>OV815982.1:17880000-18427500 GCA_929112965.1 Mythimna albipuncta | reverse complement strand
CTAACCTAACCTAACCTAACCTAACCTAACCTAACCTAACCTAACCTAACCTAACCTAACCTAACCTAACCTAACCTAACCTAACCTAACCTAACCTAACCTAACCTAACCTAACCTAACCTAACCTAACCTAACCTAACCTAACCTAACCTAACCTAACCTAACCTAACCTAACCTAACCTAACCTAACCTAACCTAACCTAACCTAACCTAACCTAACCTAACCTAACCTAACCTAACCTAACCTAACCTAACCTAACCTAACCTAACCTAACCTAACCTAACCTAACCTAACCTAACCTAACCTAACCTAACCTAACCTAACCTAACCTAACCTAACCTAACCTAACCTAACCTAACCTAACCTAACCTAACCTAACCTAACCTAACCTAACCTAACCTAACCTAACCTAACCTAACCTAACCTAACCTAACCTAACCTAACCTAACCTAACCTAACCTAACCTAACCTAACCTAACCTAACCTAACCTAACCTAACCTAACCTAACCTAACCTAACCTAACCTAACCTAACCTAACCTAACCTAACCTAACCTAACCTAACCTAACCTAACCTAACCTAACCTAACCTAACCTAACCTAACCTAACCTAACCTAACCTAACCTAACCTAACCTAACCTAACCTAACCTAACCTAACCTAACCTAACCTAACCTAACCTAACCTAACCTAACCTAACCTAACCTAACCTAACCTAACCTAACCTAACCTAACCTAACCTAACCTAACCTAACCTAACCTAACCTAACCTAACCTAACCTAACCTAACCTAACCTAACCTAACCTAACCTAACCTAACCTAACCTAACCTAACCTAACCTAACCTAACCTAACCTAACCTAACCTAACCTAACCTAACCTAACCTAACCTAACCTAACCTAACCTAACCTAACCTAACCTAACCTAACCTAACCTAACCTAACCTAACCTAACCTAACCTAACCTAACCTAACCTAACCTAACCTAACCTAACCTAACCTAACCTAACCTAACCTAACCTAACCTAACCTAACCTAACCTAACCTAACCTAACCTAACCTAACCTAACCTAACCTAACCTAACCTAACCTAACCTAACCTAACCTAACCTAACCTAACCTAACCTAACCTAACCTAACCTAACCTAACCTAACCTAACCTAACCTAACCTAACCTAACCTAACCTAACCTAACCTAACCTAACCTAACCTAACCTAACCTAACCTAACCTAACCTAACCTAACCTAACCTAACCTAACCTAACCTAACCTAACCTAACCTAACCTAACCTAACCTAACCTAACCTAACCTAACCTAACCTAACCTAACCTAACCTAACCTAACCTAACCTAACCTAACCTAACCTAACCTAACCTAACCTAACCTAACCTAACCTAACCTAACCTAACCTAACCTAACCTAACCTAACCTAACCTAACCTAACCTAACCTAACCTAACCTAACCTAACCTAACCTAACCTAACCTAACCTAACCTAACCTAACCTAACCTAACCTAACCTAACCTAACCTAACCTAACCTAACCTAACCTAACCTAACCTAACCTAACCTAACCTAACCTAACCTAACCTAACCTAACCTAACCTAACCTAACCTAACCTAACCTAACCTAACCTAACCTAACCTAACCTAACCTAACCTAACCTAACCTAACCTAACCTAACCTAACCTAACCTAACCTAACCTAACCTAACCTAACCTAACCTAACCTAACCTAACCTAACCTAACCTAACCTAACCTAACCTAACCTAACCTAACCTAACCTAACCTAACCTAACCTAACCTAACCTAACCTAACCTAACCTAACCTAACCTAACCTAACCTAACCTAACCTAACCTAACCTAACCTAACCTAACCTAACCTAACCTAACCTAACCTAACCTAACCTAACCTAACCTAACCTAACCTAACCTAACCTAACCTAACCTAACCTAACCTAACCTAACCTAACCTAACCTAACCTAACCTAACCTAACCTAACCTAACCTAACCTAACCTAACCTAACCTAACCTAACCTAACCTAACCTAACCTAACCTAACCTAACCTAACCTAACCTAACCTAACCTAACCTAACCTAACCTAACCTAACCTAACCTAACCTAACCTAACCTAACCTAACCTAACCTAACCTAACCTAACCTAACCTAACCTAACCTAACCTAACCTAACCTAACCTAACCTAACCTAACCTAACCTAACCTAACCTAACCTAACCTAACCTAACCTAACCTAACCTAACCTAACCTAACCTAACCTAACCTAACCTAACCTAACCTAACCTAACCTAACCTAACCTAACCTAACCTAACCTAACCTAACCTAACCTAACCTAACCTAACCTAACCTAACCTAACCTAACCTAACCTAACCTAACCTAACCTAACCTAACCTAACCTAACCTAACCTAACCTAACCTAACCTAACCTAACCTAACCTAACCTAACCTAACCTAACCTAACCTAACCTAACCTAACCTAACCTAACCTAACCTAACCCTACTCTTGACCCAGAAGTCGTACGAGTTTGCGATTTTCGAATTTAAGCTCTGTGGCTTCTTGTCTTTCCTATCCTACATTTTCAGGCGGTTCAGAGTGAAAATTTTTCGGGGTCCTGAAAACAGTTTCAGCAGATTGGTGAGCTCAAGCTGAGTCTGGAGAGCCCAAACTCGGCGGTTCTGCGACCGTCTGAAACGGAGATATTACCTGTCAAAATTTGACTTTGACAGTTGTGACGCCATTTTATCAGACTTTAAACACTCGTATCTCCGCAACGGAGGGTCGTAGAACGGCGGGGTTTTTTCTTCGAAGGTCAGCATATACTTGCCTAGCAGGTGGTCCGACTTTCAGGCGTTTTCAGGGGTTAGAAAATTTTCAGCCTGAAAAGTACACCGTTGAGCGGATCTTGTCGAGCGCATTAAGACGAGCCTAAGCACGGGGGTTTTCGGCCTATCGGTCGCGGAGATAACTGGTTTGGAGATTATTTGGGCAGCCATCTTGGAAAAAACCAAAAACTTTAAACTTAAATTGCTCCAGAACCACTGGGACTAGCTGCTTCGTGTTTGGGTTCGTTGGGATGGGCTCGGCGAGCTTTGTGCAGTGAAGGCATTGAATTGACTCTACATAGAGCTGTTTTACAAAAAGCATCAAAAATAGGTTCTGACAGTAAAAATCGACTCTCAGGCTTACTCGAAGCCCCTGACAGCTGTCTAAAACCGAGGAGCCTATGGTAGAGCTCAATTTGAGACATTTTTACAAGTACTGTTTGTAAAAATTATTTTAGTTATAAGTGTTTATGCGGTTTTATTTTGTACTCTTGTGCGTTCTCTTTTTATTTTATACAAAATTTATTTTTAACAAATTGTCCCTATTGACAGTTTTATTTTATTTTACTTATATTTGACGCATACTCTCCAACATGTTCGGCCACAGAACACCGCTAAAAGCGGCCGGAGGAAAAAAGTCACCGCCTAAACCTGGAGCTGCCGCCTCATCAAATGTTAGACGTAGCATAGAGAACTGGGAAGCCCCAAACAGCAGCCCCGATTTTGCTACAACTGAGCAGACGTCGCAGGCCGGCCCTGCAAGAATAAAAACAAAACTCGCTTTTACGCAAGAGAGTGTAACTCAGACAAGGAAGTCTGCTGACACACTCTCGCCGCCGAACATTAAATACCCAGACAAAACGGCGGAAGCAAAAGCCTGCCTCGTAAAGGCTAAGCTACACCTAAACAGCTCCAGGAATACAAAAACAGAGATTAAGAATGGAATCTCTGAGGCCATTGAACGACTTTACCAACTGGTAAAGGAAGTCGAATCGGAGCTTAAGCTGGCTAAGAGAGATATGACCAGGGAAGCTTATACTGCAGAGCCTCGATCGACTGACAGAATTTCACCCGAAAAAGTAGATACTGCCACAATAATGCAAAAAATTGAACTTCAGACAAACCTCCTTGTGGAAAACAATAAAAAGATGGATGAGCTGAAAATCGCAATAGAACACCAAAGGAAGTTCTTCGAGAATGGAGTTACCTACGCGAGTGTGGCCTCAGCCCAGGGAGTAAAGGAATTACCAAAGCGTAACACTTTGCACTCTGTGGTAGTGTCATCCAAGGACGAAGTAGAGACGGGTGATGCGATACTGGACAGAGTCAGAAAAGCAATAAATGCAAAGGATGGTTGGATCAAGGTGGAAAAAGTGAGGAAGGCTAAGGATAGGAAGGTGATAATAGGTCTACAAACCGAAGAAGAAAGGGGTAAGATAAAAGATCGACTTCAAAAAGAAGGTGTTGACCTCAACGTCGAGGAAGTCAAGAACAGGGACCCACTTCTGATCCTGAGGAACGTTTTGGTAATAAATACCGACGAAGACGTCCTTAAGGCGCTTCGAAATCAGAACCGGGGTGTCTTTGACGGCCTCGGCACTGAGGAAAACAGAGTAGAAATAAGATACCGTAGAAGAACAAGGAACCCTCATGTAGGTCACATTATTATTAGCGTCTCGCCTGCCATCTGGCGACGAGTGGTGGACATTGGAACCGTTCACATAGATCTCCAGCGCATCAGGGTCGAGGATCAGACCCCGTTGGTTCAATGCACCCGCTGTTTGGGCTTTGGACATGGTAAGCGGTTCTGCAAAGAGCCTGCAGACCTGTGTGGTCACTGCGGTGGTCCACATATGAGATCTGAGTGTTCGGACTGGCTCTCGGGCTTACCACCTGTTTGCCGAAATTGTACCAGGGCAAAAGTTGAGCACGGCGCACAGCACAATGCCTTTAGCCATGACTGTCCTCTGCGCAAGAAATGGGATGACATAGCTAGGTCGACCGTTGCCTATTGCTAAGGGCACCTCTATGGCGAACACTCCCTACGGAGTAATACAGGCAAACCTCCAACGTAAGAAGCTAGCAACCAATGAGCTTCTCACAGAAGCCACGGAACGTGGGATAGCACTTGCGCTTCTACAGGAACCGTATGTAGGTGGGGCTAAAGTAATGAGGAGTCACAGGGGCGTTAGGATCTTCCAGGGCACTGGAACAGGAGACGGGACTGTAAAGGCAGCAATAGCTGTCTTTAACAGTGACTTCACAGTCAAACAGTACCCAAAACTCACCACAAACAATATCGTTGTGGTGGGAATCCAGACCAGTGCTTGGGAAGTCACGCTTGTCTCCTTTTACTTTGAGCCAGATCAGCAAATTGACCATTATTTGGAACACCTCAAACAAATAGAGCGTGCAGTCGGTTCCAAAAAACTGATCGTTGGAGGCGACGCCAACGCCAAGAGCATGTGGTGGGGCAGTCCAATGGGGGACCTTAGGGGAGAAGAGGTAGCAGGAACTCTCGGTGAGCTAAATCTGAACATACTGAACAGAGGGGAAATTCCGACCTTCGACACTATCCGGGGAGGGAAGCGGTACAGTAGTCATGTAGATATCACCGCTTGCTCCAATGATATCTTGGACATGATAGATGACTGGAGGGTTGACGAGGGACTCACGAGCTCGGATCACAACGGCATCACGTTCAAAATCACCCTACAAAAATCAAAGGGAGTCAAAGTCGAACGGACTACCCGTAAATACAACACCAGAAAAGCGAACTGGTCTGTTTTTCATGAGAAATTGAGACAGTTGAAAATAGATTTTAAATTCACGATAGCTGAAATAGAGAAAATTAATAATATAGAGCAAATAGACGTAGTAACAGAAAACCTAACTAGAGCAATTGATGAAGCATGCAAACAGACTATACCAACTAAAAAAGCAAAAGAAGAACTTACCTTGCCGTGGTGGTCCGAGAGACTCGTCGAGATGAAGAAGACCGTCGTCACTATGAAGCGTAGGATCCGCTGCGCCGCCCCAATCCGGAAGTCGAGGGTTATAGAAGAGTACCTGAAAAAGAAAGAGGAGTATGAGTTAGAAGTTGCCAAAGCTCAAACCGAGAGCTGGAAGGAATTCTGTGGGAGACAGGATAGGGAGGGGGTCTGGGAGGGAATATATAGGGTAATAGGTAGGACACAGCGTAGAGAAGAGGACCTGCCTTTGGAAAGTAATGGTGATGTTCTAGATGCAAAGGGTTCCGTAAAATTGCTGGCGGAGACTTTTTATCCGGAAGACCAAATAGAATCCGATAACGCACATCACCGATCCATTCGAATTAAGGCTGAAACAGTAAACTCTGGCAAGCAAGATGATTCTTGCGACCCACCCTTTACGATGGCCGAGTTAAAAAATTCGATGGATTCTTTCAACCCGAAGAAGGCACCAGGATCGGACGGCTTTACCGCAGATATTTGTCGTCACGCTGTGGGTAATGATCCGGAATTGTTTTTGAGGTTCCTCAACAAGTGCCTGGAATTTCACTGCTTCCCCACTGCCTGGAAAGAGGCAACTGTCGTGATCCTCAAAAAGCCGGGAAAAGAGACCTATTCCAGCCCCAAATCATATAGGCCGATTGGACTGTTGCCTATATTGGGGAAAATCTATGAAAAGATGCTGGTGGCCCGTCTAAGGTTTCACCTTCTGCCAAACATGAGTACCCGTCAGTATGGGTTTACGCCACAGAAAAGCACGGAAGATGCCCTCTACGACCTTATGCAACATGTCCAAAAGAAGCTTGACCAAAAACGGATTGTTACGCTCGTATCTTTGGACATAGAGGGGGCATTTGATAGTGCATGGTGGCCGGCAATAAGGACTCGACTGGCGGAAGAAAAGTGTCCTGTCAACCTTAGGCGGGTCATAGACAGTTATCTCAAAGACCGCAAGGTCGCAATCCGGTACGGTGGGGAAGTATATGTGAAGGGAACAAATAAAGGCTGCGTCCAGGGCTCGATTGGAGGCCCTATTTTTTGGAACTTGGTCCTAGACCCCCTCATAAAAGAGGCCGAAGCTCGGGGAACGTACATCCAGGCTTTTGCGGACGATGTCGTTCTAGTCTTTGACGGGGAGACGGCGAGAGACATAGAGGGACATGCCAATGCTGCACTCAATCATGTTCTGGCGTGGGGTGTCGATAATAAACTAAAATTTGCACCGCACAAGACAGTGGCCATGGTCATAACTAAAAAGCTTAAATACGACACACCACGCCTGAGCATGGGGGGAACCGAAATTAAAATGTCGAATGAAGTAAAGCTTCTGGGTGTAACAATCGACGAAAAATTGACCTTCAACAAACACATTTCACTCGCTTGTAGCAAGGCAATTGCGATCTACAAGCAGCTGTGTAGAGCTGCTAGGGTTAGTTGGGGGTTACACCCAGAAGTGATACGGATAATGTATGTGGCGGTGATAGAGCCCATTATCCTTTACGCTGCAAGCGTTTGGGCGCCGGCAGCTGGAAAGCTGGGTACTAAAAAGAAACTCGGTTCCGTTCAGCGTGGAATTGCCCAAAAGATGTGCAAGTCATACCGCACGGTCTCCCTGAACTCAGCACTGGTGCTGTCTGGGTTGCTCCCCCTCGACATTAGAGTTCGTGAGGCGGCATCTTTGTATGAAGCCAAGAGGGGAATACCCCAGACATCACTGGGGGACAGGGAGATCGAGCGAATGACCGCTGCAATAGATGATCCCCATCCTGCGGCACGCAATATCTTAAAGTTTGATAGCCTGGTAAACCAAGAGCAGCTGGACAGGTGCAGCTTTGATGTCCGCATTTTCACGGACGGGAGCAAGATCGGAGGAGGGGTCGGCGCTTCTGTGTCCATATGGAATGGTGAGACCGAGACCAGAGCCCTCAAACTTGCTCTATCAAAACACTGCACGGTTTACCAGGCCGAACTCCTGGCAATTGCAAGGGCAACTAAGGAGGTAATCAAGCTCAAGGCGTCTTCTTTTGGAGTATTCAGCGATTCAATGGCGGCTCTTCAAACATTGGCAAATCCCGGATCACGCCATCCTCTTGCTGTAGAAGCTAGGGATAACATACGATCCGCATCCCGCCAGGACAAGGTAGTATCCTTGTTCTGGGTCAAAGCTCATGAGGGGCTACAGGGGAATGAAAGAGCTGACCAGTTAGCAAAGGAGGCCGCTGAAAACTCCAAAAGAAAGCCCGATTACGATCAGTGTCCGGTCTCATTCGTCAAGCGAAGCATACGTATGGCGTCGCTTGACGAATGGAACCAGAGATACGGATCTGGAGATACGGCCGCTGTTACTAAACTGTTTTTCCCGGATGTGCGGACAGCTTACGGAATAATCCGGAAGATAGGAACAAATAGCCTCAACACGCAGATAATGACGGGCCACGGTGGATTCTCCGAGTACCTGAACCGTTTCAAGCTCAAGGGGAGTCCATCGTGCATCTGTGACCCAAATGCAGACGAAACGGTCCCGCACATACTTTTCGACTGCCCTCAATTCGACAGGCACCGTTTCAATACCGAACATGAGATAGATATTAAAATAACACGAGATAACATGACAGACATAATGAAGAGTAAAAACAACCAAGTATTCCTAGAGTTTTGTAAACATATAGCGCAAATAGTTATAGATCGTAATAAAACCGCATAAGCAAATATGCTAACATAATATAGTATATTATATTAATGACTAGCATAGAAATAAGTGATAAAATAGGAATAAATAATTAGTATGTAAATTAGACTAAGCTAGAAATAAATATGAATTTATGTAAGACTTCCGTCCCCAAAACTTGTTACTGTTAGAAAATATTGTTAGAAACTAAGGTAAAATAAGTGAGTAGTAATAAGAGAAAACTGTCTTCCCCATTTCTTCCGAAAATATGAGAACAAATACATGTAAGAACATTTGGATGTAACATAGAAATAAAATAGTAATAAAACAGCCACTGCAAAATAAAGGAAAAATTGTAAAGGATACTGTTGGAACAGTATCAAATGTTATCAAACTATATAGAAATAAAAAATGTCTTCCCAATTATTGAGAACCCGTAAACCCAATTGTGTAAATAAAGGAAACAAACAAAAGTAGTTAGACAGAATAGAATGACTAGTAGCAGTTGGGCATCCCACCCATACAAGGCATAATAGATGATGAATGAAAGAAAGATCCAGTATGAAGAATGAAAGTGCGAGAGGCATACAAGCGAGAACTGGAATGACTGAGAAATCAAATAGCCAGCATAGACTCCGACGAAAGTTGGAGGTAGAAGTTAAAAAAAAAAAAAAAAAAAAAAAAAAAAAAAAAAAAAAAAAAAAAAAAAAAAAACCTAACCTAACCTAACCTAACCTAACCTAACCTAACCTAACCTAACCTAACCTAACCTAACCTAACCTAACCTAACCTAACCTAACCTAACCTAACCTAACCTAACCTAACCTAACCTAACCTAACCTAACCTAACCTAACCTAACCTAACCTAACCTAACCTAACCTAACCTAACCTAACCTAACCTAACCTAACCTAACCTAACCTAACCTAACCTAACCTAACCTAACCTAACCTAACCTAACCTAACCTAACCTAACCTAACCTAACCTAACCTAACCTAACCTAACCTAACCTAACCTAACCTAACCTAACCTAACCTAACCTAACCTAACCTAACCTAACCTAACCTAACCTAACCTAACCTAACCTAACCTAACCTAACCTAACCTAACCTAACCTAACCTAACCTAACCTAACCTAACCTAACCTAACCTAACCTAACCTAACCTAACCTAACCTAACCTAACCTAACCTAACCTAACCTAACCTAACCTAACCTAACCTAACCTAACCTAACCTAACCTAACCTAACCTAACCTAACCTAACCTAACCTAACCTAACCTAACCTAACCTAACCTAACCTAACCTAACCTAACCTAACCTAACCTAACCTAACCTAACCTAACCTAACCTAACCTAACCTAACCTAACCTAACCTAACCTAACCTAACCTAACCTAACCTAACCTAACCTAACCTAACCTAACCTAACCTAACCTAACCTAACCTAACCTAACCTAACCTAACCTAACCTAACCTAACCTAACCTAACCTAACCTAACCTAACCTAACCTAACCTAACCTAACCTAACCTAACCTAACCTAACCTAACCTAACCTAACCTAACCTAACCTAACCTAACCTAACCTAACCTAACCTAACCTAACCTAACCTAACCTAACCTAACCTAACCTAACCTAACCTAACCTAACCTAACCTAACCTAACCTAACCTAACCTAACCTAACCTAACCTAACCTAACCTAACCTAACCTAACCTAACCTAACCTAACCTAACCTAACCTAACCTAACCTAACCTAACCTAACCTAACCTAACCTAACCTAACCTAACCTAACCTAACCTAACCTAACCTAACCTAACCTAACCTAACCTAACCTAACCTAACCTAACCTAACCTAACCTAACCTAACCTAACCTAACCTAACCTAACCCACTACTCATCCATTCCCCGCGACAGAAACACGTGCTAAAGGGTGCTCCGCGCAAAAAATTTTTGCTTAAAATCGTTTCAGTGGTATTTTTTAACCGATTCGTGTCGTGTTTATATCCAAATTGTGCAGAAAAACACGCACTATCAATCGGTCATAACCAAAAAACTGTGAGTGCCTGAAAAAGTGTGAAAAAACGCAAAAAAGTGTTAATTTTGAAAAAAGATGAGTTTAAAAGTGAAACGCTGCGAGAACTAGATCGGTGACACCATCATTTTCTGATGTTAAACGAAGCGTCTTATTGACGCTCATCTTCTCGAGCTGCTCCTTGATTTTTCCGGGCTACGCGCTTGGAGAAAATTAGGAAAAACTTCAAACCACGTGGCCACGTGCAACAGGTTCCAGTCAAGCTTGGAAGACACCATCATATGGTTCCGAGAGAGGACATCGAGTCCATCACGACGCCGCTTCGTATTTCACGAGGGGTGAAATTTCTCCGAAGATATTAGGATTTCAATTTTTTCAAAAATTTCAAAAATCTGTATTTTATTATTTGTCGCGGCGACCCCCCATTTTTAGTCTAGAATCGTAAGCGCCTTATTAACCCCTACGTCAGTGTAAAATTTCAGTTTTGTATCTTTAATGGTTTTGAAGTTACAATTTTTTTAAATTTAGGGGTTGTTGTGAGGGGTACGAAATGGGGTCTTTTTAGTACCGGACCTACCTATTAAAAATAGATTAAGTTAGATGTAAGATTATTTTTGTGTTTTTAAAGCTTTTCATTTAGTCAGTTGTGTACTGAGCTCGTTTTTGGCTAAATTAGAGGGTTATTTTTGCTGGCATAAATCGGGGGTAAGTTTTTCAGTAACGAAAATAAAATATTTTGACTGGGTGTTTCAACCCCTATCCAACGAGCCCAAACTCGGGTAATCTCCGATAACGGGGGCCAAATTTACGCAAATTGCCGCCATCTTGGGCGCCATCTTGGAAATCTTACGCCTCACATCACACATCTTGAACAGCAGTAGCTCCGGACCCCTTTGCGATAGAGCTGCGGTGTTTGGGCTTGTTTGAAAGAGCTCGTAGAACGCTATAAGTTTGTATGGTCATTTTTTTTTTTTTTTTTTTACCGGCCATTTATATTTTTTATTTCCCCCCTATACAGGGATAGGATAACGTTGTACTACGTAGAATTTAGACCTGAGGTTTTTTGACCTTAAAATTTGTATCATTAGAAACAAGACCTGGGTTTTTTGACCCAACATTCTCGACCTGTCATATTAATTAAATATTATTGACTTATTGTTATCCCATAAAATTGATTATAGTGACGAATTAATTGTACTCCAAGAGACAGAAATTTTATTATAATTATAATTTTCCTGTGTTTTATTGTTATTTATTTAGATATTTAAATTTTTGTAATTAATTTTGACTCTGTAATCTTGAATAGAGGGAGAGTTACCTTAAAAAGGATAGATCTGCTTTGACCCAGTAACCATGTTTTGCACTGCTCGTTCGCCGGCCCAAAAAGAGACAAGGGACAGACCCTCAACCGGAGAGGCTTCCACGTCCAGGGACGGTCAGGTGAGAAAAAGCGCGGGGGAGATTGAGCTGAGGATAGCCTCAACTAAATCACCCCAGGGCCTTGTGGCCTCAATCAAACCGACTGACGAAATGACAAGTAGGACGAGAGAGGGAAAAGTAAAAACAAGTGACAGGCAGCAGCATAAATTGGGGCAGAAACCTTTTCACGTTACAGTCACTACCAACGTGGATCCAAAAGAGAACGAGAGTCGAAAGGCCTCTGAAAAGACTTTTAGTAGCAGGGGTAGAGAGGCACAATCGTGGTACCAGAAGGCCCTAAAAAAAATGGATGAAAGTGGAAATCTTCGGAAGGACATAAAAGCGACGGTACTTGAAGCGCTGGAGAATATGTCTCGCCTCGTCAGAGACGCTGAACAAGGAAAACCGTATGGAGATGGAAAGAGTAAGGAAATTTTGGAGGAAATAAGGCTGGATGAAGCAGAGAAGGAAGAAGAAAAAGTTGGGAAGGAAAGCAGGGATAGAGAATTAATAGAAGGAAAGGATAAAATGACTGAACTAATAAATGGTCATACTAAGCTACTTAAGGAAAACAAGGTAGAGATGGCAAAGCTAAAGGAGTTGCTAGTGAGAGCACTGGAGAGGGAAACGGATTGTGCAGGAGAGAAGGAGAAATCCACTGATATGTGCACACAGCTCTTGAAAGAAAACAAGAAGGAAATTAGCAAGTTGAAAGAAGAAATACAGCGGCAGTACGAAGAAAAGAGAACCTACGCAAATGTGGTGGCCGCCCTGCCCAAAGGGAAACCAATGGTCGGGGCAACTATCCACTCGGTGGTGGTTAGCTCCAAGAGCGAGATAGAGACAGGAGAGCAAGTGCTAGAAAAGATTAGGACGGCAGTGAATGCTAGAGAGGAGGGGATAAAAATAGAAAATATTAGAAAGGCAAAGGATAGGAAAGTTATTATAGGATGTGGGACAAAAGAGGAAATAAGAAGGGTTAGAGACCAATTAGAAAAAGCAGGAGAAAATTTTAATGTAGATGAAGTCGTTAACAAAGATCCATTCCTGATTCTGAAAGATGTCTTAAAAATCAATACGAACGAAGACGTAATAAGAGGGATAAGAAAGCAGAATGGGCACCTACTCAGAGGTTTGAAGGGAGATGAAGATAGGCTTGAAGTAAAATTTAGAAAAAGGGCCAGAAATTCGCTCACCGAACACGTGGTTATAAAGACATCACCTGAAATATGGCGGCGCTTCATAGAGGCCGGAGCAATCCACCTTGACATGCAAAAGATCAAGGTATTCGATCAGTCACCTCTGATCCAGTGTGCGAGGTGTCTCGGGTATGGCCACAGCAAGCGCTTCTGCCGCGATCCTGTGGACCTGTGCAGCCATTGCGGAGGCCCGCACCTGGGAATAGAGTGTACAGAGAGGCTGAGCGGACAACCACCAAGCTGCATAAACTGCAAGAACGCAAAGCTAGAGCGGGTGAATCACAACGCCTTCAGTGGGGAGTGTCCTGTTAGAGGGCGTTGGGACGCACTAGCAAGAGCCGCGGTGCAGTATTGCTGAGGGCACCCAGGTGGAAATAACCAGAAACAACTATTCAGAAGCAACCGGTACGTATCAAATCCTGCAGTCGAACCTGCAACGAAGTAAGTTAGCGACCGCAGAAATTATAAAGGAAGCAGGGAACAGGAAGGTCTCCTTCGCACTCGTACAAGAGCCTTACATCGGAGCGGTGGGGGAGATGAGGAGTTACCCCGGTGTAAGAGTAGTGCAGTGTAATACTAGGGCGGCGGACTCTGTCAACAAGGCAGCTGTGCTCGTCTTCGATGAAACAATCGACGTCATCCAATGTCCCACATTGACAACAGAGAACATCGCTGTGGCCAAGTTGAAAACGACTGCCTGGGAAATTGTGGTGATATCCATCTATCTCGAGGGAGACAAACCGTTGGACCCCTATGTAGAACGAATCACAAAGATCGTACAGGAGATCGGTGCGGGAAGTGTTATCTTGGGAGGTGACGTGAACGCTTGGAACACATGGTGGGGAAGCAGAGAAGTGGATCATAGGGGTGAAGAGATAGCGGGAATGCTTGATGACCTGGAGTTACACTTATTAAACCAAGGACTTGAGCCCACGTTCGATACCTATAGAGGGGGAGTCAGGTATTCAAGTAACGTGGACATAACAGCGTCCTCAGTGGCCATCCTAGGTCGCGTCAATAATTGGAGGATAGCCACTGATATCACAGTCTCTGACCATGCGACAATCCTGTTCGAGCTAAAGTTAGAAAAGTCAAAAGGAACAGCTATAAAGAGTGGTACAAGAAAATTTAACACTAAAAAGGCGAATTGGGGCCAGTTTCGTGAGAAACTGGTTCAAATTTGGGAGGTCGAAAAATTAAATAAAGAAGAAATAGAAAATATTAGGAACATTACGGAATTAGAAATTAAAATAAATAAATACATAGATACAATAGACATGGTTAGTTCAGAAACAATACCGAAGATAAAGAATAAAAATCGAACAGAATTGCCGTGGTGGACGGAGGAACTGGATAAAAGGAAAAAAGAAGTGGCAAGGAAAAAGCGCAGAATAGCGTGCGCATCAGCGACGCGTCGACAGTGGGTAGTGGAGCAGTACCTCAAGGAAAAGGAAGAGTACCTGGCGGAGGCACAAAAAGCCCAGACCGCCAGCTGGAAAACCTTCTGCGAAAAACAAGAAAGGGAGACGATGTGGGACGGTATATATCGTGTTATCAACAACACTTCCACTCGCCATGAAGATGTGCCGCTTGTCGTGGAGGGTAGGGTTCTTGAAGGCGCCGAGTCCGCAAGCCTCCTGGCGAAAACTTTCTACCCGGAGGATAAACTCGAGGAAGACAACGCAGACCACAAACTCACCAGAGATGTAGCAGCCGGCATAAATGTGGGGGGACATGATGACTCATGTGACCCTCCATTTACAGCAGAAGAACTGAGGTGGTCAGCGTCCAGTTTTAATCCAAAGAAGGCCCCTGGACCCGACGGCTTTACAGCGGAAATCTGCAGGACAGCAATATCATTGAACCCAGAACTGTTTCTTGCCCTACTGAATAAGTGCCTCACCCTGCACCACTTCCCGGCCGCGTGGAAAGAGGCTGCTGTGGTGATCCTTAGAAAGGCCGGGAAATCCAATTACACGGTTCCCAAGTCATATCGGCCGATTGGTCTTTTGTCGATACTTGGTAAGATATTTGAAAAAATGGTCATAAAACGGATAAGGTGGCACACCCTCGCCAAGACCAATAATATGCAATATGGATTTACACCACAGCGTAGTACGGAGGACTCCCTCTATGTCATGGTGAAGTACATTAGGGAACAACTAGAGAAAAAGAAAATAATACTAGTAGTATCACTTGACATCGAGGGGGCCTTCGATAGCGCTTGGTGGCCAGCCATTAAATGCAGGTTGGCGGAGGTTGGTTGTCCGATCAATCTAAGGAAATTGGTAGATAGCTACCTGGATGGGAGGAAGGTGAGAGTAAGGTATGGGGGAGCGGAGAGTTTTAGGGACACGGAGAAGGGGTGTGTTCAAGGCTCGATAGGGGGTCCAACTTTTTGGAATCTTTTGTTGGACCCTCTACTGAGCGAACTGCAACAGATGGGAGAACACGTGCAGGCTTTCGCTGACGACGTGGTCCTGATTATCTCGGGAGACAGTGGATCAGAAGTCCAGAGACGCGCCAACGTGGCCCTCGGGCATGTTCAGGGCTGGGGTGTCAAAAATAAGCTCAAATTTGCGCCCAGTAAGACGCAAGCCATGGTGGTGACGCGCAGACGTAAATATGACACCCCGGTTCTGTCCATGGGCGGGGTATGCGTGGGCCTGTCAAAGGAGATCAAAATCCTTGGCTTGACGATCGACGATGGACTCACTTTTAACACGCACGTGTCGAATGTGTGCCGAAAGGTGCTGGGTCTGTATCATCAGTTGTCAAGAGCCGCCAAGGTTTACTGGGGATTAAACCCCGAGATAATCAGAACGATGTACGTGGCAGTAGTAGAGCCCATCCTAATGTACGCCTCCAACGTATGGGCACCAGCTACGCGTAAATTGGGCGTGAGGAAGCAGCTCGATGCGGTGCAGCGTGGTTTTGTCCGTAAGATCACCAAGGCGTACCGAACCGTCTCTCTCCACTCGGCCCTAGCGCTCTCTGGATTGCTTCCTCTGGATCTTAGGATTCAGGAAGCAGCACTTCTCTATGAGATAGTGAAGGGGTACTCCCAGAGGGTGATAGGGGATCGAGAAGTTGAGAGACCGGTAGCTTTTACGGACATGCCGCATCCGATCTCATTCGTCAAGCGACAGATCCGTCTGGAGACGCTTGACGAATGGAATCGTCGCTATAGGGATGGTCAAACTGCAGGAGTTACGAAACTCTTTTTCCCGGATGCGGTGGAGGCGTACCACATTGTCAGGAAAGTGGAACTGGACCCAATTTTAGTGCAGGTTTTGACGGGCCACGGAGGATTCTCTCAGTACCTACACCGCTTTAAGTGTAAGGAGAGTCCAAAGTGCAGATGCACTTTGGACTCTGACAACACAGTGGAAAATGTTGAGCATTTACTGGTAGATTGCCCTGTAAATTGCATCGATAGGCTGCAGGTAGAAGCAGAAATGGAAACCGTGGTCAGGGCAGACAACTTCAGCCAGATAATGAAAAATAAAAAATTAAGAGGAATATTTATTAAATACTGCAAAGCAATTGCCAAAAAATGCATTGCAAGAAATAAGGAGCCAAGACAACTACGTGTATGGAGAGTAGCGGTATAGTTACAGATACACGCCCAGTGAGGGCTGCTTTATTTTTGAAAATATATTTATTTTTCATTTGTATTTTGTATTTGTGTTTTGACATTAATTAAACTGTATGCAGCGTTAAATAAATTATTTACCCTGTGTTGAACATAATAAATATAATAATAGAGGTTAGATGGCCTATCCCGACCTGAAAGAAAGATATGATGGAAAATAGAAAGACATAGTATGAAGAATGAAAGTACGAGAGGCATGCGAGCGAGAACTGGAATGCAAGAGTTCAAAATTTCGAGCATAGCAATGACCCCGATTATGTCAGGGGAGAACAAGAAAAAAAGAAAAAAAAAAAAAAAAAAAAAAAACCTAACCTAACCTAACCTAACCTAACCTAACCTAAAATTAGAGTATGAAACAACTTTAAAAGAAATAAAAGAACAGACTAGACAGTTAATTCCCCCTACACTACAATAATGAAGGAATAAAAAAAAAGGAACAATAATAAATAGACAGAATAGGTTTAGAATGGGAATCACACCCAGAATAAGGAAAGAAAGATGATGAATGCAGAAAGACAAAGTATGCGGCATGAAAGTACGAGAAGAAAAGAAGCGAGAACTGGAATGACAAAGAGAATTAGGCTAAATTAGTTATATTAGCTATGTATGAACTCCGATAATGTTGGAGGTATCATTACTATTTTTATCAATTATTTTATCATAATATTTACTATCAAAATATTTACTATTACTTACTTTCTCTTTTTATTATGATATAATTAGGTAATTTTTTAATGATTAAGTTTTTAATATACGAATAATTAATAAACATTATTTAATATTATATTATTACATCCCATAGAAACTGACCATTCTTATCTTAAGTAAGTAAAATTCTGTCAACAGCCCATATAAATCCCTGCGCAACTTGACGGCAGGGGCCTTTCGCATGGCAGGAGTGGTTTTTAGCCGGTAGGAGTCCGGCACTACCCAGGCTGCCTTCTTGCAAGGTAGTCTGGGTGTCCATGATGGATTTCCCACTTCTGCCACAAAAAAAAAAAACCTAACCTAACCTACCATACCTCGCCGCTCTTCTCCAGTCTTCATTTGAAGGCCTGTAGAGGCGGATATGAGGAGTATTTTGTACGATGATATCTGGTGCCATCACCGAGCCAGGGAAGTGTGTAGACGCCAGAAGTTTCAGGGTTTCTTCCGCTAATGCAGTGAAGGCACCGTCTGGTTTCTTTAATCCTAGATAGATAACCTACGTCGAAACGACGTATTCGAATTTGAAAAAATGTTGTAACTCGTTTGTTTTTTGCATCACTAAATTGCCCATGCCTGCCAACTCAGTCGGCTATCGGAGCTAGCAGAACACACCCTTAACACTTGGGTAAGTGCAATACTTTCGTCGATATTTATCTACCGTACCTACGTCGAAGCGACGTATGGTTATCTTTAGTGTCAGTTTCTAGACAATTGGGAAAATGTGTTACTTTCTTTTTTGAGAATAAACATACCTACGTGTTTTTTTATTAGTTTTTTTACTTGTTATAATCACAATAAAAATAACATAATGACGTCACAAAATCATACAGACGGTTCAGAAATCAGTCAGTTGTTGCATGAAACGAGCCATGAAGAGATTCAGGGGTCGGACAGTGAAATTGAAGACAATTTATTAGAAGATAAAGTACAGAGTGATACCGAAGAATAAAGTGAGTGTTCTCCTAGTGGTATACCCATTCGATATTGAAGATGTTTCTGGAAATGATCCTGAAACTCCTGAAAATGCTTCGCCAAGTATGCTGAGTTGTACTATCATGCCACAGTGACAAATTCTTAGAGCAAAACACGACCATCATTGTACAGCTATTAAAGGTAGAACAAGTGGCTAATTTAGGTCCTTACATATGAAATTAGCGTTTTGTCTACAATTGGAATGTCTGCGACATCCACCGTACTCCCCGGACGTTGCTCCAAAAGATTACCATTTTTTCTGGAATTTGGACAACTTCTTACCAGGAAAAAAAATCAATTCCGATGCGACAGTCCAAACCGCCTTCAAAGAGTTTATTGATTCTCGCCCCCATGGTTTATTTAGTAAAAGGATCCATGAACTACCTATGAGATGGCAAAAGTGCATAGATAACAACAGTGCATACTTTGACTAACAAATATTTTACAAAAAAAAAATGACTTTACGTTCTTCCTATACCAAACGCCAATTTCATTTGTAAGGACCTTATATTATGTGGACATGATAAAACTTATGAAGAAACTCGGCAGTACCTCGATGACCCCATGAATAGAGACAAGGTAGAAAATGCTTACCTACTATGCAGACGAATCTATAAGTTTTTGTTTGTGATATATTGCCAAAAAGACCAGCCGAACCTTCCACACTACATGAAGGTATACCTGAGGCAAAGGAAAGAAAATATTATGCCTTTCTTCCATAAAACATTAGAAGGATGACAAAAATAATATCTGACCGCTGCAAAAATCTCATTTGTGGAAAGCACAAGTCCAGCGCCTGTTCTAAGTACCTTTGAGGCTAAAATGGATAAAAAGTGGTATTTTTTTAGGTTTTTTTTATATTAAGTATAGAGATTGTAAAAAGTTAATTTTAAAAAGTATACATAGTAACGACTATACTAGACTATACGTATACGACTGACGGAGAGTTTCCGAAATGCTTAAGATTGGTAAAGTAAGAAGTGCCTTGTTCTGTACTTTAATTTTTTTTTTCTAATAAAAATATAAATAAACTCTAATGTTTTTCATTTACTCACAATATAATTAAAGTACATAATATATAATATCACATTTATAAACCTAGTATATACATAATCCAATATATGCTCACTCAAACATTCGCACGTCGAGTCGACGTATGGTTATCTTTAGTGTATAGTGAAATATTGTTATCTATCTAGGGTTAAGAATCCCAGTTGATTTGTAGGCAATTTGGATAAGACTTTGTGGATTCTGGCTCCTTGAGGGACTTTAGTAATCTCCTCGCAGAACTTCCTCCATGAAAGTCTTTTCGCCTTTCAGATTTCTTTATTATAGGTAGTTAAAGCTTTCCGATACCGATCCCAGTCGTCAGTAGATTTAACCTTATTAAACAACCTACGTGATTCTTCCCTCCAACCACCATGTCACTTTTCTATACCTCACAGTTCTTAAAGGGCTCTCTTCTTAAGAGGCTGTAATGCCTTCAGTAACTTGAGCAACAGCATAATCCAATGTTTCAGGGGAGCTTATGGTTTTAGGGAAGTCTTGGAGTCTCTCCTGGAGCTTTCGTCTGTACAAGTCCCAGTCCGCGGCTTTCGCATCCTTAAAAGTGATGGTTTCGCAAATGTTGGATGTATTCAGTGCGAATTTAATAAGTCGATGATCAAACATAGATGGTTGTTATCAACCTGGCAGTGTGAATAGTAGCGAGAGTTACATCAAGAACTTAAATTCCTTCCTCGATCTAGTTACAAAGGTCGGTTGACATCCCTCCTTAACTATTTGGAGGCGGATAGTGAGTACAAAATCATGAAGCAACTCACCTCTGTCGTTGATGTCAGTGCTGCCCCAGTTGGTATGGTGGGAATAATAGTAATAACTATGTAAAACATTTTAAAAAAAATCAGGCGGCGTAGGTACTATGACATCATTTTTAGGGTTCCGTAGCCAAATGGCAAAAAACGGAACCCTTATAGATTCGTCATGTCTGTCTGCCTGTCAGTCTACCCGTCCGTATGTCACAGACCCTTTTTTCCGAAACTATAAGAGCTATACTGTTCAAACTTAGTAAGTAGATGTATTCTGTGAACTGCATTAAGATTTTCACAGGTCTCGGTGGAAAAAAAGACGATGTACTCTCCTAGTGCACTCGGTTGTCTAATGGAACACATAATTAATAATGGTTCCCGTCTTATTTTTTTCTGTTGCCGGCCACAGAAGAGAAGAGAGGTACCTTTTACAGCCTAAATCAAAAGAAAGATGTCTAAAATCGTACGACGATTCATGTTTTTATTCTTTCTTCCTTGTACTTATTCGTAATGAAAAGCACAATGTATACCTTTCCATCCCTAGAGCAACAATGTAGGTACAATTATAATTTCTTGAAGTTAACATTTTTCAATGACATCTCTATCCAAAGATTGGTTGGTAGACAACGCCCAAGTTCGCCTGTGTTGTTTGGGTACGTAAAGCATTCAAAATGAATCAATAAATTAAATGGAAGGAAAGAAGTGGAGGGACAATAAAACAACAGCGCTACAACGTACATACATACTATATATTTACATCTGGCACAACCTGCACGCACTGAACGAGTAGAATACGTGTACATGTGTATCGATTACAGAGAGCGTCTCCGCCGGCGCGTCGCCCTGGGGCCCGTGCATCGCTCGGGGGCCCGCCGCGGGGCCCGGGGGCCGCGGGGCCCGGGGGCCGCGGGACCCGGGGGCAGCGGAGCGAGGCGCGCGCTAGGGCGACGAGCCACTAAAGCTAACGCTTTGTACTTTATATACAAAAAAAAAGGTCAACGTAGAGTAGGAGCGTTCGACCGCGGGTCCGGTATGGCGCGCGGCCTCACGCAATAGCGCGGCCGCCGGGACCCAGTATAAAAATATAGTTCCGTAAAAAACCAAAAGGAATAGAAAACGTGTCAGTTAGCTGGCGCACTTGGTCTTGCCGTCCAGCAGCTTGCGCCAGAGGTCGAACTGCTCGTGGTAGCGCACCATGTGGATGGCGAGTCCGCGCTGCACGGCGCACGGGTGCGCGGCCACGCGCTTGTTGTAGAACTCGGGCGCGTGCAGGCGCCGCAAGCCCAGCCGCGCCGCCAGCACGCCCGTCACGAACACGTCCTCCAGCCGCACGTAGCGCTCGCCGGGCGCGGCCTGCAGCAGCGGCCGCACACAGTCGCGCGTCAGCAGGTAGGCGGGGCCCGTCGCGAAGTCGGGGAACACGCGCCCCGGGAACTGCAGCGGCGACACGTAGTACTTCGACTTCGTCGTGCGCTTCGGCAACGAGCGCCGCATCACCTGCAATGCACCAGCGAATGCTCAGATAGACATCTCATTATTTATTTATTTGATACCAAGCTTTGATATAATCGGGGGGGCACGGCGCACGTGGATCCGCCCACGTTTGATACACTTTTTTAGACATAATATACTATTGGAAAATCATTCACTGTCATCCCCCGCCCATGGGCGAAGCGGGAGGGTGTATCAGACCTTTACTGATACTGATACTGATGACTAAAAACCCACTCTCCGTTCCGTACCTCAAAAGGAAAAACGGAACCCTTACAGGATCACTTTGTCGTCCGTCCGTCGTCTTTCTGTCTGTCAAGACCCTTTATGTCGAGATCGCGTGGAGGTATCGAGCCGAAATTAAACCATATACTCAAGTCCGTGGTCCCTTCAAGCCGTGAACAATAAAACTTCTAAGTTAACGAATAAAAAAGATACGGCCGTTTATGTTGCGAAACACATGTATTGCGATACTCGCAAAGATCGAAATTCATAGGGTACTACTTCCCGATGACTCAGAATCCTGAAAGGCACAAAGCAAGGTCTTATAGCACATGTATAGGAATAAATCTGAAAACAGTAAATTTGTTGACCTACGTCCCAAAAGCAATACTTTTTTTTGCAATTCAGAAAAATCTTCGAGAATACATTCGGGAATTGTAGTTTGCACGCCCCCCGTGCGCGAGTCCGACTCGCATTTGCCCAGTTTTTTTTATTATTTGTAGCCCAAGCTCCATACATTTATTGAACGTCTCCTTTGATAGATTTTCCTTTTTTTTTTCTGTGGCAACACTACAGCTAACAGTTAGTTTAAATTAGTCCTTGAAATTTTAATTTTTAATTATTCAATTTCTATGTTTTTAAAGCCTGTTTCCAATAACTCATCAAGTAAATGGAGTATTTAAGTGTATTTCGTGTTAAAATCGTGCAACAAAGCGTAAATAATTGCGAATTTTGATCAAACTTTGTGGCAGTTAGAGTAGAAGTTACCGGTACGAGTGATTTTTGCATTGTCATCTTGATAACAGTTGTTAGGTTGTGTGACCTACCCACTACGACCAAGTTCCTCGCAGATTTTATTTCACCATTTTCTAATTATCCGGGTTATCGCAATATCCGAATTATCAAAGAACATTGTGTCATACATAATACATAAATATTAATATTTAGGACTGAACACTACTTCGCGGATCTCGGATAAATAAAACACCGGATACTTTGGATGGTATATTTGTACAGGTCGCGCGGTGAATTAAGATCGCTCGGCAAAAGGGCATGCGCAGTAATCAATTCTAAGGTCTATTTGGAGACGTGCGGGCGGGTGTGCGCCGACGGCGACACGTCATTGGTAGATCAGTCGCTCTTCAATTCCCGCGTTGCGTTCATGCGTCTCATTGGATATTGTTATCGTATTAGTAATACGTAGTCGTAAAAAAAATAGTTAAAAATAAAGTTTTAAAACGGCAAGCCTGTTAAATAACGATAAGATAAGATATTTATTTGCTAAAACATGTGTACACATACAAGAATAATACAAAAAACGTGCATGCAGGATGACAAAAAAAAGAAACGGTCCAGACAAAACTATTATAGAAACACAGACTTCCGAAATAAAAGTTATTTTGATGGTTTTAGTGGTGTTTTTTAGTAAGTCGGTTATTTTTTTTTTGTAAAAAGTTTTTTTTTATGCTAAAAAATAAAGTTATTTAATAAAAAAAATAATTAGAAAACAAAGATTTTTCACTGTACTTATCTTGTTACAAATAGGAAAACCGAAAAATTACAATTCTTGTCGGACTAGTGATACATACCTACCTTTTTTTTGTAGGACATTGTTTCATTTGGGCACAAAACGCACTAACCTATTTTGTAATATTTTTGTCCTACAGTTAGTAATGAGAAAAAATGGTGTAAAATTTTGTACATTTATCTATAAAACTGTAGTATAGCAGTATTAAATTTGGTCACTAGATGGCGTTGTTAGATTACGTCAAATTTCTAAATCTCGCTATGGTTTCGTTACCGAGCTTTTATGGGGTCTAAATCAAATTACTATTAAATGTCTTCGTCTCAGTAACATTGGTTTTATTCATGGTCCTTCGAGCCGGATAAGATACGGAACAGTGAGCAATCTTGCAAAGTGCGACAGTGGCGCTCCCTATCGATAAAAAGTTGCGAGTAAAGTTGTGAGTAAGTGATTACGTGTAGTTGTGTGCCGGAAAACTGTAAGTACTCATTGACTTGTGTAACTTGTGAATTTCAAAGACGTAAAAATTCTAAGTCTTTGAAGTTACCAAGACTTGTAAAATTTCAAAAAGCGACCAGACGGGGAATCCATGCCCGATTTCGGCGTGTGAAGAAGTTCAAACACTTAGAATAATTTTGATAAATCTGGACTTAGAAAATTTTCGGAAATGGAACTTAGAAAATTTTTGGAAATTGAACTTGGAGATTTTCAAACTTATTGCTGCAATACCAACTTTAACATGGATTCGCTTATCAGATTGCAAGTCGACATAAGCAAAAAAAATAGAGAGAGCATTTACTAATTATAAAAAATCTCCTAAAGAGAGAATCGCTGAAAGCTACTTGGAAACAAAACTTGAAAGTTTGGAAAAACATTGGTTGATGTTTGATGAGACCCATACGAAACTTATAAAACAGTGCAATAGAGTAGAGTTCAAAAATGTCGGATTACCATTATAATGATATGTACGGCCAAACGGAAGATTTATAGTCTGATTATAAAATAGCATTAAAAGATCGTTTGAAAACCTATGCTTCAAATAAAAGCTTCGTGTCCGAGGACTGTGGCCAAGGGTCTACAGGCAACCAAATAATCCAGAAAGGCATAAAGCTACCTAGAATAACAATACCAACGTTTTCTGGTCACTACTCGCAGTGGACATCGTTTCGAGATCTCTTTCTATCATTAATTCACAATAATCACTCTTTTAGACAACGTGCAAAAATTACATTGCCTAAAAGGCTAACTAACTGGTGAAGCTGAACAACTTTTGCGACATCTACAGATCACAAGTGATAACTATACTATTTGTTGGAACATTTTAGAAAATAGATTTAACAACAAAAAAATTCTAACAGATTGTATTTTGAAAAGATTCTTTAGTCAAAAAAACCTTACTATTGAGTCATCTAGCTGTTTAAAAGAAATGTTTGACACCACCAACGAATGTTTAAATGCTTTAAAAAATGAAGGTGTTGAGGCTGGGATAAAATCCAACTAATAAGTGATCTAACGTCACAAGGCTTTCTTGCAGCCTTTTAACGGTTTGTTGCCAGACGTGGACATTGCGCTGAGTTATTTAGTGACAATGGAACCAACTTCGTAGGTGCCGCCCGTGAACTTAGAAGCTTGTTCACGCAAGAAAAATCAAGTATGCTGGTAAAAATCACTGAATATTTAGCAAACAATGGCACTACGTGGCATTTTATTCCACCACATGCTCCACACTTCGGCGGATTATGGGAGGCTGGGATAAAATCCACCAAGCATCATCTAAAGCGCATAATTGGCAATGCAACTCTCACATTTGAAGAGATATCAACAGTATTGTATCAAATGGAGGCTTGCCTGAACTCCCGTCCTTTGTCCCAAATCAGTATCAATTCTCAAGATCCTACGCCCCTCACTCCAGCACATTTTTTGATAGGTGAACCTTTAGTATTGGTACCGGAGAACAATTATGAAACATCACCTATCTCATCATTGAAACGTTGGCAATTAACGCAACAAATGTTGCAACATTTTTGGCGGAGGTGGTCTAGTAAATACTTAACTCAATTTTTACACCGATACAAGTGGGCAAACAAAACACCAGAACCAGAAATTGGTGACTTAGTTTTAATTAAGGAAGATAATCTTCCTCCAGCCAAATGGCTTTTAGGCAAAATAACCGAGCGTAGTGACGAGGTAACGAGGGTAGTGACTCTGAAATGTAAAGATGGCTTATTTAAACGACCAGTGACTAAACTTTGCATACTACCTGTCGCTCAGTAATATTTTTTTACTTGTTATATTAGAATTGTAAAGTTTTGTTGTTATCATAGTTACTGTTGTTATTATCGGTTTTTTCATCATCCAGGTGTGTATTTGTTTTTTAACCACCATAATTTACTTATCATAATTTTAAATGTTATACAGTCCATTTTGTTGAATTTCATAGGTTCATGGTGGTCGGAAATAATGAACACTCTGTCCATGGTGGTCGGAATGTATAATTTTGTATATTTATCTATAAAACTGTAGTAAAGTAGTATTAATTTTGGTCACTAGATGGCGTTGTTAGATTACGTCACATTTCTACATCTCGCTATGGTTTCGTTACCAAGCTTTTATAGGATCTCAAACAAATTTCTATTAAATGTCTTCGTCTCAGTAACATTGGTTTTATTCAATGGTCTTGTAGTGCTAACAATTTCTGAGCGTAGGACCGGGATAACGTACCGCGCAATTTGTAGGACAACATGACTGTTAAATTATATGAATGTAAACTAAGTTACAAAAAAAAAAATCAGCTGGTTAGTAATCATTTATGATGACCTCGTTTTCGATACATGTTGGAAGAGGGGGACTCTTTTATCAAACCACTAGCTGTGCCCCGCGGTTTCACCGGCGTTTTTCTCGTTTCCGTGGTACCAACTCATCAAACATCTTACACACGTGATAACTTTTAAACGAAATATCCGATTGAGATGAAACAAAAAGTATTTTACTTCTATATAAATACTCTTGTTATCATAATGCTTAATTTCGATAAAGATTAATATTACGATACATATTTAACGTAGTTTTTTTTTCTTCAGACGATTTAATAATTAATTTGAACACAAAATCGGTTATTGTGATTAAACCATGATAGCTAGATATATGTTCTCGCGGATTTTTTTGTAGGTCTTAATGGGATCTACAAACCCGTAGTACATCATTTTGTTCTATTGTCAATAGTTTTTGCAGCGCACGCAAAAATAGGTTTTCGATTTTACACCTTGTGTTACCCTTCGCCGCTCTTTCGGTGTAAGTTGACCCTTATAATATTAGTATAGATTTATTTTGTAGGACAAATACTTTTCCGAATAATTTAGATAATTATCTTGAGATTTAATAAAAAAAAAACCTGTAAGTGATCAATTTTTTAAGAGTCATCATCTCATACATATTTATTCCTTGATATCTCTGTTAGCTACCACAATCGAGAGTTCCGTATAGGAAACCGTTGGGCGTCTCATCAAAATGAAGCTACTCACGGAAAATTAGTTTGATAGTAACCAAGTAGGAAAAATGTACTAGGGGACTAATAAGAAAGAAAGATTTCAAAAACATGCCAGTTTTCTGAAAGTCTTTGTGAGCTCGTCAATAGGATTGTCGTATCGCGTAGGACAGTTTGCTTCGCTCGCTCGAGAGGTCGAGTGGTGCGTACCTTGCCCCAGATGGTGCGCGTGGCGTTGGCGCGCTTCGGGTCGGCGGCGAACTGCAGCAGGCGCGGCACGTTGATGAACATGTCGTCGTCCGTCTTGAGCAGGCGCGGCGCGCGCGGGCAGTACGTGTCCGCCCACTCCAGCATGGACAGCGTCTTGAGCGTGAGGTTGGAGTACGAGTCCACGGAGCGGCCCTCGATCACGTCGCCGTACAGCGCGTCCTCCGCGTCGAGCGCGGCGCGCAACGCGGGCGGCGGCGCGCCCAGCACGAAGGCCAGCGCCACGTCCGCGCGCGCCGCGTAGTGGCCCCAAGTGAGCCGCACCGCGTCGCGCGCCGCCGCGTGCGCCGGCGCCGAGCTCACCAGCACCAGCAGGCGCAGGCGCGCGCCCAGCGCCGGGCACAGCTCGGCGTGCGGCCGCAGGTGCCCCGCCACGTACAGCTCGCGCACCAGCTGCGGCCGCGGCCCGCGCGGCGCCGTGCTGGCGGCCGCCGTGCTGGCGGGCACGGGCGGCGCCGTGCGGTTGGTGGCGGGCGCGGCCGACGTGCGCGGCGCGGGCGGCGCGGGCGGCCGCAGGGGCGCGGGCCGCAGGCGCGGCGGCGCGGGCGGCAGGCGCGCCAGCAGCAGCAGCAGCAGCGCGCCCACGGCGGCCAGCGCGGCGCAATGCGAGCGCCGCACGGGGCCCAGCATGGGGGGGGCGCGCTCACCGCCGACACCCACTACACACCTGCAACGTCACAACACTCTCGTCAAGCTACATTCGCTTACATTCAAAATATATATATACGCTGGGTGAAACTCTTTAATCTTCTTTTTAAGAAGGCCTACACAACATTAAAAGATGTAAGTGCTCGCTATGCGTAAGTAACTAGGTATAATAATGATGAAAATGCACCGATGTGATGTTGCACAAAGTTTTCACGATGGCAGGTGACAGTTGTCAATAATACTGCCTACAAGTGATCAGTCTCGACTGTCGAGTTGACGACATTTTGTGTCAGTATTCATAACGCAGACTCGCATTTTAATGCAGAATCAATCACGTACGACATTCAGAATGCACATAGTTGCTCGTACACGAAGGCGCTTTTCGCTCGCTGACTCGCCCCAACAATCCAGCCGGCTGCCACGCGCTGCTCTTTGCTGAGGTTGCGTACACAGCAGCATTGTGTCATAGCGCATGAGAGATGTGACAGCACAAGCCCGCGAGGGCGACCGTCGACGCAGTAGACAAGAGAACAGACAGACAACAACCAACACACAGTCGGCACGCCAGCGCATGGGAAGCGGCTGCTAGTAACAATGGTGGTGAGGTCGTGATGTAACGTCAGCGTCACTAAGTTATTAAGTAAACTCAAGTGAAGGTCTCACACGTTCGGCTTCATTAGCAGTTCCGTGTGTTGCGTAAGTTATAGCGCGGCCCTGCGATGCGCACGACGCACATAATATTATAATGAGTGATCACAGCGAAGAGGTCGTGAGGCGCGCGTCGTGCGAGCATCTCGGAGCTGTCGGTGACGACACGGTGAAGGCTCATCGGCGAGGACGCACTGCTCGAGTGCAAGTTCCACCTCGTCGTGCACAGAGCGGACGCGGTCGTGGTCATGCGATGCGACGCCATGTGTTTGGCGACTTGGGAGTTGTCATTAATGCTGCTGAGTGTCATTAATTTGACGAGGTCCGTCCACCAAGTTTAAGTAACGTTTAATTTTTAATTGTGTTTTAATTTTATTATTTGTTGTTGTAGTGGCAATACAAATACATATTCTGTAAAAATTCCAACTCTCTACCTCTTAAGTTTTATGAGAAACAGCCCGCTGACAGACGGATAAAGGGACAACGGAGGACTAGAACAATTTGCCTGCTATGGTCTTCCCATCTGATTATAATCTGGGTGTATTCAAGAATGGAAGAGTAAATGGGCTCTTAATCTAGTGCGCCTCACTATCAACGATTGCATCACTGCTTACCATCAGGTGGGATCGCAGTCAAGCACTAGTTTATATCGAATAATAAAAAGGTCCCATTGGCACCCTTTGGGAACGGAACCCTAAAAAGAAGTTAATTTTTATCCAACATGGAGTGGTCGAAGAGAGAAGACTGAGTTGAAGTCGCTCCATATCCGATCTCCGCCAGCCAGTTGCAGGGCGACACGATACTAATTGGATAGATTCCGTGGTCAGACTTTCGGGCGTGTGACTATCGAAGTAAACAAAATAAGAATAAAGCAAAAATTTTAATTTAAGATAAAATTAACCATTTATCCGACAAGTATTTACGCGTCCTATTTGACAGGGTCGTGTGTTAGCGACGGGGTACTCCGTCTCGTTTAGCTCTTCAGTCCCATAGGTGACAGAAGAGCTGACGAGATGGAGTATTTGGTCGTGAATGTGCGACCCTGGCGAAATAAACGTGAGTACAGTTGCTTAGACAAAAAAGAAAAATCTTTAACATTAATTCAATCGACTACAAGTAGTTAGTTACTAGGGTTTTAATGTTTAGCTGGTTCGATTTCCGGTTTGAGTTAGCTTGTCAAAAATAGTTGTGAATGAAGATTTGTTTCTTCAAAAAAAAAAAATGTAAAGCTATTTCAAAGATGAAGGTTCAACCCTGACTATAACATTTCATTTAACGAGTTGGACTAGCATGTGTCAGATCGCCCTCGGGAAATAAAAAAGCTGACCATAAACAGCTGCAATTTAACAAGACTGCATATTTTTACAAATGTTTTTCGATCTTTTGGTCAATATCGGTTGCGGCACCTCACCTTTTATGAGATGGAAAAAAAATTGGTTGCCTGTAAAGTCGGTATACGGGCGAAAGTTTTACGTGACAACGACTTTGAGTGGTAAAATAATTTTAATGTGAATATTCATTCGTATAGTAGGAAGAAGGATGAAATAATAGTTCTCTCTCGCTCTTAGGCGGGCTAACCATGCCCGAGTGGAAGGGACGCGTGCCTCTCACTCGCTCTCATTGTGAGCGCATAACGTGAGCGGAGCGTAACGCAGTTTCTTGAAGTGTCACCCGGCAAACCAATTTATAAGACGTTGTCACGTCAAAACATGCAAGCATGCAACACTTGAAATGACAAATCATTAGGTATGTCTGATTAGATTAGACTAGGTATATCGTTATTGTTACCGGCCCACGCTGAAAACCAGCGCTGTGGACTCGTTGCATTTTTGCGTGTGGACACAGCATTATGCTGAGCGTTCGGCCGTTTTGCTCGGACGCGGCGCATATTTTCTTATTACTATTATTTTCAGTTATATTTTTTCTTTTAATAATTTTATTTCTTTTTAGGGTTCCGTAGCCAAATGGCAAACAACGGACCCCTTATAGATTCGTCATGTCTGTCTGTCCGTCCGTATGTCACAGCCTTTTTTTTCCGAAACTATAAGAGCTATACTGTTGAAACTTAGTAAATAGATGTATTCTGTGAACCGCATTAAGATTTTCACACAAAAATAGAAAAAAGCAATCAATTTTGGGAGTCCCCATACTTAGAACTGAAACTCAAAAAATTTCAAAACTCAAAACCTATACGTGTGGGGTATTATGGATAGGTCTTCAAAAATGATATTGAGGTTTCTCATGTCATTTTTTTTCTAAATTGAATAGTTTACGCGAGAGACACTTCCAAAGTGGCAAAATGTGTGTGTGTGTGTCCCTGTAACTTCTAAAATAAGAGAATGACAAAACTAAAAAAATATATGATGTACTTTACCATGCAAACTACCAACGAAAATTGGTTTCAACGAGATCTAATGAGTTTTTTTTTTTTAATACTACATAAATCTAAAAAAATACCCGAGTCGTTTAACTTATTAGACAGACTGTAGCCACTATGCATATTCTCAGAACAAATAGTTATTTTTATTTTTATTATCTAATCCGGGAATGGATTTCTTAAGTATATTAATGCAATAATTTAAGCAAAGTATATTACATACGTTACTTGACCAAGATTTATATATGTGGCAACATTAAGAGTCCAGTCAAGTAATGCCATACTAAAAAATCTAGTCAATTCAGTTTCAAGTCTTAAGTTAGCAAGATAAAGTCTTTTGCTTTCTTCGAATTATTTCCTTCACTGCTTTGATTGCCTTTTTCGTACGAATACTACGTGAACGGCTACATCTTTATCTATCACAAGCAGAGGAAGTTTCATCGTACCCATCAATCGAGCCCGGTACACAAACGTTCGACTAATCAAGAGTTTCAAAAACTGCATACTCTGTGTAATACTATCACAGCATTCTCTTCTCTTTATCAGGGACGTTATGTTGTGGTCACAAACACACGAGACAGCTCTGGGACAGCAGGTCTAAGATGCCTCTCCTCAATGGAGCTGATAGGCATTACCCAACAGCACCATTGGTAGCTGGGGCCAGTGCTACTAGTTAAAATCAACTTTTTATTTTATTTTTTAAATTATTTTTAACCTACTGCCAAGTAAGGTCAAGTCAAGTCGTGTGAATGTTTCTCTTTATATTTGTGTACTTTTTCTGCGATATCGTCACCAATATGAACTTATTTTTAACCAACTTAGTCGTCTGAAGTTTTTTTTTGGATCTTATTCAGCGATATTTTCGTCAAATGCCCACCGATTCCGATGATTCTTTTTTGCAAGAGTTTCATCCGCAGGTGGTCCCATTTATTTATCCGGAAGATCTTCGGAGGTAGACCATAGAACACTTCAGTAAATGACAGCAATTCTTCCGTTTTCAATTTGCGCGGAACTTCTGAAAGTACTGGTCCGATTGCTAAAATTTTTTCCCCGACAGAACGCTGCTTTATTTCTGAGTGACATAAGCTTTTTTTTATGTACGCGGGCGAAGCCGCGGGCAAAAGCTAGTTGTAAATAACTTTATTGTTTACTAGCTGTGCCCGCGACTTCATTTGTGTGGACTACAGGATTTTGAATTTATTTTTTCTAAAATAAAAGTAGCCATGTTACTCCTTATTACATCAGCTACTTACCTGCCAAAAAAAGTCCCGTCAAAATCGGTCCAGCCATATCAGAGATTTTTTTTTACATGCAACATTCAAAAGATATTAGATCCCATATAGGTATCTAATCCATCTCATCTGTGTAAACAATCAATTTATAGGCATGCACATCATTGACATCATGTCACCTACAGACTTAGACTACTACTTTGCCATCCATTCAATTCAATTTGAATAATGAATTTATGAACACAGATACAGACTCGACAACAGCCTCATTTGTTTAATGACTGGATAGGTGAGACGTCGCTAGGCGTACGTTCAGCTCCAAGCTCCGTCCGGCAAACAGATTGTGTGCTGAGCACATTAAGTGAAGAGCTGTGTTCCGACGTTCGGCAAGGTCGCGTTGCACCAAAACTTGTGTGCAATATCGATTGTATTGCAATGCTGACGGCCACCTGGCGCGCTGCTCGTGTACTCGCTAATGGAAATGTCTATAGTTCGCTCTTATTTTTGATTGAGATACTGGTGACAACCCTAAAAACTCACTAAATACAGATGGACTTGGGTACTTACATGTTTTTTCGGTAATTTTTTGGACCATATCTCAGTGACAAACTGTCTTTCATTCGGACGGTTGAGTCTGTTAAACTCTCAAAAAGCATTCATTTTAATAATAATTTTTCAATAAAATTATTGAACATTTTACCAAGCCGAGTGCTCCATAAAGATCAGTAGTCGTATGTCCGGCACATTTGTTCGCTCACAACGAGTACAGAGTGATGTCAGGCCGGTGGGGTGGTGAGGTGCTGCGGGGCAGTGCGGGGACTGGCGACTGTTGCATGTGCAATCAATTCATTAGCCGACTTCATTTACGCAAATTGTTCGTCCGTTGTTTATGTTCGCGCATCAATCCAAACTGCCCGAATAACTGTACCTGCCCGCCATCGTCAGTCCGTGCCCGACGTTGTGCCGACGAGCTCTTGTAACTAGGCACTCCTCTCAGTTTGAAAATAGAATAACAAGCAAATGATGGGCAGACGAAACAGTATTAGACACAATTAAGTATTTATAGAAACTGGCTTTATACATACTCGTGCTACGCAAAAAGGCAAAACAAAGAGTACCTACATTGCAGGACAGTTGATATTGAGCAGTTGCAGTTGGCAATCAGAGCCCATTCGGCAAGTTCAAGACTTTGTGCTCAGATTTAGAAGGCAAAATTACCGTGACCAATTATTAAGAAAACATAGTACTTCTCACCCAGAGACTACGGGGAAGCCTCAACCTCGGTTCCAGCCACTATAGAAAGTATTGTCAACAAAGGACCGCCGACGCCTGTGCACGGGCACGCATATTAGTACGTAATATTACCTAGTAGAACCGGCTTTGGTAAGTCACGGTAATTCTGTGTTCTGGCACTATGAAGTCTCAATCCATGATGTCGTCATTAGAGACGGAACACTCACCTCTTCACAACGGTTTTGTGATGGAAACAACACTATGCCCTACTGTAGTGTTTTCTGACACTGAAACCGGCACTAACGATCAGAACTAAAAGTTGCAGATACGATGTAGGGTGAAGGTCGCGCACCTGCCGGCCGCGGCTGGAGACGCTATCAGCACGATAAGCAACACGCGAGCGCGAGCCGCGAGCAGGCTTGATAACTGACGCTTGTACTCATTGCTTTGCGCACGCATTATTATGCACAGCACTCAACACTATAAACACAGCTATGGTGAAGCTGAATATTAGTAAAAGCTTATCAAAGCGAAGGCTGTTTTTAGGGTTCCGTAGCCAAATGGCAAAAAAACGGAACCCTTATAGATTCGTCATGTCTGTCTGTCTTTCTGTCTACCCGTCCGTATGTCACAGCCACTTTTTTCCGAAACTATAAGAGCTATACTGTTGAAACTTAGTAAGTAGATGTATTCTGTGAACCGCTTTAAGTTTTTCACACAAAAATAGAAAAAAGCAATCAATTTTGGGAGTCCCCATACTTAGAACTGAAATCCAAAAATTTTTTTTTTTCATCAAACCCATACGTGTGGGGTATCTATGGATAGGTCTTCAAAAATTGATACTGAGGTTTCTAATCATTTTTTTCTAAGTTGAATAGTTTACGCGAAAGCACTTCCAAAGTGGTAAAATGTGTGTGTGTCCCCCTCTAACTTCTAAAATAAGAGAATGATAAAACTAAAAAAAATATATGATGTACATTACTATGTAAACTACCAACGAAAATTGGTTTGAACGAGATCTAGTAAGTAGTTTTTTTTTAATACGTCATAAATCTAAAAAAATACACTTATCAAAACATCGATCAAAGTTACAACGAACTACAAGAAATTTTATATTATGTTACTTGCTGCTACGGAACCCTCCATGGGCGAGTCCGACTCGTACTTGGCCGGTTTTTTTTTAATAGTATATAACCATTATTTGTAGAATAAATCAATGTGGTGCTTTGACATAATTTTCTATAAAATCTGTCAAACCGTGCGTCGTCGGTTTCATTTTTATCTGTATAAAATATTTGATGATTTTCTCATCGTGCGATTGCAATGACGATGGTGACGATGATACAAAGTCACCATCGTCAAAGCAATCGCGCTTATGGGGAAAATCAGGCTCCTTTGGAAATGACAGTGTGTGAAACACTGGGACAATGAGTATCTGGGAGCTGGCCATCATGCGAGTGTCGCGCTCCGAGGCGACGCCGACGGGTGACACAAGTAGGTACAACGTTCTATTGCACCTGTCCGCGAGTGGCACCGGCACCGAGTTACGAGTTGGGCAAGTGAAGCGCGCCGTGTTGAGTCACGCGGCTGCCCAGTTTTTGTGCCGCCTCGTGCGACGTCATCGCCTGGGGAACTACGACCTGTGATTGCGCCAGCCAGAGCCAGCTCTCGATACAACGTAGACGAATGCGCTCGCCACGAGAATTTACTTATTCTAATTGATTTCAATTAGTTTTTATTTGTGAGTTCACGTAAATAACGATTCGTACCTAACCAGAAAAAATGTTTAAGCGAGTGTCACAATCTTCCGTTAGCAAAAAAATATCGAGCATAATTTTTAGCAAGATTCACCTTAGTATTTAAGGCCTTTTGTAAAGTCCACAGTGGACATCTACTTTGCGCATGATCACTTTTGATAATGCCGTGATTCAAAAAGATACGTACCTAGGTCCATTATTGTATAGAATGGTGGTGAGCAAAAGCAACCCTCTAGAATCCTTTCGTAAGGCTTCAAAAATATTTTGATTTTATAATTGTTAAGAGATAACAATATGTAGTTTTTGTTGTTGTTATCTACGTCGTGGTGGATATGAACACTGGCACGTGTGTCGGCCGCGGGAGCGCGTCGCGCGCCGGTGGTTCACCCCGCGTACACTAGCGCGCACAAGGTTGCGCTCCCCCCCTCGCTGGCTGCCTCCCCCACATACTTGACCATCGAGCAACGGCTAAGATTTTGCAGTGCGCGTGACCTATGACCATCTGAGTCTCTGCAGTCTTACACCAATTCACATAAGTAAGAGTTCAGGTCGTTTCGGGCAGAGGGTCTCCTATAGGCATTCCACTTTCTATTAATTATCTAGACGTGTCTTGGAAACATTAGTTGGACTTTCTTCAGTTATATGAACAAAATCAGTCCTCGAAACGCACGCACACATACATTGCACAAAGCTGGTGGCACCTACACCGAACGAAACACATACGTTCTGGAGCGTCATACATCACATTCGAATCAATGAAGCATCTTCAACGTAAGTAAATTAGAAATGACATCGAGCGCTCTCGTGAAGATACAAAGCAGGTCTTTTTTAGGGTTCCGTAGCCAAATGGCAAAAAACGGAACCCTTATAGATTCGTCATGTCTGTCTGTCTGTCTGTCTGTCTGTCCGTCCGTATGTCACAGCCACTTTTTTCCGAAACTATAAGAGTTATACTGTTGAAACTTTGTAAGTAGATGTATTCTGTGAACCGCATTAAGATTTTCACACAAAAATAGAAAAAAAGCAATAAATTTTGGGGGTCCCCATACATAGAACTGAAACTCAAAAAGTTTTTTTTCATCCAACCCATGCGTGTGGGGTATCTATGGATAGGTCTTCAAAAATGATACTGAGGTTTCTAATATAATTTTTTTCTAAACTGAATAGTTTGCGCGAGAGACACTTCCAAAGTGATAAAATGTGTGTCCCCCCCCCTCTAACTTCTAAGATAAGAGAATGATAAAACTAAAAAAAATATATGATATACATTACTATAAAAACTACCAACGAAAATTGGTTTGAACGAAATCCAGTAAGTAGTTTTTTTTTAATGCGTCATAAACCGAAAAAAATACACTATTATTAAAACATCGATCAAAGTTACAACACTTAGCAAAAACTTTTATATTATGTTACTTGCTGCTACGGAACCCTTCATGGGCGAGTCCGACTCGCACTTGGCCAGTTTTTTTTTCTCTCGATTACACTAAGAAAATGTTACCGCCAGTTGATGGGCGCGTTACGGTCAGTGCAACACTCGCTCTTCTTATATCAAGGCGCGAAGTGCATCGCTTTGCATGGCGGCGACAAGTGACGATCGAGATTCGATCACTTGCAGTCACGCATCCGTCATAATCGTGAATCACACACAAACTGGTTTTCGTACAGTGGTCTCGCGCGCTTATAAACAGACTAGTCGGCAGTCGAGTGCAAGGTGTACGGTGCAAGGCTTATAAACACTCGATGCACTGTAATGAGAACTTAGTCTGAGGGCTATTTGCAAACAACTAGTGAGTAAAACACGTCAATTGAACGAGTGAATTTTTGACATGTGTAGGGTTAAAGCGCATGACGTTAATTAGCAAGCAAACGTATAGGTACAAGAGTCGTAAGTAACGAAGAGACGAAACTTTACAATTTGTAAAGAAAGCGCAATTATAATCTAAATTAAACGCTACAGACCTAAAACGGGAAAACTTAAAGCTAAAGTGAAAATTTAATCCTTAACGAAAAAACATTTTTAAAAACCCGTCTACAAAAAAAACTTAAAACATCCAAAAATATACTTTTAGGCGGTCTGTTGCAGTTATTTTAGGACAATCTCAGATTTGAAGCCACCAGCAGCATCAGAACTTTTGTGGCAGTCGAGTCGAAAACCAATCAGTTATGGTTTTACGTACGATTTTTTATCCATCCTGTATGATGAACTCGCGCTGAGAAGACATGTCAACACACACTGTCACAGTCGCTCACTTGCACATCACACGACCGCGTGTCGAGCAGTCGACGGCCCGTCTGAGTCTGTTGCCGACGCTGGCGCAGCACTCGCAGCGAGTCGGCGAGCGCGGCGCGGTGAGGCGGCGGGACCTTGCGCGGGTCTCTCCGATTACGCACGCTTATCTACGCGCCGGCGCCCGACTTCATCACTGACAGAATGATAGGCTCGTGTTCGACCACCTTCTCACCTAAAGCTAAACTCTAGTTAGTTACTTACAATGCACTAGGTATTACTGAAAATGCTATTACTGTCTGTCTGCTTTACACGGATAACTATGGCTTTACATTAATTTCCAAGCAAGCAGGTTTTACGCTTGTTGCAGCGACTACAAGACTCTCTATGGGACCTCGGCGTGAACTTAACGGCCCGCCACTTAAACGGCGCTGCTCAAGCCCCAGAGGGCGATGAGAATTCGCACGATCTCTTGCGAAGCGGCTTTCGTAGGTACTGACCGTGGATTCAGGAGCATCTGGCGCCCCATCAATCAGGAGCCGCGATGACGGCACGTAGTGTTCCACGCGGATTAGCGCGCAGCACACTACGTTACTACGTACGCGGTTGAGTTAATTCTCAAAATGACAACCAAGTCACAAAAGGACTACCTACTTGTACTACTAATTTCGACTTTTGCGCCTGAACCTTCGACGCACGCACTCTCTCGGGGCAGCGGAAGCGCGCCGTCCTCGCAGCCCCGACATAAGTGGGCCAGATAACACCGAGGTGGTGGTGGTGGTTTTAGTCAGCACGAGTCTGATCGAACACGATGAGAATAACTTACCGAAAACCAATCAACTGCGAGTCGGGCTGGCGCATTCAGGGTTTCCTTACAAACTGTACTGAGGGACCGACTTTGTCGTTGGGAAATAGTTGTCCCCATAGATCGACATAGATCGTAGATTACCAACAGCTAATAAGCTGTCTGTGTGCTTTACCCAAATGTCTGGTTAAACTATCTGGTCTGTCCGGCCTTTCGGTTTTAAGATCTGGTAACCCTTTATCTAGGTCAACTGGTCTATAAGCTTTGATTTACTTGCGAGCGTCTAAATATGGGCCATAAACGGAACATAAATAGCCAGGTTATCTTTATATTGTGTTAACTAAGTCTGGATTTTTTCACTGCTTCAAGGGCTAGTACGAGTAGACCTGAGTATTTGATATTAATTTCAGCTTGATAACTCCCCACGGTCTTGACAAAAACCGGCCAAGTGCGAGTCGGACTCGCCCATGGAGGGTTCCGTAGCAGCAAGTAACATACCATAAAAGTTCTTGTAGTTCGTTGTAACTTTGATCGATGTTTTAATAATAGTGTATTTTTTTAGATTTATGACGTATTAAAAAAAAACTATTTACTAGATCTCGTTCAAACCAATTTTCGTTGGTAGTTTACATGGTAATGTACATCATATATTTTTTTTAGTTTTATCATTCTCTTATTTTAGAAGTTAGAGGGGGGGGGACACACATTTTACCACTTTGGAAGTGTCTCTCGCGTAAACTACTCAATTTAGAAAAAAATGATTTTAGAAACCTCAATATCATTTTTGAAGACCTATCCATAGATACCCCACACGTTTGGGTTTGATGAAAAAAAAAATTTTGACTTTCAGTTCTAAGTATGGGGACCCCCCAAAATTTATTGCTCTTTTTCTATTTTTGTGTGAAAATCTTAAAGCGGTTCACAGAATACATCTACATACTAAGTTTCAACAGTATAGCTCTTATAGTTTCGGAAAAAAGTGGCTGTGACATACGGACGGACAGACAGACAGACAGACAGACAGAGAGACAGACCGACAGACAGACAGACAGACATGACGAATCTATAAGGGTTCCGTTTTTTGCCATTTGGCTACGGAACCCTAAAAATGGGTCTGGTCAAAACGACCAGAGACACCAAAGTGATTGTATGAGGGACGGTTGACAAGGACAATGATTAAGTACAGTACTTGCAGCGGGAAATCGAAGAACTTAAGTCACAACTTTTGGCAGCGCATGACGAGATAACCAATTTGTCAATAGAAAATAGCGAATTGAAACAGACCATTAGTGCATTAGATAACAAATATCAACTAATGAAGAACGTAACAGGTGAAATGAAATTAACCAGTGAAATTGGAACTCCGGAAAAAATGATAACAACCCGTCTCAGCTGCAAACCAAGATAAACAAGTTGTGTATAATAAGTAGCAATAAGACTAACAAAGTATTATCCATAGCACAAAACACTTTTCCGAGCCACCAGATTTGTCATTATATCACTCTTAACTGTGGATTAAGTACGCTTGTTAGCAATCTGGTCTCAAAACTAACTAATTATACTATGCAAGACTATTGTGTAATTCTTATAGGCAGTGAAGATTTTAATTCAACTAAAAACTATTCAGACCTAGTTTCTAACATTAGGGAAAACCTTACAAATATATCATAAGTTTATCTACATATAGGTGCAGTGAATATTCTAGCATGTTTAACTGGAGAATTGAAATGTTCAATAGCTTATTATATCATGACATACAAATCTATGGCTATACTGTAATTTTTGACTCTAATTTAAATTTATAATAATACTGGACTATGTTTTCAAAGAATAGTGGTAGATTGAATAATTATGGAATGAGAAAAAATTTTGACAATTTGAAATATCAAATTATGGACCTCGACATTTCAAATCATATAATTCCTGAAACTGAAACAAATCCTGAAATTAGAAATTCCTCAAGGAATTCAGACTTTTTTCGTGTATAAAAATGTAAAAATTTTCCATCAAAATATAAATGGATTAGCTAGGAAAATGGATTTATTATCGATATCTCTAGCGTCACTCCAAGACGCAAAAAATCCTGTGGATGTTGTATGTCTCACAGAGCATAATATGTTAAATACTGATACAGATTTAATCAATATTCCTAACTTTATTCAGGGATCTTTCTTCTCAAGGCATAATCGTCGAGGCGGTTCATGTATCTTAGTACGAAATAATCATAAATTTAAACCAATTACTGGACTAAAACAATATTGCGTTGAAGGCGTTCTGGAGTGCTCAGGTGTCGAACTTCTAAGCCATAATATCATAATACTTTGTATATACCGACCACCAAGGTCAAAAACCGATGAATTAAACACATTTTTCGACAGTTTAAACCGACTACTTGGGCAGTACTGCTACAGTACAAAGAAAATCATAGTTTGTGGCGACTTTAACATAAATGTATTAAACAAAAATAAAATGACTACAATGTTCATGGAAACACTAGCTTGTCACAACCTACAGTTAGGATTATTTGAACCAACAAGAGCTATTAGTGGAGCATGCATGGACAATTTCATGTATAACATTTGTGGATGTAAATGTAAAACTATGGAGTTCGCCTTATCGGATCACACGGCGCAATTACTAACTTGTCCCATAAAACAAAGTTGCTCACTAAAACATTGGTACGTAAAAAGACGAGACTATAGTAAGGATAATGATAAGAAATTTAATGATTGCATAAATTCGATTTCATTTAGTGACGTATTTGAAAATAATGACCCGCAAGAAGCATTTGACATTTTTTATGACTTATTTACTTTATTTTATAATCTATGTTTTCCGTATATTCGACTTAAAATATATTCACAAACACGACCACGATGGATGACCAAAGGAATAAATAAATGTTGTATACGTAAACAGCAATTACTATGGAAGTATCGTAAGAATCGAAATAGCATAAATAAAACCAATTTTAAATATTTTGCCAGTAGATTGCAACGTGTTATAAAACTGACTAAAAAGTCTCAGAATAATTATTTTATACATACAGCTCAAAACAATGTGCCAAAAAGCCAAATAAATCAAATTAATATAGACGATGAACATTGTACGGATGATCCGCATACCATTGCAGACTATTTTAATAATTTCTTTATAGACCAAGTAAAAGGGAATACTAGTAGTAACAAGTGTACTAATAACACAGAGACCTTACCCAATCACTCAAAAACATTATTTATGTATCCGACTACACCCCAAGAAATACACAAAATAATTTTAAATTTAAAAAATACCAACAGTACTGGATATGATAGTATCTCGACTAAAATTTTAAAACAAGCGCCAATTAAATTATCCTATATTTTAAGTCATATAATTAACCTATCGATTCTAAATGGCTACTTTCCTGATAAACTTAAATTGACAATCATTAAACCTCTTTTCAAGAAAGATGATTGTCACAAAATGAACTGTTATAGACCCATAGCACTAGTTCCGGTATTATCTAAGGTATATGAAAAAGTTATTTATGTCAGGTTAAAGGAATATTTTGTAAAGTTCAATTTATTTGCTAAAGAGCAGATTGGTTTTAGGAAAAATAAAACTATTAATATGGCAGTCTATGATTTTCTAACCACAGTTATGGCTAGCTTAGATAATAAAATTCCAGTGTGTGCATTATATATGGATTTAAGTAAAGCTTTTGATTATGTAGATCACAAAATTCTGTTGAGAAAATTATATAGTTATGGAATTCGAGGTACTTCGTTAGAGCTGATAGCTTCTTACCTTACCAACAGAAAGCAGTCCACATTAGTTTCTCGAGTATGCACCAAAATAATGAGAGAAGTTAACTACACATTGAAATACAGAGAAATCAAACAAGGCGTCCCACAAGGAAGTGTTTTAGGCCCTCTGTTATTCATCATTTATATAAATGACCTCCCAAAAATAACTAAACATCCGACTATACTTTTTGCAGATGACAGTACTGTTGTTTTTACTAATAAGGACAAAGTGTCCCTAGAACAAGACATAAATAACACTCTTAGTGATATAATAAAATGGCTGACTAATAACAATTTAAAAATGAACTTAGACAAAACTAAAATAATGATATTTCGCAATCGTAAAGCCCAATTTACTGACATTAATATACACTATGCAGAGAACAAAATAAATGAGACAGCAACTTCAAAATTCTTAGGAATGTCAATTGATTGTAATTTGAATTGGAAGACACATGTAGTCAATGTAGACACTTTAAATCAAAAATTAAATAAACAATCATACGCCCTACATATGCTGGCAAAAACAGTAGACACGCCTGCTGTACTTGCAGCATACCATGGCTACGTGGCATCCTTAATAAAGTATGGTATTATTATTCTGGGGTAATTCCACAAATAGGGATATGGCTTTCAAAGCACAAAAGAGGTGTATTAGAGGTATGTTTAAGGGCCAAGCGCCCGAAAAGTGCCATAAAACAGTGATTTTCTAAGGCCTACTCCTCCGTAACGGCTAGGTCAATTGGTTTGAAAAAAATATATGTTTATTATAGATTCATGAACAATAATATCAACATTTGATTTTTTCGTGCAATTAATACTTTAGTAAAAAAAAAATATTTAGCAATTTCGCAACTTTTCGCAACTTTTCCCTACTCCTTCGAAACGGCTCGGACCTTTAGAAACCTTTTTACACATAAAAAATGATGGATAAATATTCTTCAAAGTGAACATTGCATATGTAAATCAATCAATATCTCGCAGAGAAAATAGATTTAAAGCGCTTTCCGGGCGCTGCTGGCCGAAAATAAATGCACAGATTTGCGTACTGCCGCCTAGGCGAGTGCGAGAGTTGCGTTCACATAATTTCGGCCAGATGGTTCAAGGGACTATACGCCTTAATATCAAACAGACTGATAGCTGCAGGCCATATTTTGTCAAGCATAATATATTAACATTGCCGTGTGTTTACATTTATGAAATTGCTACTTTTGCAAGAAGTAACAAAAATCTTTTTGATAAGTACACGGCATAGTGACAAAATTTGTTGCAAATCTAGCAAGACGACCTTATATTCTAAAAGCATTTTCAATATGGCGCCACGTATATACAATCACTTGCCAAAGTCCATACTAGAAACTTCATCAATTGATGCATTCAAAAGGAAAATAAAAAGCTTCCTGCTATGTAAATGTTACTATAGTGTTCATGAATATTTAATGGAGGATGTAAGGACATATTGAAGTAACTATTGCACTAATTTTATTATTTTATTAATATTAATTCTTTGACATTTATTTACAAATATATCTTGACATTCTCGTTTAATACATGACATTCACATTCACATTTTGATTAAACTATTGACATTACTATTTTTCATTGTGAATTTACAAAACAGTGTATGAATTTAATTTAATTTTACTTCATTATTTATATTATTGTATTTTGACATTATTAAAACAAATGACATTTTAAACTTCAATTTTTCAAATGACATTATTATCAACTTTCATTTTGTGTTTCTTTGTTATTGGCTATGGTGCAATGAAATGAACTAAATCGTGCTATTAATTATTAAATTATATTATTGCAAGAAAATGTAGCGACATCTATGGCGCCACGTAAGAACTACGAAGAAAGTACGAAATCCTGTATCGCGCAATCAAAGTTCTCCGCGCGATTTGAACATATACGACAACCTGAAATCATCTATCGGGCAGTCGCCCACCAGACCATAACACCTGTCTGGTCGGAGGATCCTCCCTTTTCAATGGAGGTGTGTGGGACTTTACTCTCTGTTCCGCATACCTCCAAACTGGTGATCCTGACAAAGAACGTCAGCGCAGCCTTCATGCAGCTACTACATCGTGACGTCATCATCACTCCCTCAAGCTTTCGAGCAGCGAGCCATAGCCAGCACCCACGGCTATGAAGGGTATCCTGACCACCAGCATGACCACTTGGTCATACCTGGTCACATGGCCCCTCAGCCTCATCAGCGACCTTGGCTTAGCACACCGCACCTTCGGCCAGTCATATGAAGAGCCTCTCCTGGTCGACGCCAACAGTCAAGCCCTACGTCGCACAAGCACCGCTCCTACTCACTGGAGCCAGCAGCACAACTCCGACTCACTGGAGCCTGCAGCATCGTCCCGACTCACTGGGACAGCACCACCCCGACTCACTGATGCATGGCATGACGAGCCAGGGAACTTTCCTTTGTTGATCCATTAAAATACGTTTTCAAAGACGAGCGGAACGGAGGCATACCGAGGGCGAGCAGGAATCATCTCTTAAAAATTTGACTTCGCATCCGCGCCGGCCGTCGCGGCTAGTGTTGCCAGGCGTCCCGATTAGCGCGGGATGTCCCGATTTTTAGGGGTTTGGGGACGCGTCCGTTGACACGCCCGCTCGTTCCACGCCAGAGGGAAAGAAGTCTGGATGATTTCCCATCTAAAAAAAATCTTTTTAAAAAAAAAAATATTTGTCCCGATTTAAAACCCTAAATCCTGATTTGTTTTACCATCTGTCCCGATTTTTATACAAACAGACCTGGCAACACTAGTCGCGGCCCTTCACCGCTCTACTCAAGTCCGCCGCGTTAAGTACGCACCCTTACTGGCTTTATGGCAACAGGTGCAAGTCCTGCGCCGGCCGCTGGCGGCGCCCCGCCCTTCGGAAGTGGAACCTTAATACGTATGTTTATTGTGAACACAGCTTTATCTATGTAAACTACTTAATTAGTTAGTTACGGTTTTCTGTGTATAACAGCTGTGGCATTCAGGTTTAAGAACAATGTGGTCATGAATCATACGTGCGGTAGCTGACGACCGTCCTCAGCCTCATTGGTGTACCCGCTCAGTATTTGCTCATTAATCAATCCTATTTTGTTAATTAATTGTTAGTTTGTTTAAATATAACCAATCACTTTTCTGATGACACACTGATATTGTGTGACGCAACCAGTGAAATGTGCTGTGGCCGCGTCGCTGCGAACAAGACCGGCGGCCGAGCTGAACGCGTGCCAGAAGGTTATGGCCACCCTGATGGTGCGAGGATACGCACGCACTCCCGCGAAGCGATGAGCCTTTTTTTTATGACTCGTCTTGATTCCTCCTCAACAGCCTGGAAGGCCGAAGCCGAGGAACGCTTCCGCGATCTAGCTCCAAAACTGGAGATGATGGGGCTGCCCTCAAGCGGCTCCTGCCCGATCTAGGGGGCCAAGTCGAGACGCACATCTGCAAAAATTGTGCAATCCATGGCCCATTACAAGGTGCTGGTATAGGCGCTGTTGCTGCGGAAGCGACCAGCAGCAGAGCTGAATGCCTCCTAGAGGATCATGGCCATTCGGAATGTGCGGAGACACCGCACGGTCTCCCGCAATATTCAGTCTCCTTGATGGCCTACCGCGCTACGGTACTAGTTGCGGCATGACGGACAGAGTTCCGTCAGGAACTCGTGTCACAAGCCAGCGCAACGAGCACTTACGCGGGTCGGATTGATGTGCGGTGGAAAGAGATGTCAGTAAACCGTAGTGGCACAACAGAGCCGATGCCCTAAAAGGCCACGGAGAATTTCTAAAGTGGAAACCAATGGTACTAGAACGGATATGGCAACTGAAGGACGCACGTATGGTTTTCGTCAGTAAAAGTCTGACACACCTTCCTTCACCCTAGTGCGAAAAAAGTCATCAATTGGATGATTTCTCACCTAAAAAAACTGGGCAAGTGCGGGTCGGGCTCGTGCACTAGGGGTTCCGTGCAAACTACAATTCCCGAATGGACTCTCAAAGATTTTTCCGCATTGCAAAAAAAGTTTTTTATTTTATTTTGTGACATAGGTAACAACAAATTCACTGTTTTCATATTTATTCCTATACCTGTGCTAGAAGACTGCTTTGTGCCAAATTTCAGGATTCTGGGTCAACGGTAAGTAGTGTGATTGCGCCGGTTTTCGTCCAATTATCGGAGTTGCCAGCTTTGTGATGCGAAATAAATATCCTAAAGTACCCTCACATAAATGTATCCATATTTGTTTCTATTGCTTATATAGTATAAAAAATATTTTTTGACAAAGTAAGGATTTCGCTAGTTTTCGTCCAATAAAGTTTGTTTTCGTCCGAGTGTGAGTTAGTTTCGACCACAGTTTAAAAAAAAACCGGCCAAGTGCGAGTCGGACTCGCCCATGAAGGGTTCCGTAGCAGCAAGTAACATAATATAAAAGTTCTTGTAATGTGTTATAACTTTGATCGATGTTTTAGTAATAGTGTATTTTTTTCGACTTATGACGCATTAAAAAAAAACTACTTACTAGATTTCGTTCAAACCAATTTTCGTTGGTAGTTTTTATAGTAATGTACATCATATATTTTTTTTAGGTTTATCATTCTCTTATCTTAGAAGTTAGAGGGGGGGGACACACATTTTACCACTTTGGAAGTGTCTCTCGCGCAAACTATTCAGTTTAGAAAAAAATGATATTAGAAACCTCAGTATCATTTTTGAAGACCTATCCATAGATACCCCACACGCATGGGTATGATGAAAAAAAAATTTTTGAGTTTCAGTTCTATGTATGGGGACCCCCAAAATTTATTGCTTTTTTTCTATTTTTGTGTGAAAATCTTAATGCGGTTCACAGAATACATCTACTTACAAAGTTTCAACAGTATAGCTCTTATAGTTTTGGAAAAAAGTGGCTGTGACATACGGACGGACAGACAGACAGACAGACAGACAGACATGACGAATCTATAAGGGTTCCGTTTTTTGCCATTTGGCTACGGAACCCTAAAAAGGAGTGTAGCCTAATTATTAAGTAAAAATACAATTATATATACTTTTATTTAATCAACAACATATCTACTAGCTTGTAGTTCCACAGATTAGCACGTATAAACAAACAAAAGACTGTATAATATTAAAGTACAGATTAACCTTTCAATCGTGAGAATTACAGACACAATAAAAAGACAATGGGTGCGCGAACGCCGGCGTACGCTTGGGGTTTAATGAAACAAATTAACAAAAACAAATTCTGTCAGAAATATGTGTCATAATGACCGTGTGCTGTTTTCAAAACTATTTCTTAACTTTCATCCACCCCAGTATTCGTGTATGGATAAAAACTAAAACTAACTTTTTAAGCTATTATTGGTTTTCGTCCACGCCTTTTAAATATTTTTTTATTTGCAAAACACTAACAAAGAGTGGAAGGAAACTAAAATATCTAATCTTCTAGCAATAAAGATCATACTGAGAGAAAATATTCTGTATTTTTTTTATATACTTAAGTCTGTTGTAGTAAAATGATCATTACAAATATTCATCTAGCTGATTGTGTTTCCGTCCATGTGGACGAAAAGCAATTACGAGTACTTTGCAAAATTGGTATACTAGTATTAGTCGACTATATTTATCTAAGATGTCTATAAAAAAAAAACTAAGTACGTGCTAAAAATATTATAGAATAGAATAGCATTTATTCGGCGCAAGCAACACCATACACAACAACATAAAATAATAATAAAAAAAGTACAGCCATACAATACAGTTGCAGTGACTGTGCCTGAACCGAAAGGGTCACCAACTCAGCTATTGCTGGGCGTCAAACACCCAACGCTAATTTTCAGCTGGCACCCCGCAGTGACGCACGGATAATGGTAAATAAAGTATAAGTACTTATACAAATAAATATAATCTATATAAATATAACCCATACTTAAAATAAATATTGATACTAGTGTATTTATGTGATAATATTGTTATTAAGGTACGTAACTAAATATTTTATAAAATGTGCCATGGTAGTTACAAACCCAATTTTCTCACTATACCCACAATATTTTAACAAAATATATCGCGGGAAACATATTGCATCGCGCGATGCGACGGTTGATTTGATGACGCATAAATCGTGTGCATCAGAAATATTCCGTAAACTAGCTTTTATCAGTAATTAAACTTGCCATGAACTTTTCTCGTCGCCATTTTTTTTTTCACGTAAGCACAGTGGCTACTGACGTTATTTCTTTTAAATTCGCCCATGTCTAATCACATTTTCATCTTAGTACAACTGTTGCTTAGACATTACGGATCACAAAAAGTCCAAACTTGCGCGGGAAGGTTGGTTTGTATTCAAGTTTTACGCATGTGTTTTAGCAGCTTAGTCAAATGGACGAATAGTGGTACTGGACGGTAAACCAGCACCATCACCCTACTCTATGAATTTCGATCTTTGAGAGTATCGAAATAAACGGCCGTATCCTTTGTATTCGTTAACTTAGAAGTTTGATTTTTTCAAAGCTTGAAGGGATCACAGACTTGTGTATATGTTTTAATTTCAACTCGATACCTCCATAAGTTCTCAAGATAAAGGGTCTTGACAGACAGACAGAGAACGGACAACAAAGTGATCCTTTAAGGGTTCCGTTTTTTCATGTAAAGAGAAAACATGAACATTCCAGTAACTAATACTGGAAGTTCGTTTTCTGTGAGTGCCATAAGATTTATACCTCGGAATCCAGAGCCAGTCAATGAATCTTTATTTATACAAACTTTTGAAATGTGTTTTTAACAATGTATATCCCCAGGGGTATTTGAGTGTTGTGCTATTGAGCTTATCAGCTATAAAATAGTTGTCGTCTGTATTTATAGAGTACCAAACGTAAATAATTTAAATGAGTCTCCGAGTAAGCTTGAGATACTTCTACAAGAGATATCAAAATCTAGCTGTAAGAATATTGTAATCGCTGGAGATTTTAACATTGATGTTCTTAAGTCAAATAGGATTTCTGCTGCGCTTGAATGTCTATTACTGAGTTTCAATTTAAAACTTGAATTTAAACAACCGACGCGAATGGCCAGCCAGACATGTATAGACAATTTTGCGCACAATTATAATAAGTCATGTAAAGGTGAAGTAATAGAATTTGCTTTATCAGACCACACAGCGCAGTTGCTTCAGTGCCCTGTAAAGAAGGTGTGTTCTATCAACCATTGGTACACGACCAAAAGAGATTACAGTACAGAAAACATAGCTAAGTTCAAAGCCTGTCTAGAAAATATTAGTTTTCCGGAGATCTATGAGACAAGTGATCCCAATATAGCCTATAATGCTTTTATCGACACTTTTAAGTTGTTTTATGACTCGTGTTTCCCGTTTACCCGAGTCAAAGTCAATATTATAAAAAAACCTAAATGGTTGTCCAAAGGTGTTAAATTATGCAGCAAAAGGAAAAGACATCTTCTGTGGCAATTGAGGCTTAATCCTACTCAGAACAATAAAACCAAGTTTAAAAACTATTGTAAGCTATATAAAAAAATTATAAAACTGACTCAAAAGGCACAAAACAATTATAAAATAACTAAAGCCAAAAGCATGGCAAAAACAACTTGGCAAATCATAAATCAGAAAAAATACAATATTCCCAGCCAGCGTATTGACAAAATTAAATCTTATAATAAAATTATAACGAATCCAAAGGACATTTCTAATGAATTTAATAATTACTTTGTTGATAAAATACAGCCAAAATTAATAGACGGCAGCCAATCTAAAGCAAGTAGGAAAATAGACACAAGAATTAACTCAATGTTCATGGCACCTAGCGTGCCATATGATATATATAAAATAATAAAGTCCCTAAAAAATACAAATAGCGTAGGATACGATGGCCTCTCTACAAAAATTTTAAAATCTGTAGCTAATGAGATATGTGTTCATTTAAGTTACATACTTAATCTTAGTATAAGTGCTGGCATATATCCAGATGCTTTAAAAACATCCATTGTAAAACCCATCTTTAAAAAGGAAAATAGAGAGTTAATGGAAAATTACAGGCCTATCTCTTTGATTCCGATTATTTCAAAAATTTTTGAGAAGTTCATTTATAAGGAACTATACAAATACTTGGAAAAAAATCATATTTTGTGTGAACAGCAAAAAGGATTTAGGCCAAGCAGAACAATAAATATGGCTATTTTTGACTTTATACAGAATATCATTAATAATGTAGATAGACGTAATCCAGTCTGCGGGATTTTTTGTGACATGACGCAGGCGTTTGATTATGTCCATCATCCTACACTACTAAAGAAGCTCGAAGCTTATGGTATTAGGGGTAATGTCCTAAATTTGTTTCAGTCTTATCTACATAATAGACGACAAGTAACTGAAATTAGCAGAATTAATTTAGTTAATAAACATGACGAGACGTACAGATCACACGAGCGAATAGTTAGTTATGGGGTACCACAAGGAAGTGTATTAGGCCCTTTGCTATTTATTCTATATATAAATGACTTACCGGAATACATTGAACAACCACTGACTCTATTTGCAGATGACAGTACTGTGACAATACCTTTGAAAAGTGTAGATACTTACGAAAATGACATTAATATTTCTTTAAAATCTATAATAGAATGGTTAGACGAAAATAACTTAAGAATAAATATAAGCAAAACAAAGGTAATGCATTTTGATCAACGCATGCCAGATAAAAGCAATTTGCACGTGCAATATAATAATGATAGTATTAACGAGGTAGTATGTACTAAATTTTTAGGGCTAGAAATAGACAAAAAGCTAAATTGGAAACAACATATAGAGACGCTATGCAAAAAACTAAGCACATCTGCTTACGCTTTACATACTTTGTCATCGATTGTAAATTTAAACGCACTTCAGGCAGCATACCATGGTTTAGTCGAATGCCACCTACGATACGGTGTTATCTTTTGGGGCAACTCTACTGAAAGAGAAACGGCATTCAAAGCACAGAAAAGATGCGTAAGGTCCTTTTTAAAACTGCAAACTACAGACAGCTGTGTGCCATATTTTAAGCAGCATAAGATTTTAACTTTACCATGCATATATATTTTGGAAATGGCTGTGTTTGTAAAGTTGAACCCGGATCGTTTTAAGCGCATAGCAGACGTATTTCCACGAAATAGGCGTGATAATAGTGGGCTTTGTCTCCCTAGTGCGAGAACGACTTTAATGCGCAAAAGTGTCTGTTACATGGCGCCAGTCATTTATAATAAATTACCGAGGAGCTGGAAAGAATTAAACTTAACTTTATTTAAAAAAAAACTAAGGAACTTTTTAGTAGACAAAGCGTATTATAGTGTGACAGAATTTTTGTTGGAGAAAGGAATTTCTTGACTACTTTTTATAACATTATTGATGACATTTTAAATTTTATTTTTGTGACATTATAATTTTATTTTTGATATTTTAAATTTTATTCTATTTTGATTTTATGACATGTATTATTTATTTTTTGCATTTTTCATTTTACTGTATTTAAAATTTTATGACATTTTGAATTTTTTGCTATAATTGTAATTTTTATGACATTTTAATCTTTTTTTGTTTTATTTAATTTAATTTTTGTGACATTTAAAAGTATTATTTTCCTGACTTTTATGATAATGTTTTATTATAATTTTTTAATTTAATTTCAATTCTTTTCACATTTTTATTTTTTGTTTTAAATGATTTGAATTTTTTGCCATTTTTAATATTTGCTTTATGTAATTTAAATTTGTTTGGTTCAATTTATTTGTTTTGTTTATTTTGTGTACCTACTCGGAATCTCCAGTGTAGTTTGTACTTTTGCATGCCTTTTTGGTTAAATATGGCTGATGCTTACTATATTTTTATGTCGCCATTTTTTGTACCCATATTTGCAAAATAAAGATCTTATCTTATCTTATCTTATCTTATCTTATCTTATAATTACGATACGATTTTAATTTTTTATTTTTTTATACTCGAAAACTGACTTACTACTACTATCGATATTTTTATTATTATTATTATTCGAATCATAGTGCGATATGGATACTTATAAAGGTAGCTAAATTTGCTACAATTTGAACGAAACTTGAGCAAAATTTGTCCATTGGTTACAAAAATACAGCAAGTCAAAGATGAGCAATTCTACCGCAGTGCTCGGAAAACTGAAAAATTCTGTCACTTGTTTCAGTTTCTTTTTTTTTTGGTTAGGTTAAGGTCGTGCACTTGCAGAAAGACCAGGCTCAGGTGCTTTATCCTATGTTTTTTTGCCAAGGTCGAAATTGCAACAACGCCCACCTTGTCGTCCTGGATGCAGAGGACGAGAATGTGGAAGACCTAACACCATATCCCATACCCGTCTCCACCTCCAAAAAACATTATTCCTCCTTCTCCACTCCCTCCACTGATCTAGACTGGCCCTTCCAAAAGAGCGAAAGTCTGTGGACTTCGTACCGCATAACAGTCAATAAAATGTAATATATCTTTTGATTTAATCAACCGATTGCATGAAACAAAGCCTAAGTAATATATATGTACATCATATATTTTTTTTAGATTTATCATTCTCTATAGTAATATATCAAGTTACACACAATTTTAATGTATAAAAGTTATTAGAGTCCGTCTAATGAAAGCGTGACCTGAGAAAAGGAGGTTACAACCAAAAATTTTGAATGTGGTATTATTGAAATAGTAGGAGAAAATAGTTTTGATACTAGAGTATTTTTTGTATTTATGACAATTGTATAATAGTTAATCCTAGTCAAAAACATGTGTGTAGACTTAATTATTTGGTGGGTGTATGGTAAAGGTCAATAACACACAAAATGTTAGTTGTCATCCCAAATTATTTTATTTTATCTGATCTCTCAAATGTCGCTATATAATATTCAAATAATATTCTTTATTTACCATTTGGCCTTCTGGCAAGAATACCAAGTGCACAACACCGCGATAGTCAATTAAAATGGTCAACATGATTTCAACTTCATCATGTCTCGCCAACACTAATAATGTGTTTCAAGATTGTTGGGTTGGAATTGATTCGTTTTAGCATAGAGAAAATTCAGATCTTTTGGGATTACTCAAGTGGGAACATGTTTTATACTCCAATGATTGTTTCAAATGATACGTATTGAGACACAACAAGTTCAACAACTCTCAAATTTGAACTTGGATTTCAATCACTATTTCCTTCACTTTCGCTATTTTAACGTCAGTTGAAGATTATGATTCACTATCAGACAAAGTGAGGCAAATCTTTCATTACATCTCAACTGCTTTTGAACGCATTCTACCACTCACTAGAATGTGTTTTTGATTAAGTCGATTCACCAAAAGCCTTCTTTATTCGATGTTTTTGTCCATTATGAAATTCGCAATATGTCAGATTATCTAAAAATATAAGAAAAAAAAATCATTATATCCTAAATATAACTATCTAATAATATTAGTCGACAAGGATCAAGATTAAACCGTCATACTCACTTAAAAATACAGAAATCGTTTGTAAACATTGTTGGTTTTCATTGAAAACACCTTCTTTCTCTTCTTGTTTTTGTTTGAACTTATTAACCATAGTGTGTAGCAGTTTTTGCACGTTACTGTTTATTGTTTTTCTCATAATTAAACAATTATTCTTGAAAAATAAATATCCGTTTCCAAAACTGACAATTGCAACCATAGACTTTGACGTGATTTTTTTCGGCATAACAATGTTGCAAATTAAATTAAAAAAAAAAACTCCAGGTTACGCTTTCAGTAGACGCACTCTAACATCGATTTCGTACATTTTAGTACAGGATACGGTTAAGAATGACCTTCACCGGTTCGTTTAATGGATGAAACCTATTTTATGATAAATTTAGTATATTAAATAATACAATGCGAATGGGTTGCCTGAGAAATTCCTGGCCAAAAATTTTTTATTTTTTTTGTAAAATGCACCGGTGTGTTTAACAAATAAATTTAATACTAACCAAAAGAGTGAAGCCTTTCTTTCTTTAAAAATGTTGGGTTGCCTATTTGTTTCCTGGCATAGCTATGGGTTGCCAGGTATAAACAGGTATGCATAAACAGGTGTTTTTTAGGGTTCCGTAGCCAAATGGCAAAAAACGGAACCCTTATAGATTCGTCATGTCTGTCTGTCTGTCTGTCTGTCTGTCTGTCTGTCTGTCTGTCTGTCTGTCTGTCTGTCTGTCTGTCTGTCTGTCTGTCCGTCCGTATGTCACAGCCACTTTATTCCGAAACTATAAGAGCTATACTGTTGAAACTTTGTAAGTAGATGTATTCTGTGAACCGCATCAAGATTTTTACACAAAAATAGAAAAAAAGCAATAAATTTTGGGGGTCCCCATACATAGAACTGAAACTCAAAATTTTTGTTTTCATCAAACCCATGCGTGTGGGGTATCTATGGATAGGTCTTCAAAAATGATACTGAGGTTTCTAATATCATTTTTTTCTAAACTGAATAGTTTGCGCGAGAGACACTTCCAAAGTGGAAAAATGTGTGTCCCCCCCCCTCTAACTTCTAAGATAAGAGAATGATAAAACTAAAAATAATATATGATGTACATTACTATAAAAACTACCAACGAAAATTGGTTTGAACAAAATCCAGTAAGTAGTTTTTTTTTAATGCGTCATAAACCGAAAAAAATACACTATTATTAAAACATCGATCAAAGTTACAATACATTACAAGAACTTTTATATTATGTTACTTGCTGCTACGGAACCCTTCATGGGCGAGTCCGACTCGCACTTGCCCGGTTTTTTTTTTGTATACAACAAATTCTATATCAAAATAAACGCTGTTTCATTACGAATACGATGTTATAGTGTTGTCTGCAAAAAAAACTGGTATGGATAACGGTTGTGCATTTTTCTAAAAATAAAATAAATTTTCAATTTTTAATTAATTAGGAAGTCTGGCCAGGAATTTCTTAGGCAACCCACCCGCGTTATATTATTTAATACACAAAATTTATAATAAAATACGTTTCATCCATTAAACAGACCGGTGAAGGTCGTTCTTAATCGGATCTTAAACTATTTTATGTGATGCGCGCACGACAAAAAACTTCTACAGATTTAATAACCACTGAGCTGTCCAAACGCACGCGCATGTATAGACGAACCTGATATTTTTGTAACTTATGAGAAAACTGTGAAGCCTAGACGCATTGCTCTGGTATTAAATTTGATACAATTATTAGCTTCATTATATTATAAGCCAACATACTTAAAAAACAAGTTCAAGTAGGACTCGCCCATGGAGAGTTCCGTAGCAGCAAGTACCGTAATATAAAAGTTCTTGTACTGTAACTTTGATCGATGTTTTAATAATAGTGTATTTTTTTAGATTTATGACGTATTAAAAAAAACTACTTATTAGATCTCGTGCAAACCAATTTTCGTTGGTAGTTTACATGGTAATGTAAACTACCAACGAAAAAAAAAACCGGCCAAGTGCGAGTCGGACTCGCCCATGAAGGGTTCCGTAGCGCCAAGTAACATAATATTAAAGTTCTTGTAATGTGTTGTAACTTTGATCGATTTTTTATTATAGTGTATTTTTTTCGATTTATGACGCATTAAATAAAAACTACTTACTAGATTTCGTTCAAACCAATTTTCGTTGGTAGTTTTTATAGTAATGTCCATCATATATTTTTTTTAGTTTTATCATTCTCTTATTTTAGAAGTTAGAGGGGGGGGGACACACATTTTACCACTTTGGAAGTGTCTCTCGCGCAAACTATTCAGTTTAGAAAAAAATGATATTAGAAACCTCAGTATCATTTTTAAAGACCTATCCATAGATACCCCACACGTATAGGTTTGATGAAAAAAAAAATTTCGAGTTTCAGTTTTAAGTATGGGGACCCCCAAAATTTATTGCTTTTTTTCTATTTTTATGTGATAATCTTAATGCGGTTCACAGAATACATCTACTTACAAAGTTTCAACAGTATAGCTCTTATAGTTTCGGAAAAAAGTGGCTGTGACATACGGACGGACGGACAGACAGACAGACAGACAGACAGACAGACAGACAGACAGACAGACAGACAGACATGACGAATCTATAAGGGTTCCGTTTTTTGCCATTTGGCTACGGAACCCTAAAAACACCCAAGTTTGCAACCCTGAACACCCTGTGCTACCCCCTGGTGCTCGAAAAACTGCGAAATTTTGGCACTTTTTTCAGTTTTTTCGTAAAAACTACCTGAACAAAGCGTTTCTAGGGTTCCGTAGCCAAATGGCAAAAAACGAAACCCTTATAGATTCGTCATGTCTGTCTATCCGTCCATATGTCACAGCCACTTTTTTCCGAAACTAAGAGCTATACTGTTGAAACTTAGTAAGTAGATGTATTCTATGAACCGCATTAAGATTTTCATACAAAAATAGAAAAAAAAAACAATAAATTTTGGGGGTCCCCGTGAAACTACGTGTGGAGTATCTATGGATAGTTCTTTGAAAATGATATTTAGGTTTCACAACATCATTTTTTTCTAAATTGAATAGTTTACGCGAGAGACACTTCCAAAGTGGTAAAATGTGTGCCCCCCCCCCCTCTAACTTCTAAAATAAGAGAACGATAAAACTAAAAAAAATATATGATGTACATTACTATAAAAACTACCAACGAAAATTGGTTTGAACGAAATCTAGTAAGTAGTTTTTTTTTAATGAGTCATAAATCGAAAAAAATACACTATTATTAAAACATCGATCAAAGTTACAACACATTACAAGAACTTTTATATTATGTTACTTGCTGCTACGGAACCCTTAATGGGCGAGTCCGACTCGCACTTGGCCGGTTTTTATTTTAGGTTTTAACAATTCAATCCAATGGTTTATATTATAATTCATTGACTGGCCCCGGATTCCGAGGTTTTACTAATTTAACGCGTTACGGCATTTCACTATTTAATTGTACCCTATTAGACAAAAGTTAAAAAATTGTTATTAATTATGACCCATAGTGTCGTGTTGCTGTTGTCTTTGTCAGTGTCTCTGAAGAAGCAAGTTCAAATGGATACTACACAAACGGAAGGTGCCCAAGTTGAAAAGCTTCAGTAAATTTTTGTTATCAATTTTTAGGATCGCAGTCAAGCACTAGTTTATATCAGGTAAAAAAAAAGAGCGGATAATTTTTTTTTTTTACTTTTTTATTAGAGCTTTTCACAATACAGTCCAATGGTTTATATTAAAATTCATTGACTGGCCCCGGATTTCGAGGTTTTACTAATTTAACGCGTTACGGCATTTCACTATATCTGTATAGATGAAGAGAAGTCCATTGTCAACGTGAGCGTCACGTGCCACATACACCGACTCATTGAATGCAGACACAATATGTATTTTTAATAAGAAGTTCATTCTAATCAGAAGAGTTAGGGATATGTTAGCAAAATACCAGAAGGGTACGAATGGTACGATACGAGCCTGTTGAGTGCAGTTAGTGAGTGTTCCCAACTAGTTATTGATTAGGTTATCAATATTATTACACAAGCTAGCAATTATTTAAACAATATTTAGTATGAAAATTATCACAAATAAGAGCAACATAATGAGGTCTTCTGTCACAGACCGCTGTGATTACAGCACTGATAACACTTTAATAGCTTTCACATGAAACAGATTCAGTTTTAAAGTGTCAACAAAGATTATCTACATGTTTTTTAGGGTGCTGTACCTCAAAAGAAAAAAACGGAACTTTTATAGGATATCTTTGTTGTCCGTCCGTCAGTCTGTCTGTCTGTCTGTCAAGACCCTTTATCTCGAGAACGCGTGGACGTATCGAGTTGAAATTAAAACCATATACTCAAGTCTGCGGTCCCTTTAAGCTATGAAAAAATGACACTTATAAGTTAACGGATAAAAAAGATACGCCCGTTTATGTCGCTAAAAACGTATATTTTGGATACACTCAACGATCGAAATTCATAGGTTACTTCCCGTTGACCCAAAATCCTGAAATTTTGCACAAAGCAAGGTCTTATAGCACAGGTACAGGAAAAAATCTGAAAACAGTAAATCAGTTGTAATGTAGGTCACAAAAAAAAATGCTTTTTCGGAAAAATCTTCTGAGACTCCATTAGGGAATTGTAGTTTACACGGAACCCTCAGTGCACGAGACTCGCACTTGCCCAGTTTTTTTATTATGGATAGGCTTGTGTTTGACCTCTAACTCACCTGAAGGGAAGCAATGATGTGGTCGACGATGGAGCATGCTTGCCCAGAAGTCACCTATTCACTCCTGCCTTATAGACTCCTAGGTTGTAGCTATCAGGAAACAGACTCCGGCAGGGAATTCGTCATCATTTGGTCACCATTCAAATATTGCTCAGTACTAGGAACAGGTGTATGGAACCAAAGACTGTGATTCTGTTTTGTTCCATAACTTCCCAATATGTAAATAGATAAATAGATTTATTTGTTGCAACACAACATTAAGTAATTACACAAAAACAAAAAACAAATGAATAAAACAATTTAAAAAATCAAAATTAACACAGTAATTTTAATTTTATGCTTGTGCCAACATAATAATAATACGAAAAAAATAAAATAAAATAAACCAACACTCATTTGACTTTAATTCATTAAACCCCAAGCAAACGCCGGCGTTCGTGCACCTATTGTCTTTCAATTGTGTCTGTAATTATCACAATCGAAAGGTTTAAAACAAGTTTCCAATGACAATAATTTTAATAACTGTATAATAAAATTAATACTCATCAAGACCATTCCAGAAACCTCAAACACAATAGGGTTATCCGAGTTGCTATGGTCACCATCCGATTCCATCATCAGATCAGCTCCATGTCATAATAATTTTGCATTGTCATCTGATTTACACATGCATGTGAAATTTCAGCTCAATTGGTAAACGGGAAGTGGATCAAATTTAATTTTCAAGATTTGATTACAGACATACAAACATCAAGACAGATGAAAGTAAATAAAAGCTTGTAATAATTAAGAATGGCACTTATGGAGTCTGAGGTAATTAGTAAAACAGAAACACAATAGTTAGTCATAGTGCAGTGTGCATCTCAATGTTGTACCAAACATGAGTGTAGTTAACATGCTTGACTCTGAATGTCATACATCCATTTCATATTCACACTTGATACAGTTCAATTTGCACATCATCAGATCAAAGCTTATCTGATCTCTGCCATCTTGGCTCCCATATACTAATCCCGGACAGGCTTTAGCAGCACCAGCTCACAGCCGCTTTCAGTGATGAGCGGTCCACTACGGACGGTACAATGCGGACGCCACTGGTGGTGGAGCCTCGCTGCTGTATTTACCATAAACAATGCATCATCCAGGAGCCCCTCCTTACTGCACTTAATCGAAGACATCAATTTTAATTAACGCGAATTAGATAAACAATCGTGTTGTCAATACTCACTCGTGTGAAGACGGACGTAAATTGGCGTTACGAATGCAGTACTTATAATGAATAGTAGCGATGATGATGCTTACCATGATAGTCCGCAGGTTGTGCTCTAGTGCGGACTCAGAGCGTCCGGCACCAGGCAGCGGCAGGTCGGCGTCTGGCAGGTCGCAGGCGGCGGTGGTGCTGCGCTCGCTCTCATGGGCACGCACTCGGCCTGGCTGCGGCGCTCCACTGGCACTCTCTCACACGATCTAGTCACTCGTACTCCTTGGCGATTCTACACGATCGACCCACCGCAGTGCCATCAACGAGACGACAACGACATGACCAACACATACAGAGTAAATTGACTGACTGACTGACTATTATTAACCAATTTTTATTTCGTGAATAGTGCCGTCAGTATGTACATTTCACGGCCACTATCGATACAAAATACTTTTGTAGGTTTTTTTTTCAATTTTGATTAATTAAAAAGTTCAGTGGAATAAGATAAAATTTGAAGCTTACTTTACCTTCGTGTGTTTGTGGCGTTGTTGCGTCAAAAATGATGTGCGAATCTTTTTCTTCTTAACTAATAGATTCTTTAAATCTTGCGACAGATCGTTTGACAAAAATATTATGAAGCAAAAAGAATTTTTTAAATAAGAACGTTTAAGTCATGCAAACATACCTACATACTTACACAATGGTTTAATTTTTCTACCTATCATTTTCATATTATAGTTATCGCCACGGATCTTGAGCGTACGGCGTCAGAGTGGGGATCGCATTGCACATTCCATACATTGGCGAGCCTATAGTCGTCGTTGTTAGATACATGCAGCAAGCACAGGAACGAATCACGAGTGACGTCTATGGCGCGATGGCGCGGCGAACAAATCATTGACATTCCCGGCCCCCGTATCTTACGTCGCACCACTAAAGATCAAGATCCGTGCCGATAACTATATGCTATTCAACCGAACGCAGTATAATATTGGAGTTATTTGTACAGCGACTACCTTTCTAACTTTAACTCAGTAATTAAACCATGCAAAACCAACCCAACGAAGACTAGCGTCTAATTTGTTGGCTTCTGACTACTGTAATAAATAATGACTGAAAGAATGAAGACCTACAAATGACAGTCGAGACTAGCAAATTTGACTGGCCTGTTGGTCTAGTGGTTAGTGACCCTGACTGCTATGCCGCAGGTCGTGGATTCGATTCCCACCCAGGACAAATGTTTGTGTGATGAGCATAATCATTTGTTCTGTGTCTGGGTGTAATTTATCTATAATATGTATGTATTTAGAAATATTTATGTATGTTTATCAGTTGTTTAGTAGCCATAACACAAGCTCTGCTTAGCTTGGGACTAGACAGCGTTGTGTGATAGTTGTGGAATATTATTATTATTCTATTAAAAAAAAAAATGTCTTCTTGGCAAGCTTCACTAAAGTTGTATTAGCACTTCAAAATCTCTGCTTCTTAAGCTTTATTCTACTGGGATAGCGCCTGTTTTATTGATTTGACATATATTATATAGCATTTGTGTATGTAACACCAAACTACACTAATTTTAAATCATTTTATATGCTAGGAATTGATTTGCAAATAATTAAAACAGCCACTGAACTTTAACCCTCTACTTCTTGAGAAAAACTACCATGTAAAACACCATGTTTGAACTTCGTCGATATTTTTTTCTTGTTTGTTATATAATTCACGAAAAAAAATCTATTCATGGTTAACAAAGTTTTTCAATGTCGGAGTTCTTTTTCTTGTTTTTAACGTTTTAATCGATAGTTGATGGAGGATTGGAAGCACATCACTAAAAGCTTTCATGAATGACGTATTTATTGACAGTTATTTTGCGTTTTGTTATTGCAGAACGACAGTAGATAGGTCTCTCTGTAAGTTATTATCTACTGTTATTATAACCTTAATATTAGTAAATTATCAATAATTTGAAAATATTTAATCTTTGGAGCTTTTAAAAAGTATTTTCAATTAACATCAAAAGTCTATGTATGAGTTCCCTTAAAAAAGCTCGTACTAAGTTGTATTTACTAAACGTAAATTGCATAACAGACTTCTTGGGTGGGTTTTGTTTTTGGCGCTTTTTTTTGAGTAAAGTTCAGTGGCTATAAGAATTATTCGTAAATTAATTTGTGAATAATACCTACGTGGAATCATTGATCTCGCGTGAATCTCAGTCACCAGTTCTTCTTCCTGCCCTTGTCCCATCTTATTTGGGGTCGGCGCAATAGGTTTCTTCTCTTCCATTCTACCCTGTCACTCATCATGCTATCACTAACTTCCTTTTCTTTCATATCGCTCTACACGCAATCCATCCATCTTTTCTTTGGCCTCCATCTCTCTCTCCACCCATCCACATTTATGCTCGTAACTCTTTTAATAACATGCATTTCATTCATCCCTCCTCTTTACATGACCATACCAAGGCAAACGATTTCCCTTCAGCTTGTCAGTCACTGGCGCCACTTTCAAACTTCCTCTATTAATAGGGGAAACTGGGGATACTTGATCCTTACGGGAGACTAGGTACACGAGATTTTTATATTAAATTTTATAGTGGCAAAATCGGTTGTCTATGGGGGTACCATAGACAACCGATTTTGCCACTTGCTAACTTTCTAAAGTTGGTTTGGTACACCTGTCAAATTTGACGCGTTTGTAAATGGTGAACGACCGAGTCACCGAGTGCACACTTGCACAGAGTACATTTTTATATATAGAAAACCGAGTGTTTGTTGTTGCAAAGAGAAAATTTCCGTAAGTTTACATTTTGATTAAACATTAATGTAAATATGGTTTTTAGGTGTGTATGAATGTAATTCGAGTCATTATCTATATAAGTAGAGATTTGTAGCACAGAAAAATGGTAATCTAATAGACATTTGAAAATATTCTTGTTAATAACCTTAAACTGCTCAGGGTACACTTGGTACACTTAGCTAAGGGAGATTTGATCCTCCCGGATCAAGTGTCCCTTAACTTTTATTTTTCAATTAATTTCAGATTACTGATATGCACAGAGTACCTATACAAAGCAAGAGAAGGTGCCAGAAAAAGAGTGCCAATCGATGAAAGAAAATTGCGATCGGCAGTGGACGACTATTAATGTTGATTATTTTGCTAGAACACCTAAATGAAGCTTAAACGTAACTTGAAATTTTGTTTCACATGTCCTGGGTTCAATTCAATAAGACAGTGTTTCAAGTTTTTATCTTAATTACGTTTAAATTTTATTCAGGGTGTCATTGCGAGACATTTGAATTATTTTAATAATGAAGATATAATTTTGTTTTGAGTTTGTTTTTGTTTTTTTAATACAAAACGGAAGTTTCAAATTTAGAAATTGATTTATGTATGGAGACGGTGTGATGTGCCTATGTTATGTGATTTTGAAAACAATCTAAAAAAAATTATCATATTCTAAAAACATTTTTTATTTCCTTAGTAATAGTATCATGTGTACCTAGATATGGGAGACTTGATCCCCCAGGATCAAGTCATCCAGATGGGGGGATCAAGTCTTGCGTATATACGGGACACTTGATACCATTTCCTATTTTTACTTTTATTCAAATAACTATTAAATTTAGACACTTATATCTTTGGGTCTTACATCAATTAAATTTCACGTACCAATATCTTTTAAAATGGATAGTCACTGAGGAAATTAGGGATCAAAAACAAAAGGGGGTATCAAGTGTCCCCAGGTTCCCATACTCATTTCTCAAATTCAAATTTCAAATTCAAAATGATTTATTTTGTGAACACAGTGAAATAATCTATTTAATAAATAAAGGTGTTTTCAGTACCTATACATAAGTACCTACCTACATAATAATTATGTTGATTGTACGGTCCATGTCTCTACGATAGGCATACAAAATTTAGTCAAGTACAGAACGCACCAAGAAAATTTTAATTTAATTATGTACTCAATCATTTAAACAATGTCAAAAAAATAAAACTGTCATATTAATAAGAAAAATTGTCATAGTAAATAAGAAAACTATCACAAAATAAAGATAGACATGTCAATAAAATAAAAATGAAAAATACAGAATGTCAGTAGATTGCGTAATACAAAAAAAATAAATAAAAATAATAATAATTAAAAAAAATAATATTAATTATAAAAATTTGTCATCCAGATACTCTTTCACCGAATAATAAACTTTGTCATTGAGTAGCTTTTTTTATGGTGGGAAAAAATCATCCAATGACATTCCCCGCTCTTGGGCGGAGCGGGAGATAGTGTTAGACTCTTACTGACTAAAAGACTCACCCCGTTCCTTCTAGCCTTCATACCGGGGGTCGAGCGCCCTTTCGGATAACCCTGGTCCCAGTAGACTTCGACCCGGCTGGGTCCCTGCTGTTGCTGACAACTCCTTGAGGCGCGCGGGAATAGTGCGCGCCGTCGATGACTTGGGCTTGGTCCGGACAGTTACCGGACGGCCGGACAGTGAGCTGCCCATTGCTCACTGTCCGCAAGCCCGCGCCTACGGTGGCCGGAAATCGGGATCAGAATCCCGGCGGCGGGGGCGGCGGCGATAACGCCGTTGCCTGATGCGTTCGGCCTCCTCCTTTGCGAGCATTACTGCTTCGCAGAAGTCGGCGACCGCCTGCCACTCCTCCTCGCTCCGGACCATGGCCTCAACCAAGGCCCACCGCGAGAGGTCTCCGCCGCCGATCGCCTCCACGAGGGCACGGCGATGTTCCGTCCAAGCAGGGCATACCTCGACTGTGTGCTCCACCGTGTCTTCCGGGCGTTTCGCACAGTGGCGACACCCGGGCGTCACTTCCGCATGAATCTGGTGCAGGAAACTCCTGAACGAACCATGTCCAGTGAGGACCTGCGTCATGCGGAAGTTAAGGACGCCGTGAGGTCTTCTCAGCTAAGCCTCAAAGAGGGGACTTACCGCCATGATTGTGGCGTGCCGAGCACTGGGTTGCGATAGTCGTTGACGCCATTTCACTATGAGATCCCGCCGGAGCTCTGTCCGCTATGCTCAGCATGGCCGCCGGTTGCGTTTTCAGCGACGGCGCCCCGTAGAGGGCCATGGACCGAACGATCCCCGCGTGGAGCCTCCGGCAGGAGGCATCTGGACCGCCAAGGTTGGGCAGGAGCCGCAGCCCTAGCCCGGTTGAGTTTGGAAGCCAGACGTCGGAAATGCTCCACGAAATTCCACCGGCTGTCGAGGACGAGTCCCAGGTACTTCATCGTCGACCCGACACCGATGTGAACTCCTCCTACCGTGAGTTGGAAACTCAATGGCGGGGCGTTCCGAGGGCGGCGACCGTGGAAACACTAGCTTCGGATTTGTGAAGCGCCACCTCGAGTCCCAAATCCTGGATCCTATCAACGACCATCGCAACCCCGCGTGTCGCTAGAGCGAACTCCGCCTGGTACGACTCTCCCTGCGCTAGAACCAGCGTGTCGTCTGAGTAGCAAACCACGCTGACCCCGTCAGGGAAGTCGCCTCGTAGCACGTAGTCGTTCGCTCGTCCCACAAGAGTGGCCCAAGTACCGACCCCTGCGGAACACCGCACGACATCTCTCGACGTTTCCAGTCTCCCTGGTGACCGGGGTAAACAATATACCTGTCCGACAGGTAAGCCTCGACCACTTGATAGAGGTATTCGGGCACCCGGTGGTACCGGAGTGCCTTCCGGATCGTACTCCATACTCAGGGCAGGGAATTGAAAGCGTTGGCAATGTCCAAGGCCACAACACACCTGTCCTGGGACACCGCATCCCCCGTCGTGAGGGCTCGCACGCGCATGATGGCGTACACCGTAGAGCGCATCCTGTGAAAGCCGAACTGTCCATCCGAGGCGGTTTACAATGACTCTCTCAAAGAGCTTGCTCACCTCGTCGAGTAGCACAATGGCCCGCAGTCAGTCCGCAGGACCCCCTGGCTTCGCTATGAGGACCAGTTTCCCCGTCTTCCAGCAAAGTGGACCCCTCTCCAAGCATGCGCTGAAGAGCCCTCTCAGTCGAGGCCCGAGAGCCTCCATGGTCAGGACCCAGGCCTTCCTAGGCAAGCCATCGGGTCCTGGGGCGGTGTTTTTGGTATTCAGACTTCGCACCACCACTCTCATCTCTACCTCGGTCACCTTTGGAGCATCGTCGTTGTCATCGCTGTTGCGGTCCGCGTTAGACACCGCTGGCGGAGGCGGAGCCATGGACGGGGGGGAGTGTTCCCCCCGCGCAGGAAACAAAGCGTTCACCGCACCCTCCACGATCTGGGGCCGGAGACCCTGAGTCAGCAGGGGAGCGCAGGGGCGGAGCTTTTCCCGTACCGTTTTGTACGAGGCCCGTCCCAGGGCCTGCTCCGATTTCGAAGTTACGCCACTGACTACAAGATGCCACACACAGTGTACCTGTAGATAGATTGTCGCATAAGAGAGGGGGAGGCGTGGTGGACGCAGATGTGCGGTTTATGGCTGTGACGAGATGTACATTCAATTAAACCCATCTATTCTACTCCTAATGAAATAATAGGAACCGATACACCGAATACGTAGGTTTTCCTCGTTGTTGTTCTCGGTCACTAGCACGACTAAATACTGAGTTGAGGTCCTGACATAATGACAAAAATAATTCTGAAACCCAAAAATCAAGTCATTTTTAGGGTTCCGTACATCATCATAAAGGAAAAAAACGGAACCTTTATAGGATTACATGGTTGCCGGTCCATCTGTTTGTCTGTCTGTCCTTTTATCTTGGGACTGTTTATCTCGGGAACGCGTGGATGTATCGAGTTAAAATTAAAATTCTCAGGTCTACGGACTCTTGAAGCTGTAAAAAAATCAAACTTGTACGTTAACGAGAAAAAAAGATACTTATATACATGCATACCTATCACAATAAGATAACTATTTACAAGCATATTTTGATGCCAATCTGGACGTATAGTATCCAACTCTGGGGCTGTACTAAACGGAGCAACATCAAAATAATACAACAGTTCCAAAATAAAGTACTTAGGGATGCTGTAAAAGCACCTTGCTTGGTACATCAAAACGGCGACCTCCACCGTGACCTCAAAATGGAACTCGTCACCACCATCATTCAAAAATTTGCTGAAGTCCACGAACACAGACTTCACCGACACGTGAATGTTAAGGCTTTACAGCTGTTAGACAATACGGACCTAGTGCGTAGACTAAAGAGAACTAAACCTTTTGAGTTAGTGTAGTGTTTATAGTTAGTGAATAATAGTGATCAATGCTGTACTATGCATATTACACATGAACAAAGTGTTTTTATCAATATCAGACTAATGAAAGTGCTATGGACTTCTATAGGTGCTAAAGGACGCTATTCTTAGTTTAAGAAAAAACCGTATAAAAATAAGTTCGGCTGTCCCATTTCAAAACCTAGTAAGGGACACTTTTTACAAAAACCGTTTTATTACATAATCTTGCTAATCTAATAAGGCCCTACCAAATACCAAAACACCAGATTTTTAAACTGTCATTTAAGCAGATATTTATAACCGATACCTAGTAAGTGCACCATTCACTTCCTCTGTACCACTTTAAAACCTAGTAAGTCACTTTAACATAATTAAAACCTAGCAAGTCTCAGAGACTTGCTAGCTTTTTAAATGGTTGATGCAATTTACTATGTTTTTAAAATCCAGACCTTGAAATTAAAGAGTAGAGAAAAAAAGTAAGAGCAAGAGTAGTAAGTCTCAATACTTGTGCTTACGCTGCAGTCGACGTCACCGCGCTAATGAAAGAAGTTCTGTTTATCACTACTATAATTGGATCCTTTATACTGATTGCAGTAGTTTTTGACTATCATAATCATTGGATTATGATAGTCAAAAACCTCTTGAAAAATCTTAAATCGGTGACGATATAAGATTCTTCAAAGAGCTATCTAACAAAAGGTCATACTGATTAATTAATCCGGGGGTCCATTTGTATGGAGAAACCAAATTTCACACAGGTGAGGTCACTGGTAGAATCTTTAGCTATATAAGTACGTAAGTAATTATACTTATATAGTTAAACATCACTTTAAGTCGGATTTTCTTTGCTATTTGGATTTGAATTTTTAGGTTTCCGTACTTCAAAAGGAAAAAACGGAACCCTTATAGGATCACTTTGTTGTCCGTCTGTCTGTCCATCTGTCAAGACCCTTTATCTTGGGAACGCGTTGAGGTATTGAGTTGAAATTAAGACTATGTAGGTCTGTGGTTCCTTAAAACTGTGAAAAATTCAAATTCTAAATTAACGAAATTATAAATACGGCCGTTTATGTAGCAAAATAGTAGTTTATGTGTCTAGGGGATAAAGCAGCGTCTTTAAGTCGCGGGTGGCATGTTGAATTCCGAACAAAACGAAGGTTGCTGATTTTAATCCCGAACGATAGTGAGGGATTTATAAAATTTACTCCCGAGCATTGCGAGGGAGTTAATAAAGAAACCTGAGTGAAGTGAGGAATATAAGCCGCCCAAGACAAAGACAGCTTTATCCCCGTGTTGCATACTCTACTTTTTACACCATCTGTGAGATAATTAATAGACAATTTGGTCGACCAAATCATATATCAGAGAAATATAAGTATTATATTTACAAGTTCATCAAACAAACAAAATTCACTACTCCAAGATTCTCTATTTTCAATTTTCTATAATGCTCCCGTGTCGTCAGTATGTACGTTTTATTCTATTTTATTTTTTTTTTGTTAGTGGCCAGTTTGAATCACAGTGTTTACATACTCTTTGGTTTGAATTTCGAGTCAACTTGTTCGATGTGCCTACATTTTAATTCACAATGTTGACGATTCTTGATGCTCCAAATTCAAATCTCATTATTCCCTAGGGATCGGCCATACTGCATTATCTCCCTAGGCAAATAATGACTTGCTCTAAGTGAGGTTTGTATGACGTGTAAAACGACATTATCGAGCAGGTGGTGTAAAATAGTAGTTTATGTGACTAGGGGATAAAGCAGTGTCTTTAAGTCGCGGGCGGCATGTTGAATTCCGAACGAAACGAAGGTTGCTGATTTAATCCCGAACGACAGTGAGGGATTTATAAAATTAACTCCCGAGCATTGCGAGGGAGTTAATAAAGAAACCTGAGTGAAGTGAGGAATTTAAGCCGCCCAAGACAAAGACAGCTTTATCCCCGTGTTGCATACTCTACTTTTTACACCATCTGTGAGATAATTAAAAGACAATTTGGTCGACCAAATCATAAATTAGAGAAATATAAGTATTATATTTACAAGTTCATCAAACAAACAAAATTCACTCCTCCAAGATTCTATAGTTTCAATTTTCTATAATGCTCCCGTGTCGTCAGTAGAGTCTGTCTAATAAGTTAGACTTGGGTAATTATTAGGATTTAATGAAATCTGATGTAGTCAACACGAGTTCAATAATCAAGGTTGATTAAGAGATAGAGATCATTGTTTACTAACAGAAGAAACTTATAAAAAATACCGAATATTTGATTAAATATTATACAAAATTCTCAAGTCGGTTGACTTATTAGACAGACTATCAATTTTCTTTTTTTTGTTAGTGGCCAGTTTAAATCATAGTGATTACATACTCTTTGGTTTGAATTTCGAGTCAACTTGTTCGATGCGCCTATATTTTAATTCACAATGTTGACGATTCTTGATGCTCCAAATTCAAATCTCATTATTCCCTAGGGATCGGCCATACTGCATTATCTCCCTAGGTATATAATGACATGCTTTAAGTGAGGTTTGTATGACGTATAAAACGACATTATCGAGCAGATGGTGTAAAATAGTAGTTTATGTGACTAGGGGATAAAGCAGTGTCTTTAAGTCGCGGGCGGCATGTTGAATTCCGAACGAAACGAAGGTTGCTGATATTAATCCCGAACGACAGTGAGGGATTTATAAAATTAACTCCCGAGCATCGCGAGGGAGTTAATAAAGAAACCTGAGTGAAGTGAGGAATTCAAGCCGCCCAAGACAAAGACAGCTTTATCCCCGTGTTGCATACTATATTTTTTACACCATCTGTGAGATAATTAAAAGACAATTTGGTCGACCAAATCATATACTAGAGAAATATAAGTATTAGAGTCTGTCTAATAAGTTAAACGACTCGGGTAATTATCAGGATTTAATTAAATCTGACGTAGTCAACACGGGTTCAAAAATCAAGGTTAATTAAGAGATAGATCATTGTTTAGTAACAGAAGAACCTTACGAAAAGTATCGAAATTAATTATTTTTTAAATGATTAAATATTGTACAAAATTCCCAAGTCGGTTGACTTATTAGACAGACTTTATACGAGTATTTACAAGTTCATCAAACAAACAAAATTCACTACTCCAAGATTCTATAGTTTCAATTTTCTGTAACGCTCCCGTCAGTACGCACGTTTTATTCTATTTTCTTATTTTTTGTTAGTAGCCAGTTTGAATCATAGTGATTACATACTCTTTGGTTTGAATTTCAAGTCAACTTATTCGATGCGCCTACATTTTAATTCACAATGTTGACGATTCTTGATGTTCCAAATTCAAATTTCATTATTCCCTAGGGATCGGCCATACTGCATTATTTCCCTAGGGATAGAATGACTTGCTTTAAGTGAGGTTTGTATGACGTATAAAACGACATTATCGAGCAGGTGGTGTAAAAAGTACATTTTGATACTCTCAGGGGAATCAAAATTCGTAGGGTACTTCTCGTTGATCCTGAATCCTAAAATTTGGCATAATGCAAGGTTTCATAGCACAGATATAGGAATAAATCTGAAAACAGTAACGCGCCATAAAAAAAAAACTTTTTACGATTCGGAGCAATCTTCGAAACTCTATTCGGGAATTGAACTATTAACATTGGTAACTTTGTACGGAGGCCTCAGTGCCTGAGTTTGTCTCGCTCTTGCCCAGTATTTTTTATTAATAAACTGATTTATTATATTAATCATTATTATAATTACACATCCTATACAGATTTTAGAATTTAGTCGATGAGATTATGCCAGAAAAAAACCATATCAAAACCCAGCAAGTGCTCTTACTAAGTTTTGAAACTAATTGCTACATGAACTTAACTATCCCGTGTCCATTTTCAAAGTTAGTAAGTGGTTTAAAATTTGCAATATACATTTAAATTAAAATGTTTTTATTGCCATGTATTCTTTATAACCAATAGCATTTTTTTTACTTAACTTAAATTCTTTTCATAGGCTGAACTATTTTACGTTTTTGCGCTCTCCTGTAAAATTTAGTTTTAAGCACTTACCTACTTATTAGGTTTTGAAATGGGGCAGCCGTGTTGGTCTAGTGGTTAGTGACCCTGACTGTTATGCCGGAGGTCGTGGGTTTGATTCCCACCCAGGACAAATGTTTGTGTGATGAGCATGATCATTTGTTCTGTGTCTGGGTGTTTTAATTTATTATTATTTAGAAATATATATGTATGTTTATCAGTTGTCTAGTACTTATAACACAAGCTCTGCTTAGCTTCAGACTAGATAGCGTTGTGGGATAGTTGTGTTGTGTGGGATAATATCTCATATACCTTGTCTACTAATATAATAAGTGTGAACATGTGAAAGTAACTTTGTCTTTCTGTAACTCTTTCATGATTAAACTACTGAATCCATTTTGATGAAATTTAAATATGGAGGAAGCTTGAACGGAGGTTTGCGGAACTTTCCACCCTGTTCCGCAGCAGTACTTGACTGACTAGAACCCACTCCTAAGTTCCTTTTTTGCCTTGCGTGTTAGAACCCCGGGTTTTCCTTCCAGAAGCGAACCCATGGCTTTGACTTTGCTGGTCACCTACAGTTTTGCTACATCTCTTCGAGGCGCACGTGGAACGCTACATATCGTCGACGACTTGGGTTCAGTCCGGACAGCGAGCTACCCATTGCTCGCCGGCCGCAAGCCCGCGCCTATGGTGGCTGGTAGTTAGGGTCAGAATCTCGGTGGCTGTGGCGTGAGGAACAAGGATAAGGCCACACGCGTGGTTTTTCTTCCGTCTGAACTGTGTGTAGAAACCTCTAGAACTCCGGTGAGGACCTGCGTCATACGGTAGGTGACTTCATTACTGCTTACGCCTTCGAGTAATACAAGCGAGATGTTAAGTATTCGGCATGTGTTATGTGTCAAACACATGTATAGTACATGACGATTCATCTTCCTCATCATTCCTTAGTAGAATTTAGAAAGTGCGAACCTTGTATGGCACATCAGATCAGTACTCTACACACTTGAGAGCCTTATATACATGGTCGCACTAAAGCTATAAGTGTTGGTAGCTTCTGTGCTCGCTCAACTCTGTTATCGGCCGCAATCAGCGAGTCCCGCGTCGGGCACCATTACAGTGCGCCCGCCAGAAAATTGAATCAGGAAGCGCACACGCTACGCCGCGCGCTGATTGGAAATGTATCGCGTCACTGTTATCGCGGTGCGACAGTCGCGCGGCTGCGGCACTCTCGCGCGGGACGCACCGAGTGGCTGCCGCGGGCGTGCGTGCCACAGTGGCGGTGTGACGGCATCAGCATGCAGGACGTCGGCTGCTCGTCGGGCGCCGTCGCCTTCGCTCTCATCTACTTCACATTCTTCCTCGACAACGTGCTGCTCACCGTATTGGGTCAGTATGATTATATTAGCTACTAGAGCAAATTATTGTTTTAGTATAAGTAGGTAATATGGATAAGTCATTAGAAAGAAAGAAATGCATGCCACTAAAATAGGACAGTCATGACTATAAACAAGATGGATGGATTGTGTGTGGATTTTGTGGAATGATATGGAAGAAATAGGCACCAGTGATAGCGTGATGTTGACAGAAGGGGAGGTGTTGCGATGCAGTACGTGTTGGGTTTTCAATACGTGGTGCTTGACATCTGGACTTTAGCGCCAAGTTGTGAGTGTTCATTTGTGCCAATTGAGATTGACCTAAATCTGTTCTGTCTCATGATAAAAAAGAAGGGAAGGGGAAATCGTATTTTTCTTACTTCTCCCCTATTCTTTTCTGATTCATTCAGTCAAGACCCATGCAACTGAAGCTTCATTGAGTCGCCGCTGGTCTGGTGGTTCGAGGTGGTCGCGAATTTCGGCGCGCGCTGTTCCCGCGCGCCTCAAGGAGTTGTCAGCAACAGCAGGGGCCCAGCCGGGTCGAAGCCTACTGGGGCCAGGGTTATCCGAAAGGGCGCTCGAGCCCCGGTTTGAAGGCTTGAAGGAACGGGATGGGTTTTTTAGTCAGTAAGAGTCTGACACTATCTCCCGCTCCGCCCAAGAGCGGGGGTTGTCATAAGATGATTTTTCCCAGCGAAAAAAAAAGGTGGTCGCCAATTTGGCCTTTAGCTCGCAGGATTTGAAGCGTGTGCATCTGGATTGAGGGCCCATTTTTAGGGTTCCGTAGCCAAATGGCAAAAAACGGAACCCTTATAGATTCGTCATGGCTGTCTGTCTGTATGTCTGTCTGTCTGTCCGCTTTAAGATTTTCACACAAAAATAGAAAAAAGCTATAAATTTTGGGGGTCCCCATACTGAAATTCAAAATTTTTTTTTCATCCAACCCATACGTGCGGTGTATCTATGGATAGGTCTTCAAAAATGATATTGAGGTTTCTAATATCATTTTTTTCTAAATTGAATAATTTACGCGAGAGACACTTCCAAAGTGGTAAAATGTGTGTCCCCCCCCTGTAACTTCTAAAATATGAGAATGATAAAACTAAAGAAAATATATGATGTACATTACCATGTAAACTACCAACGAGAATTGGTTTGAACGAGATCTAGTAAGTAGTTTTTTTTTAATACTTACGTCATAAATCTAAAAAAATACACTATTATTAAAACATCGATTAAAGTTACAACGAACTACAAGAACTTTTATATTATGTTACTTGCTGCTACGGAACCCTCCACGGGCGAGTCCGACTCGCACTTGGCCGGTTTTTTTAAATCCTTATGAAACGAAACAAGATTTACAGGGAATTTAGTAAAAAATTAGTAAAACTTGAATTTCTTAAACGTAAAATAAAAAACCGGCCAAGAGCCTGTCGGGCCACGCTCAATATAGGGTTCCGTAGTTTCCCGTCCGTCACAATAAGTGTTCCCACTTATGAGTTTAAAAAAGGCTATTTGTTACGTTGACATACTAAGTACGGAACTCTAATAAATACGGAACCCTAAAAAAGGGCCCACAAAGGATGGTGATAACTAAAACAGCAGTATGCAAGTAGTAGAAATTTCAGCGATTGTGTACTCGTAAAATTACGAATACCTATATTTAAGAAGCAACGATTTTTTACCACGGTACAACCTTTTTGTCTTTTTTGTACAAAAACTGTTGTTTCCATCAAGTTCAAAATGATTTTCCTATGAAAGTCCATAGAAAGTTCTACTTGTCAGATTTTTTTCATATTTTCTAAACTTATGGTTCAAAGTTATTACCGAAATTATTGACATTATCAAAAAATGATTTTAGTAAACCCCTATTCACTTTAAAATACCTATCCAACAATATACCATACGTTAGGGTTGAAATTTAAAAAAAAATGACTTCCCACATATAAGGGGGCTACCCTAATAATATATATTTTTTTTTCAATTTTTATTTTACCACTTTGTCGGCGTGATTGATATTCATATTGGTACCTAATTTCAGCTTTCTAGTGCTAACGGTCACAGAGATTAAGCGAGGACGGACAGACAGACAGATAGACAGACGGACAGACGGACAGACAGACATGGCGAACCTATAAGGGTTCCTAGTTGACTACGGAACCCTAAAACCTTATGATTAAATAATGTGGGCCCTCAATCTAGACGCTCGAATAAAGAGGCATAGTCTAAATTTCGGAAAGTACGATGTCTGGGTAAATTATTATTATTTAGTTAAGAATTTCTAAAAAAATTTAATAAATTCTCTAATCTGTAGAATATCACAATATTACAGATTTATTGCGGTTTACCTTGGCCCCTCAATTCAGTAGTGTCATTTATAAAGTATCTGCAAAAACTGAATTTATTTGACAAAATATATACGTACGACTTTATTATATTCTAATTAATTATTATTAATACGTTTAAGAAATTTATTGCTTACATTGCTTTAAGTTTTACTGATTTTTTACTAAATTCCCTGCAAATCTTGTTTCGTTTCTTAAGGATTTAAAAAATGGGCCCTCAATCCAGATGCACACATTTGAGTGTGTACGATGCAATGGCGAATAGTGTCCCGGCTTGCTGAGTGCTGAGAGTAGGGTTGCCAACCTTTTCTTGTCTATATATAGTATTTTTTCGATAATGCTATAAAAAATATAGTATGCTTCAAAAATATATAGTACTTTCAATAAAAAATACTTATAAATATATTTTTTTTTATAAAAGTTATATTTTTTAGCACTTCGTGCATTATTTTAACAATTTTTTATCTTCGATAAAATGGCATAATGCTTTTTTACACTCAATATTTAAGTTAATATAAATAAACTTCCCGGAAAAAGAATTTCCTTCGGGAATCAAAAGTAAATGTTGGTTTGATGTTGTCGAGTTTGACATTGACGTATCAATTAGGATTGAATTATGACATATCCGCGTTCCGTTTACACGCACATTAGCCTTTCAATCGTGGAAATCACAGACACAATAGAAAGACAATAGGTGCGCGAACGTTTAAATATTGCAAGATATTTCTTTTTATTAGCTTTAGCGTTGCAAAATATAAACATTCATCTATTGTACGGAAATATAGTATTTTCGCGTACTATATATTTCTTCATCAGTATATAGTACAGAGTCCCGAAATATAGTACAATACTATATATTATATTATAGTACGGTTGGCAACCCTAGCTGAGAGTGTTTCTGTTGTTTAGGTAGGTATCTTTGGACAAATGTGATGAATGAAACTCAGTTTTAGTTAGAAAGAGAAGGGATCCAGTGATAAAGTGAAGGTTGACAGAACGATGTGGAAGAAAAAAACATGTTGTTGAAAATATCTACATAAGCGCGTAAGCATTGAGGTTCCTAACCGTGAATTGAGACGATTCAAAACATTAAAAACAAAAAAAATGTATAGCTATTGAAAAAGATTCCTCAATCTTTACGGTTTTTATTAATTGGTAAATGGTGTGTCTCTGTCAAGAAAGAAGGTACCGGGAAAAGATCAATAATACACAAAATTTTTGTTATTCACCCAAATTTATTTGATCACCTTCAAAGTATGCCCCTTCAGAAACGAAACACTTACGCCAACGAATAATCCAGTCATCAAAACATTTTTTAAACGCTGTTTCCGAAATTGAGTTCAGTTCTCGCCGCGAATTCTCATTTATGTCTTCTACAGATTGAAAACGGGTGCCACGAAGTGGTAATTTCAGTTTAGGAAAAAGATAGAAGTCGGCTGGAGCCATATCTGGCGAAAATATGGTGGCTGCTCGATGGTCTTTGTTGAGTGTTTGGTCAAAAATTCGTTCACAATGATGGCATTGTGCGAAGGCGTATTATCGTGGTGCAACATCTAAGAATTTTCTTTCCACAAATCTAGCCTTATTCGTCGAATTTGCTCTCTTAAATGCCGCATAACGGTTAAATAATATTCTTTATTTACCATTTGACCTTCTGGTAAGAATTCCGAATGCACAACACCGCGATAGTCAAAGAAAACAGTCAACATGACTTTGACTTTTGATCGACTTTGGCGTGGTTTTTAGGGTTCCGTAGCCAAATGGAAAAAAACGGAACCCTTATAGATTCGTCATGTCTGTCTGTCTGTCTGTCCGTTCGTATGTCACAGCTACTTTTTTCCGAAACTATAAGAGCTAGAGTCCGTCTAATGAAAGCGTGACCTGAGAAAAGGAGGTTACAACCAAAAATTTTGAATGTGGTATTATTGAAATAGTAGGAGAAAAAGGTTTTGATACTAGAATATTTTTTGTATTTAAGACAATTTTAGAATAGTTGTACAAGAACTTAAATCCTAGTCAAAAACATGTGTGTAGACTTAATTATTTGGTGGGTGTATGGTAAATGTCAATAAAACACAAAATGTTAGATAGTATTCCAAATTATTTTATTTTATCTGATCTCTCAAAAGTCGCTATATAATATTTAAATAATATTCTTTATTTTCCATTTGGCGTTCTGGCAAGAATACTAAGTGCAAAACACCGTGATAGTCAAATAAAATAGTCAACATGATTTCAACTTCATCACTGCTCGCCAACACTATTAATGTGTTTCAAGATTGTTGGGTTGGAATTGATTCGTTTTAGCATAGAGAAAATTCAGATCTTTTGGGATTAGTCAAGTGGGAACATGTTTTATACTCCAGTGATTGTTTCAAATGATACGGATAAACTCGTGAGACACAAAAAGTTCAGCAGCTGCTGCATCTCTCTCAAACTTGAACTAGGATTTTCGCGATTTTAACTTCAGTTGCCGACTTTCATGCACTACCAGACAGAGTGAGGCAAATCTTTCATTACATCTCAACTGCTTTTGAACACATTCTACCACTCACTAGCATGTGTTTTTGATTAAGTCGATTTACCAAAAGCCTTCGTTGTTCGATGTTTTTGTCCATTATGAAATTCGCAATATGTCAGATTATCTAAAATTATAAGAAAAAAAAATTTCATTACATCCTTAATATAACTATCTAATAATATTAGTCGACAAGGATCAAGATTATAACGTCATACTAACTTAAAAATCAAAAATCGTATGTAAACAATGTTGGTTTTCATTGAAAACACCTTCTTTCTCTTCTTGTTTTTGTTTGAACTTATTAACCATAGTGTGTAGCAGTTTTTGCACGTTACTGTTTATTCTTTTGCAATTTCTTGAAAAGTAAATATCAGTTTCCAAAAACTGACAATTGCAACCATAGACTTTGACGTGATTTTTTTGGCAAAACAATGTTGCCAATTTAATTTTAAAAAAAAACTCCAGGTTACGCTTTCAGTAGACGCACTCTATACTGTTGAAACTTTGTAAGTAGATGTATTCTGTGAACCGCATTAAGATTATCACATAAAAATAGAAAAAAAGCAAAAAAATTTGGGAGTCCCCATACTTAAAACTGAAACGCGAAATTTTTTTTTTCAACAAACCCATACGTGTGGGGTATCTATGGATAGGTCTTTAAAAATGATACAGAGGTTTCTAATATCATTTTTTTCTAAACTGAATAGTTTGCGCGAGAGACACTTCCAAAGTAGTAAAATGTGTGTCCCCCCCCCTCTAACTTCTAAAATAAGAGAATGATAAAACTAAAAAAAATAATAATATAAGTTACAACACATTACAAGAACTTTAATATTATGTTACTTGCTGCTACGGAACCCTTCATGGGCGAGTCCGACTCGCACTTGGCCGGTTTTTTCGGTTTTGGTTCAGTTTTTGGAAGGCGCCACTCCGAAGCTTGTTGACTTGTTTGCATGTCAAACTCGTAAACCCACGTCTCATCGCCAGTAACAATGCGTTTCATGAATCTTGGGTCGGAATTGTGTCCTAGGCAACTCTTATGCGATTGAGTTTTTGGAGAAAATTCAGGTCTTTTGGGACTGGCCGAGCGGCAACATGTTTCATACCCAAATGATTAGTTAAAATGGTACTTTCGGATCGACTCGTGAGATACAGAAAGTTCGGCGGCTATCTCTCTCAAACTTGAATGAGGTTTTTCAGTCACTATTTCCTTCACTTTTGCGATGTTAACTTCAGTTGCAGAGGTTGATGGCCTACCAGAGCGAGGCAAATCTTCCATCACATCTCACCGCTTTTGAATGCTTTGTACCGCTCATAAGCACGTGTTTTTATAAAGTCGATTCACCTTATGCCTTCTGTAACATTTTCAGTGACTCCGAACACGAAATTGGCGATGCAAACTCGACAAACTCTTTGTTCGATGTTTTTGTCCATTATGAAATTCGCAATACACACTAGATATGATATAACTAAAAACAGATTAACTTAATAGAAGAACTAGAAATGACATTTCATTTTTAGGGTTCCGTAGCCAAATGGCAAAAAACGGAACCCTTATAGATTCGTCATGTCTGTCTGTCTGTCTGTCTGTCTGTCTGTCTGTCTGTCTGTCTGTCTGTCTGTCTGTCCGTCCGTATGTCACAGCCACTTTTTTCCGAAACTATAAGAGCTATACTGTTGAAACTTTGTAAGTAGATGTATTCTGTAAACCGCATTAAGATTTGCACACAAAAATAGAAAAAAAGCAATCAATTTTGGGGGTCCCCATACATAGAACTGAAACTCAAAAATTTTTTTTTCATCAAACCCATGCGTGTGGGGTATCTATGGACAGGTCTTCAAAAATGATACTGAGGTTTCTAATATCATTTCTTTCTAAACTGAATAGTTTCCGTGAGAGACACTTCCAAAGTGGTAAAATGTGTGTCCCCCCCCCTCTAACTTCTAAGATAAGAGAATGATAAAACTAAAAAAAATATATGATGTACATTACTATAAAAACTACCAACGAAAATTGGTTTGAACGAAATCCAGTAAGTAGTTTTTTTTTAATGCGTCATAAACCGAAAAAAATACACTATTATTAAAACATCGATCAAAGTTACAACACATTACAAGAACTTTTATATTATGTTACTTGCTGCTACGGAACCCTTCATGGGCGAGTCCGACTCGCACTTGCCCGGTTTTTTTAATTTTTAAGCTGTGGATACGGGGTAACGTATGATTCAATGGCAGATGATGTTTAGATTATTTTGTGCATTTAATTGATTTAAAAAAAAACTTGTAGAGAGATAAATAAAGGGATATAATTGAGGAGGCGATATTAGTGAAATGTCGTTTTATAAGGTACATTATCGAGTATTTTCGAAATAAACCAAATTGACTCTCTGAAAACAAAGTTTTATTTTATTCAACACGCTTTTACATTATAACAATTATCGTTTAACTAAAATTACACTTTTATCTCACCTGAAAACAAAGAAACGACATTTAAAGTTTTATTATTTTTTTACGAATTAAGGCGGCTGTGACGCCCGGGTGTCGCCACTGTGTGGAACGCCCGGAGGACACGGTGGAGCACACAATCGCGGTGTGCCCTGCTTGGGCGGAGCATCGCCGTGCCCCCGTGGGGGTGATCGGCGGCGGAGACCTCTCGCGCCGGGGCCTGGTCGAGGCCATGGTCCGGAGCGAGGAGGAGTGGCAGGCGGTCGCCGACTTCTGTGAAGCAGTAATGCTCGCTAAGGAGGAGGCCGGCCGCATCAGGCAACGGCGCTCTCGCCGCCGCCGCCGGGATTCCGATCCCGATTTCCAGCCACCGTAGGCGCGGGCTTGCGGACAGTGTGCAATGGGTAGCTCGCTGTCCGGCCGTCCGGTACCTATCCGTCCGGACCAAGCCCAAGTCGTCGACGGCGCGCGCTGTTCCCGCGCGCCTCAAGGGGTTGTCAGCAACAGCAGGGGCCCAGCCGGGTCGAAGCCTACTGGGGCCAGGGTTATCCGAAAGGGCGCTCAAGCCCCGGTATGAAGGCTAGAAGGAACGGAATGGGTATTTTAGTCAGTAAGAGTCTGACACTATCTCCCTTGTTGTCATAAGATGACTTTTACCATCAAAAAAAAAAAAAACATTTAAATTTCACTAATATCGCCTCGTCAATTATATCCCTTTATTTATCTCTCTACAAGTTTTTTTTTATATCAATTAAATGCACAAAATAATCTAAACTTCATCTGCCATTGAATCATACGTCACCCCGTATCCACAGCTTAAAAATTAAAAAAATGAAATGTCATTTCCAAGGAGGTCATTTCATTACATAAACAACAGATTCAACGCTCTGCGCCAAAATGGAAAACAGTTGTGCCAATCTAGCAACAACAAAAAAAATCTAAAATTTGAATTTGGAACCATAAACAAATCATCCATTCCCGACACTTTTTTGACTGAATGTATTCCGCTTCCGCAGTACCTATCATCCCGGATTGGGTGCGCGGCGAGGCGCTGGCGCTGTGGACGCGGCAGGACGCGCCGCTCGCCAGCCTGCTCAACCACACCGTGCGACACATCGACGCCGACACCGGTAACGAACACCTGCTGCTTCACACGCTACCTAGCTACACTGTAGGCGGCCACCCGCGCTCTAAATCGGCGAGGCGCTGGCGCTCTGGACTTTTCTCTAGGAATATTAGTATAGCCAGTACGTGTCTTTGAATAAGAAGCAAACACAAAACTTTCACTTTTCAAAAAAAAAAAAATGCTTTCTTTAACAAACTGTATCTCTGCAACTATTGAATCTAGAGTACTGGGGTTAAACTGAAATTGTAGTATATTAACTCATCGAATGTCTTAATTAGAGACACAATAGAAAGACAATTGCTTATGTCGAACTGTGTAACTTAAGACATTCAAAAGGTTAATTTAGCTTTAATAAGTATATTATAAGCAAATATACTTAAAAAACGCTTTGTTTAGGTACCTAGTTTTTACGAAAAAACTGAAAAAAGTGCCATAATTTCGTAGTTTTTCGAGAACCATGGGGGTAGCACAGGGTGTTCAGGGTTGCAAACTTGGGTGTTAAACCTTTTTTTTTTCTCTTGTCCCTCTTATTTTTCAGTTAATTGTTGTTGTTGCCTATATAATATAGGTACTGTATATATTGTTCGAACAGCGTGAAGTTGCACGCAGACTTTATTTGAGTCGTTCAAAGGCATATCGGGTACACCGCAGGTATCTCGAGACAGTTGGTTTTGGTCAGAGACTTGGGACTGGCTAACCACGGGCAAATATGACAAATATGGCGGCCCGGGGCACATGATGGTTAACCAATCAGAGTGCGAGATGCGTTCAGATGCCATTTTGCAATAGAACAGTTTTACTTCGATAGATTATAATTTACCGAAAAATAATGCGTAATAATGCGTTTAATTGTAAGCAGTTTGTCACGGTTCACATTTTCTCGACAGTCTATAATTTCGTGAGATAGATTATAATGTAACGGTATTTATAGTTTTACGGTGACGCATACATAGTCGTGGTGGGTGGCACAGGAGGCGGGTCGCAGGCGCTGGTGGGGCTGGTGCTGGGCGCCAAGGCGGCGGCGCAGCTGCTGGCGGCGCCACTGGCGGGCGCCGCCGTGTGCCGGCGCGGCGCCGCGCCCGTGCTGCGCGTCGCCACCGCCACACTCGCCGGCGCCGCCATCGGTATGCGTTCACCTAGGACACACCCGAGTGTCGCAAACTGCGCCGCCCGTCGCCGTCACCTCAAGTGTTTCAGTAATTGCTTCAAGCTTATTCCTACTCTTAATGTGGTGCAATATCGCATCATTTTTATTTAAATGTTTCGTGCTGGCAAACTTGGCGTGAAGCTACGTTTTTTATGAAATAGGTACTTACCTACCCATTTGCTTGACTGCCTTTTGGTCCTTTGGTCAACCCACAAGGCTCCACACTTTATTAGGTAGAAATGAATTATCTTCATCTTCCATGGCTTTTCTCCATTCTTTGGCTTCATTACCACCAAGTGCCTGCAGTCTTTGGGTCATCACGATCTTTGTACTTTGCTTCCAGCGTCGGACTTGATGCAGTCAAGCAGTCTTCGTGCATTTGGCTGCTCGCCCACGTCCGATAATCGGTGACCGATTTTTTGTAGAACACATTGATAGCAATAGCTCGTAACATTGGTATCTGTGATTGTTTACATTTTCTATTTTTATTTATTTTTTAGGGTTCCGTAGCCAAATGGCAAAAAACGGAACCCTTATAGATTCGTCATGTCTGTCTGTCTGTCTGTCTGTCCTTCCGTATGTCACAGCCACTTTTTTCCGAAACTATAAGAGCTATACAGTTGAAACTTTGTAAGTAGATGTGTTCTGTGAACCGCATTAAGATTTTCAATTTTTTGGGGTCCCCATACTTAGACACCTGACTAACTTAACTAACTAACTAACTTAACTTTTACACCTGTTTCATTGCAATCAACTTATACAACCATTTTTACTTTGGTAAATTGTAGATCAACATAAAATTATACAATATTTTAAACTTTATTTAAACTGGATTAACTATATACATATTCGAAGTCTTTCTTTATACTTTTCAGTTTTATATAATGTCTTTTATATTTAGAATAGTACAACCTAGAACAATCCATGTTCAGCTTTAAGCCGTATCGAAGCCATAGCTTCTAGACGTCAACGCCACTATCTTATGTAGGTAGTCCAGATACTTGCTCGACCTGTTCTAGCAATGTATCGCCTCAGTTCAATAGTTCAGTTTAGAAGGACGTTCCGTCAGTAACGTCCTTGGTGGGCGGTATGTTCACGGCATTAGTTCACCCTCGCTCGATAGATGGCGTTGGCGTCGAATTAGAAGTCGCTATCGTTTCGTTACCGCGTTTAGTGTAGGGCAATATTATGTTTTTAATAAATGAGAGAGAAGATCGTGACACATGAGCTATCGAGATCCAATCTAGATCAGTGCACAGTGGTTTTATTTATTCTCAAATTCCCACTAGTGTACCTTCAGGTCAATCTACCCCTAAATACCACCCCGGTATTTAACACAGAGTATCGTGGTCGATCCGATCAAACGCCTTGCTATAGTGTGTGTAAACCACATCGACCTGTTTTCCATTGTCAAATTAGAAGTGGTAGAACGTCCTTTTAAAAATCCGTGTTGGAAGAAGCTGAGTGAGCTAGCAAAGGCGGAATATAATTGGTTATTGTCTAAATCCTCTCAAATATTTTAGCTATAATTCATAGCTTGGACATAGGTCTATAATTAGTGACCTCAGTTTTTGACCCCTTTTTATGTACAGGTGTAATAAAAGCAGATTTCCATACTTTAGGGACAATACCAAGAGTCAAAGATTTGGAAAACAAAATAGAAATAGGTATGGCAATGGTAGGCGCGCAATTGATTTGAAATTTTATCAGGGCCAGCACCTTTTGTTGGATCTTAGTTGCGAAGTAAATCGGTCAAAGCATCAACATTGATTTATAAGTGAGAAATATCAGACAAAGTTCTATTATCCGAATGTATTAAAGCAAGGTAGAATTAGTATTAGAGGAAGTGGAGTTAGAAAAGTGGACATGAAGTAAGATGAAAAAGCATCACAAATAGAATCTCCAGTCATTAACGATTCATTAAAAATAAATAAAATAATATAATAAATAAATAAATCTTATAAATTAATAAACTAATACATATCATAACAACAAAACTTATTTAATAATTATACACGTAGCATCGGCGTCCTGTTCCGCTGCGTGGTGTCGCGTAGCCGTCCTCGGAAACGTCGATACACGACACCTTTCGGCCAAAAGTCCTCTCTCAAAAAGGTCGCCAGATGGTGGGTTGGAACTCGTATCACGAACAACTTGAAGTTGGTGTCGTGGCGAGAATCTAGCCTTTCGACCCTCAGACTCCAGTTGCTCTTTATCTTCATATACTCCACGACTTCCTCAATCTTCGTAGAGCAATGCAGACGCGAAATATACAGCTGCGTCGTAGGCACAGCAGGACGCAGCAGCATATTTGGTCCAGTCGGTGCGGTACCGCACAGGTTCCGGGAACAGGGCTTCTTCTTTTCTACTCGAGTGAAACCCTCTTCATCAACTTGGCCCGTTTTTAGCAAGGAGCTACGGACCGCAGTCTGGGTAGGTTGAGAACCCGTTGTCTCTTTGTCCCCTATTTTCGCTTGTCGGTAAGGTTGCAACGTACTTGATGGTTTCCTGGAGGTGGCAACAGCAGCGTAGGCACGTTTAGAGGTACCTACGTGTGACGTTTCCGCAGCCGGTGTAGAGGCGCGGGCGACGGCGACGGCAGGCGGTGCTTGATCAGCATTTTCGGCAGCTAGTGACGCACTTGCGTTTGTCGAAATCGCCGACTGATGCATTTTGCGCTTCCTGACGTGTTTTCACCTTTGAGGCCTCAGGTGACCCAGTTACTGAACCAACGTTGCGCAATAATGCTATTTCCACACGTAGTATAGCATTGGATTTTTCTGACGCCTCCATTCTAGACTGCATCTTGGTCATCTACACTTTCATAGTGTTTTCTTTCGGGCGGCGGTTATTGCCGCGCAACACGCGAATAAAATTCGTACCGTGCACAGTGGAAACACGTCCGTACTCGAGCAGTCGAGCGTGCATCGCACTGCACTGATGCAGTTGGTAATACCAACTTGGTATACATACAGCTTGTTGTGCTACAGGTCGCACGGTGAATTTTCCGCTAGATGGCGCTATCTGGCTAACATCTAAACAAAAGTGCTCCGTGTTTACAATTACTTTAAAAATATTTACATCCATTTTTAAGTGTTAAAAAACTTATAAATCTGTTTATAGTAGTTCAATGAAAGAGTGTGATCGTTATCCAAGTGTTAAATACAGTTAAACTTAAAATATCTGAACAATAACAAAGCAACATTTAAAAAGCAAATACAAACACTAAAAGCGACAATTAAAGTGAAAATTCGGTATAATATAATCCAAAATCAAACAAAATACCAAGTGTCAATTAAAAAATCAAAAATCGGTGTTTAAATCATAAACAAAAAGTGTACGTCAAGTGGAAAAAATTCCTGAGCGATGAGTAATACTAACCGATTTGCAAAATTCAAATAGCTAAATCTGCGAATAAAGATCCTTTATTTCATCACTCTTCTTGATTGACATCTTGGTGTAGTGGTATTACCGCCAGTTACAAAGTGACATCGACTAACAGATTTCCTGGTTCGAATCCCAGTGACTCAGAAAGTCTTTTTGTGTTTTTGTGACTTTCTGACGTTAGTTTCATATATGTACTGGTTCAAAACCCAGTGAATCAAAAGTCGGCGTACCGTTTATAAACAATTTTATCTAAATAGCAATGGATTCAAACATTACATATAGACAACCATATACGAATAACAATGGATCTGTGGATGACTTATCTATTTTGACAAATGACGCTGAAAGAACAATCCTGGACACGACAATGCTGAGTATGCCTGATAGCCTGCACAACGACACTACTGACAATGACATTATTAATGAATTGAGAGACGAGATTAAACTACTGACATCACAATTAATGAGCGCGCATAAGGAAATAGAAGACCTACATAGTGAGAACTTCCGACTAAAGTCGGATCTACAGAAATCTCTTAAGAATTTGGAAACTTACAAAAAAATCTGCTCAACACCACAAAGAAAACATAAGACACCACAAAGAAAACATAAGACACCAACATCGGCACGTAAAAACTTAACACCTCAAACGCCGCTGATGGAAATAAATACTAGTGTAAGGAGCGACTTTCAGGTAAAACCTAAATTGGACATGCTTGATAAACACACACAGACTCAACATATTCCAAATATTGACACATTGCTACAAATAAACCAGAAGGCGCAACAAAAATCACAACTATGCAACTTTGCTCCCAAAAAATTATCAGGCGCTTTAATAACACAAGCACATAAAAATAAGTTGTGTATCATTAGTAGCGATTGTACAAGGGGTACTCTACCTCTAATAGAAGAAACTTTTTCTGAACACTTTGACTTTTGCCATAATTTATTACCAAACGGTACCACTGAAGAACTCGTATGTAATATAGAATATAAATTGAAAGATTTCACTTTGAAAGATTATTGCTTGATATTCATTGGAAAACATGATCTTAAAAATGACAACTATATAGATATATTGGACAGTTTCAAAAGCTCGCTGAAAAATATTACCCACACAAACATCATTATCTGTTCTCCAACGTACATAAAAGGCGCTATGATACACAATTATAAAGTCGAGCTCTTCAACAACCTGCTATATTTAGATGTGAAAAACAACCAATACGCTTATTTTTTTGACAGCAACAAGACTCTGACTCATGATATGTTTTCCTATAACACAGGGAAAATAAATAAATCTGGGTGGAGACATATTTATAACCAGATAATGACCAACATAATGATAGATTATGACTTGTTTTATTCTCAAGATGTTTTGCATGATAATTTGAACCAAAGAATTCCTAGCGAGAATGAGAACGTATCACCATCTACTAGCGGCAATGAGTTTTTTCTATTATAAACATATGTACATCATGCATCAGAATATAGCCGGACTTCTTAACAAGAGTGACTTACTAGTTATTTATTTATTTATTTATTTATTTATTTATTTATTTATTTATTTATTTATTTATTTAAACTTTATGCAACGCACAGGTACAAAGGCGGACTTAATGCCTTAGGCATTCTCTACCAGTCAACCTAGGGTGGTGAAGAGAAAAACATGGCAGGTGCACAAAAAAAAAACAACAAAACAAAAAAAAAATGGATTATTAAGAAAAATAAGGGTGCAAATGTATATATATAACTAAAATAGACATACATATATATTTAATATAATATACCTACATATATATTTATATAAAGTAGCAGAAGGGGGGTTTTGAAACGACTCCGCTATTTGTTCTGAAAGTAATGCCGCAACTTTCGCTTAAATGCATACTGACTGGTGGCCATCCCGATGTCGAGAGGAAGCGCATTCCACAGAAGTATGGACTGTATATGAAAGGAAGAATGAACAAAAGAAGTAGTATGAGAGGGACAGAGCAGTAGGAGATTGTTAGAAGAACGAAGACTCTTAGAATGGGAAGAACATAAATATTGAAAATGAGATAAAAGATAAGAAGGAGGGGTAGGAGAGTTGAGCAGAGAGAAGAGTGTAGTTAGTGCGCGCAAACTTCTTCTCTGGCGAATGGGCATCCATTTGAGCTCCGATCTGTAACTCGAAACATGGTCATATTTTCGCAAGTTAAATATGAATCGGATGCAGTTGCGGATCGGTTGCAGTTGTTATTCATATCCAGGAGTTGCTGAATAAGCAAATAGACGTTGACGTAATATGCATCACAGAGCATTTTGTAATTTCTGGACAAGAGGGACTTATTAACATTCCGAATTACAAACTTGCCGCAGTATATTCAAGAAAAGAACACAAGCGAGGAGGCGCCTGCATTTTAGTTAAAACTTGTTATGAATTTAATGTATTGACAGAGATAGAAAAAATGTCTATTACAGGTATTATAGAATGTTGTGCAATTGAGTTAATAAACCAAAATTTAGTCATTATATGTTTGTATAGACCTCCAACGATGTCAAATTTTAATTTATTCTGTGACATCTTAGAAACATTATTAAAAAAAATATGTACTAAAAGAAATAGAAAGATATTGCTATGTGGAGATTTCAACATTGACATTTTGAAAAAAAATAGATACACTTTGGACTTTGAAATCTTACTTCTCAATCACAATCTCAAGCTGGAAATTAGGCAACCAACTAGACCAAAGAGCTTATCTTGTATTGATAATTTTGCGCACAACTGTCGTAAAAAGTGTTATAGCGAGGTAATAGACTTTGCTCTATCGGACCACTCAGCTCAATTGCTGAAAATACACGTGAATAAAACTTGCATACTTAATTCATGGCGAATAAAAAAACGGGACATGTCTAAAGTTAATTTGACCAAATTCAAGAAACACCTGAAAAGTTTATCTTTTACTGACGTATACAATTCTGACAATCCGAATGAGGCATATGACAATTTTTTAGAGCAATTTCGCTTAATATATGACTTATGTTTTCCAGTAAAACTAATTAATATAAAACCCAATAGAAAAATAAAGTGGATATCAAAAGGTATAAGAATTTGCAGTAAAAAACAAAGATTGTTACTCTGGAAATATCGGCAAACACCGTCAGAACAAACTAAAAGTGCATTTAAACAATACTCTAAAACATTTAAAAAGATTATTAAGCTCACTCAAAAAGCACAAAACAACCACATTATTAAAAATTCTCAGAGCAAATCTAAAGCCTCTTGGAAAATAATAAAAGGCAGCAATCAAAGTGTAGAACCCATACTTCAAATTAAAAAAGGAAACACTGTTATCAACAATCCTAAGGAAATGGCCGATTGCTTTAATAACTTTTTTATTGATCAAGTTGAAAATCTTAGTAATAACAATGCTATAAACGAAATTAATGTAATAGATAATAACCCACACTCAATATTTATGGCTCCCGTTGTGCCAGAAGATATCGTGAGAGTTATTAAAACATTAAAAAATAAAAAAAGTGTCGGATACGATGGAATAGCGACCAATGTGGTAAAACTCGTTGCAGAGGTAATAGCTTCTCCCTTAAGCCACATAATGAACTTGTGCATAAGTGATGGCACATTTCCAGATAGCTTAAAAACTACAATTATTAAACCGATACATAAAAAAGACAGTAAAGAGGAAATGTCAAATTATAGACCGGTAGCTCTTACTTCTGTATTTTCTAAAATACTTGAAAAATTGATTTACGAATGTATAATTTCTTTTCTAAATAAATATAATATCCTCTGCAATGAGCAGAAAGGTTTCAGAAAAAATAAAAATATTAACATGGCTATTTATGACTTGTTACATAACATAATGATGAATATTGACAACAAAACACCAGTTTGTGCAATTTATACTGACATGACTAAAGCCTTTGACTTCGTTAAACATGACATTCTTCTGCACAAACTTGACAGGTACGGCATTAGAGGAAATGTATTGAGACTTATTGAATCTTACCTAAGCAATCGCAAACAACAGACAGAAATAACTAGGATATGTCCCAAAAGTAAGATTCAATATAAGTATTTATCGGATAGTAGGGTAGTCAAATTCGGAGTACCGCAAGGCACTGTGGCCGGACCCTTAATATTTTTGATATATATAAATGACCTGCCTAGACATATTCAACAGCCAATGGTATTATTTGCTGACGATAGTACGGCAATAATCAAATGTACAGAAAAACAAAATTATGAAACAGACATTAATGACACGTTAAAAAATATAATAAAATGGCTCTCTAACAATAATTTAATTATCAATTTAAACAAAACAAAAGTAATGCATTTTTACCAGCGATTACGTCCAGACACTTTGACTATAGCATATAATGGACAAAAAGTAGACAATACAAATGTTGCAAAATTTCTAGGTATAATAATTGACAATCAACTGACATGGAAACCACAAGCCGAGGAGATCTGTAAGAAATTAAGCAAATCTGCATACATTTTATATAATTTAACAAAAAAAGTTAGTACTGACACAATTATCTTAGCCTATCATGGTCTCGTTGCTTGTGTTTTAAGATACGGAGTAGTTTTTTGGGGTAACTGCAGTGAGAGAGAAAGAATTTTCAAAGCCCAAAAATATTGCATTAGATCAATGACTGGAATCAATACAACTGAGAGCTGCGTTCCTATGTTTAAATCCCTTAACATACTAACGTTTCCATCGCTCTATATTTTGGAAATGGGACTGTTTGTTAAAAGTAATCGAAATTTATTCTGTTCAAATATTGATCACTCAACAAGGCCAACATTAATAAGATCGCAATATAAAAATCTTTTACATACTGGCAAATTTAAAACAGCACTGCTGAAAAAGAGTATTATGCATATGGGACCGGTGATTTTCAATAAAATACCTGATGATATAAAAAATTGCACATTACAGATATTTAAAAAGAAATAATATAAATTGCTACTTGAAAAATGTTATTACACAATTAATGAATTTTTAAATGACAAATCTATATGATTTTTAATCATCTACAATATTTTTAATTTTAAATGATTTTCTTTGTTTTATTGACTAATTATTGACTTGCTATTGTTGACGTTATATTGATTGTTGGGTAATTTATTGACCGTTTGCTGACTAATTATTAGCTTATTGTTGACATTGTAATATTGACTATTTTTTTATTTATTTTTTTGCTTCTTTTTGACATTGTAATATTGACAAATTATTGATTATATTGTTGACTTTGTTTACCAATAATTTAGCTTACAAATTGAATTGTTTTATATATTTTTTAATGATTATTTAATAATTTGATGTTGGTTCAATACTGTATCATGATAATTATTCTGCGAGGGAAAAAAAATCTATTTTTGCATGCCTGACGGTAGAATGTACTGGATCCTTCTTTTACTTGACACCATATTTTTGTACCTGCATTCTTGCAAATAAATCATCATTTCATTTCATTTCATTTCATTTCATTTCATTTCATTTCGAATCAAGATCGCTCGGTGAAAGTAGTGGGGGCAATCGGCGCATGTGTACAATTGCGCACAGAAATTCTTAGTATGTTAGGATTTTATTTTTAATTTCGTATGTTTGAACCTTAGTAACATAACTTGTAATAACACTAGTTTTTGATTGTAATTTATCTTGTAAGTAGGTAAATTCAAAAAAATTTTTTTTTTTAAATAAAACATAAAATTAAAAAAAATAATTTCGTTAGTTTCTTTCTTTAACGTAATAATTCACGTCGTAAACCATTTTTCTGGCTAGCCGTCTTAAAACTTTATTTTTAACCATTTTTTTTTTTACGACTACGTATTACTATTACGATAACACAAGCTGTACGCAACTGTACCCAAGTACAACAGTATCCAATGAGAGGCGAGAACGCAACGCGGGAATTGAAAAGCGACTCTATCTACCAATGACGTGTCGCCGACGGCGCACACCCGCCCGTACGTCGCCAAATAGACCGTAGAATTGAATACTGCGCATGCCCCTTCCACTTTTGCCGAGCGATCTTGATTCATCGCGCGACCTGTACTTGGGGAAAAACTTCTTCTTCTTCATAACCTTTGCGAAGTTTTTTCAGCGATATATCGGCGTTATAACGTGTTTTTAGGGTTCCGTAGTCAACTAGGAACCCTTATAGTTTCGCCATGTCTGTCTGTCCGTCTGTCCGTCCTCGCTTAATCTCTGTGACCGTTAGCACTAGAAAGCTGAAATTTGGTACCAATATTTATATCAATCACGCCGACAAAGTGTTAAAATAAAAATTGTTTTTTTTTTTAATTATTGACATTATCAAAAAATCATTTTTTGATAATGTCAATAATTTCGGAAATAATCGCTCCAAAAGTAAAAAACAATGTCCCCCCCTCTAACTTTTGAACCATAAGTTTAGAAAATATGAAAAAAAACTGAAAAGTAGAACTTTATAAGGACTTTCTAGGAAAATTATTTTGAACTTGATGGAAAGAACAGTTTTTGTACAAAAAAGACAAAAGGGTTCTACAAAATAATTTCTGGACTAAGTTTGTAGTATAATCGTATATATGCAAGCATTTTTTTAAACTAATAAGTGGGTACACGTATTGTGACGGACGGGAAACTACGGAACCCTACACTGAGCGTGGCCCGACACGCTCTTGGCCGGTTTTTTATCGATTTAATGGCGCGGATCAACGCAGTATTCAACACTGAGTATCAGCAAGAACACCTGGAGTAGAGCGACGGTAGTAATGGTATGTGTGCGTAGTGTTCACGTGCGTGAGTGGGCGCGTGGGGTGGCGCGCGGCGCTGTGCGTGGCGCTGGGGCGCGCGGCGCACGGAGCGGGCGCGGCGCTCGCGAACGTGGCTGGGCTGGCGCTGGCGGCGAGCGCGGTGCCGGAGCCGCAGCGCGACAGGGCCATCGGAGCGCTACTTGGAGCCGTCGCGCTTGGTGAGTGTTCACGTGAGTGAGCAGGCGCGGCGCTCGCGAACGTGGCTGGGCTGGCGCTATAGGCGAGCGCGGTGCCGGAGCCGCAGCGCGACAGGGCCATCGGCGCGCTACTTGGAGCCGTCGCGCTTGGCGAGTGTTCACGTGCGTGGGGTGCACGCTCCCCCGTACGGAGCGCACGGAGCGGGCGCGGCGCTCGCGAACGTAGCTGGGCTGGCGCCGGCACTGCGCTCGCTACTAGGAGCCGTCGTACTCGGTAAATACGAAAAATAGATAGATAGTAAATATTTGTTAAACACGGCGCTGTCTATCGTTATATTATTAGTTAAGTACGAGTACTCTGCGTGATGCACAATACCGGTCGTTGTGGCGACGCTTGGCGAAGGCCTATGTCCAACAGTGGACGTCTTTCGGCTGATATGTTTGTGTGATGTTTTTAATCTGTAAGTTAGTCCAAAGATTACATCTTCTCCGTCAAATTATTTTTTTTTCTTTCTGTCTTTCTTTTTCAAGATCCTCACCCTATTGATCAAAATGTACTTTTGGACGATAAACCCATTACGATCCTGAGACAGCTTGTCACCCTACCGGAAGTAGAGCAGCCTACCGGATGAGTTTTGCTTCATACAGACGCCACCTGTATAAACAGTGTGAATAGTGTACGTTTTTTATATTTTCGGTGTGTTTTGTCTTTGCAGTGATCTGGATCTAGTTGTACTGGACACACTATTTGTTATTCTTTGTCTCTAATTTCTCATTTTTAGGGTTCCGTAGCCAAATGGCAAAAAACGGAACCCTTATAGATTCGTCATGTCTGTCTGTCTGTCTGTCTGTCTGTCTGTCTGTCTGTCTGTCCGTCCGTATGTCACAGCCACTTTTTTCAGAAACTATAAGAGCTATACTGTTGAAACTTTGTAAGTAGATGTATTCTGTGAACCGCATTAAGATTTTTACACAAAAATAGAAAAAAAGCAATAAATTTTGGGGGTCCCCATACATAGAACTGAAACTCAAAATTTTTTTTTTCGTCAAACCCATTCGTGTGGGGTATCTATGGATAGGTCTTCAAAAATGATACTGAGGTTTCTAATATCATTTTTTTCTAAACTGAATAGTTTGCGCGAGAGACACTTCCAAAGTGGTAAAATGTGTGTCCCCCCCCCTCTAACTTCTAAGATAAGAGAATGATAAAACTAAAAAAAATATATGATGTACATTACTATAAAAACTACCAACGAAAATTGGTTTGAACGAAATCCAGTAAGTAGTTTTTTTTTAATGCGTCATAAACCGAAAAAAATATACTATTACTAAAACATCGATCAAAGTTACAATACATTACAAGAACTTTTATATTATGTTACTTGCTGCTACGGAACCCTTCATGGGCGAGTCCGACTCGCACTTGGCCGGTTTTTCAATGTCATGCATATCTGTTATTTGCGTGGTTACTGAAATGTCATTTTTTAGATGTAAGTTTTATTTGTACTGTAAGTGATTGTGCTGTTGGTATGCTTATTACTAATAAATAAATAAATAAATAAATAAATTTGAGAAAGCGGTGTTTGCCAAAGCCGTAAAAGTTTGAGATTTAACCTTTCAATCGTGGAAATTACAGACACAATAGAAAGACAATAGGTGCGCGAACGAGGGCGTTCGCGCGGGGTTTAATTAATTAAGACTTCATCGAAAGGCATAGTAAAGGACAAGAGATACATACATGCCATCACCTCATCAGAACAGCTGCTGACGCGAACTGCAGAGGCTACTCTGAAAAGCTCTTAACTGACTACAGAGCCAGTTTGGCCGGAATTCCGGAAAGAAGCGGCGGAAAGCGTGAAGAAGAAACGATCCTCAAGGTTCGGCTGCCACTGGAGAGGCTCGGAGTTGTAGATCGGAATAAAAAAAAGTCATGATGTTTTAATTAAGTTGCATTAAAAAAAAAGTAAATAAATAGAAGGCCAGAAGGCATATAGGCTGTACATACACCCAGTTGCACAAAAGGTTTTGAGAATTCCTTGCCGGAGTCTGTGTAGGGCAAAAACAAACTAGGGCCCCTAAATTGTTTTATCAATATATTTTGAAAACTATTTACATACATGCGAGTATTTTAAAAATGCAACACTACTTTATCTTACAAATAAATCCCAAGTTATAAGACGATTTATCATCAACATGCTCACACAAAGATATGGAAACTTGGTCGTTAGCAACGATATCTTTCATAGCTTGTTTACCGAATCTTCATGAGTAGGCTTTTCAACCAATACTGCAGTGGTCATATTATCTGATTCACTATCACTATCAACAGAAATATTTTACATATGTTATATAATCTATGAAAGGTTAGGTACTCATATTTATGTTCATTATTAGATTTTTTTTTTTAATCTCTCTCTAATTGATGCAATTAAATTGGTTTCTTCGCTACTGGACTGAACTGGTTTTTATCTTGGTTATTATATTTTTACTTTTTGTTTAAAACATTGATAAGTGTAGAAATAATACTCATAAAGATGTAATCGATCTCAAGCCTTTTCATAACTAAACTCAATATTTTACAAAGTTAGTACCGGATAGCTCGATAGATGGCGTTGGGATCGAATTATATCGCGATATGGTTTCGTAACACGGCAAAGTAGGAATGGTTCGTTTTAACAAATTAAAATTGTCTCGCTCTGAGGTACTGCTTTTCATTTCAGTATCCCTGGCTGCAAGGCACCTTGTACTGATCATACTGATATTGTACAAACATGTTTTTACGCAATTTTTTAAATTAATTTTTTATTCATTTTATCACCTAGAGAAATACCAGTCGGATTGTGTAGTTTATGTTATGTAACATCACGATACGACCCATGGAAGCATATCCGAATTATGAATTAAGTGTGGGTGACTCACATATATTTACACCGTATACACTACACGTACACAATAAATATACATTCACCGACACCTATTATATCTATTTATATATTCATATATATTTATGTATTTCCATATTCACCAACACTAAACACGACATACACATTGACGTGACGCTATGGTCACGTACACGGTCGATGACGCGCCGGCGATTTATTTCCTTCTACCGCCGAGTTGCAGCACTAAAGTTGTGACTAAAGTTACATTTCGTTTCTCACCAGTCACGATCTATGCTGCCCGCGAGACCTACGTGCGCTTGCGCCGATAATATAAATTGTGAAAAATCTACCCGCGCTAAGTTATCGCTGTAATCGTTACTGTTGTAATATACCAACTTGTTCTTGGCTCATTTGCGCCTTCTAAATAACTGTGTCGTTGTGTGCGGAGAATATACCTGAAGGTTCAACAAGGACTTTTATTTGTTCACCACTACCCAGTGAGTACCCACCAGTAGTACACCACACAGACACCCACTAAACAACCAAATTGGTGACCCCGACTGAGCACAGAAGACAGCCAAGATGAGCAGCGACGGCAGTGACACCGAGGTATCCCAGCGCAGCCAACGCTCTACGCGTCGGCCAAGTAAGTGTGCGCGCGTCTCCACTGACGCAGACAACCCAGCGGAGCTATTCAGAGTGGGCGTCCGTATACCTCCCTTTTGGCCAGAAAAGCCCAACATCTGGTTCTGCCAAGTGGAAGGCCAATTCAAACTGGCCCGGATAACGGACGACGCCACAAAATTTTATTACGTCCTGGCACAACTCGACCGTCAACACTCGGAGGAAGTCGAGGACATTATCACTTCACCACCCGCAACGGACAAGTACGAAAAGCTGAAGACCGAGCTTATCAAGCGCCTGTCGGTCTCCAAAGAGAAAAAAGCGAAGCAGCTCCTCCAGTCTGAAGAACTCGGCGACAGAAAACCTTCGCAGTTTCTCAGGCATCTGCAGAATTTGGCTGGACCCACGATACCGGACGATTTCTTGCGCACGATATGGACCAGCCGCTTGCCCACTAACCTGCAGACTATAGTGGCCTCCCAGATAAGCCTATCACTCACAGAGCTCGCGGACCTCGCTGACAGAGTGCACGACATCGCTCCAGCAACTCCTCAAGTCGCAGCAGCATCGACATCGCGGACGGACTCGCCTAAGGACATGATGAGCCTCATAACGGAGCTGACGAGGAAGGTTGAAGCCCTATCAACCGAAAGGCACAGTCGCTCCCGTCCTCGTACACGTCAGGCGTCAGGCCATCGCAGCCGCACACCTTCTCGGCGATCGCAGTCGAACTACAGGAAGTTCCCAACCTGCTGGTATCACCACAAGTTCGGCAGCCACGCGAAGAAGTGCGTCCGCCCATGCGACTACACAGCGGGAAACGAGCGGGGCAGTCGGTGATGGCGACTGAAGATTGCCCTTCAACAACCGGTCGCCTGTTCGTGACTGATCGCAGTTCGAGAGTCCAGTTCCTCGTGGACACCGGAAGCGACTTATGTGTCTTCCCTCGAACTGCGCTCCCTCAGTGTCGTCGTACGAAGACCGAGTACCAACTTTGTGCAGCCAACGGTACAACCATAGCGACCTACGGTTACCTACAGGTTGTATTGAACCTAGGCCTTCGTAGGGATTTTCATTGGCGTTTCATTGTTGCGGATGTCACCAAAGCAATCATAGGTGTAGATTTTCTGTCCCACTATAACCTCATTGTTGACATCCGCAACAAACGTTTAATAGATGGAACAACAAAATTGTCATCGGTAGCATCAATTGGCTGTACTGATAGCCTGATATCGAGTGTAAAGGTCGTGACTGGTGAGAATAAATATAGTAACATACTTTCTGAGTTTCAGGAAATAACTCGACCCGCAGGCGTGCCATTCACACCAAAACACAACACGACACACCACATTCGCACCACATCAGGCCCCCCAGTATCTTGTTCCCCACGCAGACTAGCCCCAGACAAGATGAAGATCGCCAAGGCTGAGTTCGAGGCAATGTTGGCGAACGGGACAGCTCGACCTTCGGAGAGCCCCTGGTCGTCACCTCTTCACCTCGCCCCGAAGAAAGACAACGGCTGGCGTCCCTGCGGAGACTACAGACTGCTCAACGCAAGGACAATTCCAGATAAGTACCCAATCAGGCACATACATGACTTCTCCCATAGTCTGTCTGGTTGTACGATCTTCTCCACCATTGATTTGGTGAAAGCGTACAATCAGATACCAGTCTGCGAGGAGGACATACCCAAGACTGCCATCACTACACCCTTCGGACTTTTCGAGTTTCCATTTATGACGTTTGGTCTGAGGAACGCAGGTCAAACTTTCCAAAGGTTTGTTGACGAGATGACCCGTGGCCTAGATTTTTGTTACCCGTATCTTGACGATTTTCTGGTATTTTCGAGGAGCGAGGCAGAGCACGAGCAGCACCTTCGTCAACTCTTCACCAGGATGAAGAACTATGGTATGCTCGTTAATACCGCCAAATGTGTTTTCGGAGTACCAGAGGTAACATTTCTAGGCTACCACATCTCGCAACACGGAACTAAGCCTTTGGAAAGCAAGGTACAGGCAATCAGGGACTTCCCAGTCCCCAAAACTGCCAGGCAGCTGAGAAGGTTTCTGGGCATGGTGAACTTTTACCGGAGGTTCATACCTCGGGCTGCCCAGATCCAAATGCCTCTGCATGCCTTACTGACCGACAATATCAAAGCCTCACAGCCAGTCGACATAAGTGGAAGCTCGTTAAGGGCCTTCGAAGAGTGCAAGGATAGCCTGTGTGATGCAGCGCTACTGGCACATCCTGACTCACAGGCTAAATTGGGATTAGTCACGGATGCGTCTGATTTGGCAATCGGCGGAGTCTTACAGCAGTTCAAAGATGGTAGTTGGCAGCCTCTAGCGTTCTTCTCACGCAAGTTGAGCACATCACAACAAAAATACTCGCCGTATGATAGAGAGCTCCTTGCTATCTACGAGAGTATTAAATACTTCCAGCATTGGCTAGCTGCTACCACCTTTACCATCTACACTGACCATAAGCCACTGTGTTATGCCTTTCATCAACGAAAGAATAACTGTCCGCCACGTCAGTTTAGATATCTGGACTACATATCGCAGTTCACAACTGACATCCAGCATATCGCTGGAAAAGACAACGTCGTGGTTGACACGCTTTCTCGCGTTGATGAACTGCAAAGCCCAGTGGATTTGGACACTCTAGCCAAGGCTCAAGACTCCGACCTGGAACTTGCACAGTTCTTGTCAGCAGAGTCTTCACTGCGCATTAAAAAAATGATGGTTCCAGGAAGTCGTACTGAATTGTACTGCGACGTCAGCACACCGACTCCTCGACCCTTCATTCCAAAACCCTTGCGCAAACAAGTCTTTGACTCCCTGCACTCGCTGAGCCATCCCGGTGCTAACGCTAGTGCCAAACTCGTAGCACAACGCTACGTATGGCCCCAGATGCGGAAAGACTGCCGCGACTGGTCTAAGGCATGTTTGGCTTGCCAGCGCTCGAAGGTGAATCGACACGTCACCACCCCCGTGGGTACGCTCGATATACCTTCGGCGCGTTTCAAATATGTCCACCTAGATCTAGTCGGCGCATTGCCCCCTTCCAATGGATATCGGTACTGCCTGACACTCGTCGATCGCTTTACGCGATGGGTTGAAGTTGTCCCAATTACCGATATCACGGCGGAAACTGTGGCCAAAGCGTTTTTGCTGGGATGGGTGGCACGGTTTGGTTGCCCTACTGACATTGTCACTGACCGTGGTAGGCAATTTGAGTCTAACCTATTCCAGTACCTCAGTAAGTCAATAGGTTTTAGGCATCGTAAGACCACTGCCTACCACCCTCAGTGCAATGGTTTGGTGGAGCGATTCCACCGCCAGCTCAAAGCTGCTATCAAGTGCCACGCTGATGTCAGCTGGACAGAATCTTTGCCACTGGTACTGCTCGGCATCAGAAGTTCCATCAAGGAAGACCTGAACTCATCTTCCGCCGAGCTAGTATACGGTGAGCCTTTGAGACTGCCAGGTGAGTTCTTTGGCCATAAAGTCGACAAATGTACGACTGACATGACGGACTTTACAGCCCGTATCAGAGCATTTGCCGACCATCTACGGCCAGTCCCAACGACGCACCACTCAAAAGACAAGGTCTTTATTCACAAAGACTTGTCATCCAGCTCCCACGTATTTCTTCGGGACGACGCGTTGAGAGGTGCCCTCCAACTGGCATACACTGGTCCCTATGAGGTGATCGAGAGAGGTGCCAAAACTTTTAAAATTAAAGTCAAGGGCAAAAGTGTCACAGTATCGCTAGACCGATTAAAACCAGCCTACATACTGTCTGACACCAACACCACCCGTAACGAAAGCGTGTCCGAACCAACCCCTACAGCTCCAGTAGTCAAAACAACCCGTTCTGGAAGAAAGGTAAAATTCCCGGACTACTATCGACCCTAGCCTGGTCTCTGGAGGGGAGTGATGTGGGTGACTCACATATATTTACACCGTATACACTACACGTACACAATAAATATACATTCACCGACACCTATTATATCTATTTATATATTCATATATATTTATGTATTTCCATATTCACCAACACTAAACACGACATACACATTGACGTGACGCTATGGTCACGTACACGGTCGATGACGCGCCGGCGATTTATTTCCTTCTACCGCCGAGTTGCAGCACTAAAGTTGTGACTAAAGTTACATTTCGTTTCTCACCAGTCACGATCTATGCTGCCCGCGAGACCTACGTGCGCTTGCGCCGATAATATAAATTGTGAAAAATCTACCCGCGCTAAGTTATCGCTGTAATCGTTACTGTTGTAATATACCAACTTGTTCTTGGCTCATTTGCGCCTTCTAAATAACTGTGTCGTTGTGTGCGGAGAATATACCTGAAGGTTCAACAAGGACTTTTATTTGTTCACCACTACCCAGTGAGTACCCACCAGTAGTACACCACACAGACACCCACTAAACAACCAAATATAAATAATATAAATAAACAAAATTCTGACAAAATGATAAAAAAAAAAAACGATCAGGCAACATTAAATTCAAAATCAAAATTTAAAAAATCTATCAAGACTAGGGAGTCAGGAGGCTTACAAGAGGCCCACTCACTCTTGTAAGAAAAAATAAGAGATGGTCGAACCCTCTCCCCCTATATCGTCTTATTCTTATGTTATAAGTTATAATTATTATTATAATAAAATTATATTATTATTATAAATTAATGGGCCCCTAAGTAGGTACCTAATGATTTTCATTATTAAAAACTAGTTATCAAATTTGGTGGATCGTTTGCCAACTTTTTTGCGGTGTTGCAGGCGTGCTGGTGGGCTACCCGTTCGGCGGCGCCACGTACGCGCTGTGGTCGCGCGGCGCGCCCTTCCTCCTGATCGCCGCTGCGCTCGGCGCCAACCTCGGTAACGAGTGCTTAAACATTTGACTATGCTTGTGTCCTTCCACTCACTTAATTGTCGACTGCTCATTTATTTCAGCCATGCAATATATATTTTTGGATAAAGAGGAGTATAACCGCGTAAGTATGTGTTAGTTATTATTAAGAGTCAGCTCACAGCTCGCTAAGTTAGTGAGCGAGTATGCAGTGGGCATGTTGCGTGTGCAGCCGTGCATGTCGGGCGGCGGCGTGTCGTGGCGCGGCGTGGCGGCGCTGGCGCGGCGCGGCGCGGCGGGCGCGTGCGCGGGCGCCGTGCTGCTCACCACCGCCGTCATGGCGGCGCTCGAGCCGTGCCTGCCGCTGTGGGTCATGCACAAGTTCCACCCGCAGCGCTGGGTGACGGGCGCGGTGTTCGTGCCGGACAGCACGGGCTACCTGCTGGCCGCCAGCCTGCTGGGCGGCGCGGCGCGGCGGCTGGGCGCCGAGCGCGTGGCGCTCGCGGGGCAGCTCGCTGTCGCCGCGGCCGCGCTCGCTGTACCGCACGCCACCTCGGTCAGTCCATACACTGTATGTGTTTGCACACAGTCCCCTGGTGAGCGGCTGCTGTAGTGTCGCCCCCGCAGGTGTCCGGCCTGGCGCTGCCGCATCTGCTGCTGGGCAGCGGGCTGGGCGCGGCGGACGCGGCGCTGGTGCCGGCGCTGCTGGCGCGTCACCCGCACCGCGCGCCTCATGTCGCCGCGCTCCTGCAAGCTGCTTCCAGTGCGGCCTACGCGCTCGGTAACACAAGTCACACCCTCACTTCATTTCACATGATCTCCAGCTCGCCACACTCACAAACTCACTTTCTTCCACGTGAAGTTTCTACAGAAAAAATCATCTAGGGTTGCATACCGCCGTGACAATTTCCATTTTTAGGGTTCCGTAGCCAGATGGCAAAAAACGGAACCCTTATAGATTCGTCATGTCTGTCTGTCTGTCCGTCCGTATGTCACAGCCACTTTTTTCCGAAACTATAAGAGCTATACTGTTGAAACTTTGTAAGTAGATGTATTCTGTGAACCGCATTAAGATTTTCACACAAAAATAGAAAAAAAGCAATAAATTTTGGGGGTCCCCATACATAGAACTGAAACTCAAAAAATGTTTTTTCATCAAACCCATGCGTGTGTGGTATCTATAGATAGGTCTTCAAAAATGATACTGAGGTTTCTAAAATCATTTTTTTCTAAACTGAATAGTTTGCGCGAGAGACACTTCCAAAGTGGTAAAATGTGTGTCCCCCCCCTCTAACTTCCAAGATAAGAGAATGATAAAACTAAAAAAAATATATGATGTACCTACATTACTATAAAAACTACCAACGAAAATTGGTTTGAACGAAATCCAGTAAGTAGTTTTTTTTTAATGCGTCATAAACCGAAAAAATATACACTATTATTAAAACATCGATCAAAGTTACAACACATTACAAGAACTTTTATATTATGTTACTTGCTGCTACGGAACCCTTCATGGGCGAGTCCGACTCGCACTTGGCCGGTTTTAGTTTTCACTTATGAATAAGTACATTTTCATGAATTGATGAATAAGTCTGAGCTCGCTGGTGTGCGGGTCAGGTCCGGTGGTGGGCGGCGCGGTGTCGTGGTGCGTGGGCTTCGAGACGGCGCTGCGCGCGCTGGCCGTGCTCAACCTGCTGTACCTGGCCTGCCTGTACCGCGCGCTCGCGAGACACCCGCTTTCCGAACAGGTACTAGGGACACTACTATTCGAGAAGGTTGTACTGCATCGTTTCTTTCCTCAAAAATCTCTAACCCATCCTGTTCTGTGTCTAACCTATCCTAAAATGGGATCATCCAGCTAGCGGACGGCTATACGCTGAGGAGCAGCTCTGTAATACCACGGGACCCATACCAACATCTATTTTGAAAGGCAAACTTACTTGAGTTTATGAGTTATATATGTTAATCTTAGCTCTAGAAATAGATGTAATAAATTTTAATTAAAATCAATAAAAGTATGTTCGAAACCTATAACAAAAATGCATTTTAGAGACCCGTACCTAAAACGGAAAAAAAACTGAACCCTTATAGGATCACTTTGTTGCACATCTGTCTGTCAAACCCCTTTATTTCAGGAACGCGCGGATGTATCGAGTTGAATTACCCAGGTCTGCAGTCCCTTAAAGCTGTGAAAAAGTACGGCCATATTTTTTTTTCGTTAACATATTAGTTTAACGGAAAAAAAATGGCCGTTTATACGAGGCCAAAAGACGTATATCTTTCGACACTTTTAAAGGAATCAAAATACATAGAGTACTTCCCATCAGGGTTGTTGCTGATGCAGAATTTTGTCATATCAGCGGATGTTATTTTTTTCGATCATTTTTTAACAAAGGATATATTTTAATAATGTTATAACTTTTTAATAAAGAAATACAATCAACACGTAAAGTAGCTAATTAAATAATAAATTATTATTATTTAATAATACTGGAACTTATAGAGTTGCAGTATTATTAACTGCAAGTTATATTTTAAAAATAACAACTGTGCTGCTTTTTCAGCTTGCAGTCTGTTGCGGGAAGGTTTGTAATCTTGTAATATGGACATTAGGTCCATAGTCCTCGTACACTGAGAACAAATTGACCTTTGTATGTATTTTGATTGGCCGAAACCCGGAAGCGACAGCGGCACGTGCCATTAACTCCGCCCTCCACCAGTCATGTCGCACGAAGTTTGAACATCAGCATCTAACATCAGCAAAAATCAATGCGGATGCTGATGTAGAAAATAATGCTGATGTTCCGCTGATGCTGATGCTGATATTCGCAACAACCCTGTTTCCCATTAACACAGAATCCTCTTTGGCATAAAGCAAGGTCTTATAGGTGTAGAAATAAATCTGAAAACAATGATATTTCATCACAAAAAAAAAAAAAACTTTTGCAATTCGGAATTGGACTTTGTACATAGGTAAGTTTGTACGGAACCTTCAGTGTGCGAGTCCGAGTCGCACTTGCCGGTTTTTTTATTTTTTATATCTGTCTGCTTGTTCCAGCTAATCTCTACTACGAGAAACGGTTGGAGCAATTTTGATTAGAGTTTTACTGGCAGATAGAATACCTAGCTGATGTTTTAACGAGTAACTTCGGTTATGTACCTACTTAAGTTTAAGAAAAAATAACGCAAAAACAAAAGCTTCTTGAAATTGTGACCAAATGACATTGTGCTGTTTTACGAGTTTGACGCGGAAGAAGTCGTGGGCCACAGCTAGTATGAAATAAAGTCACGGTCGTTTGTTTAGTCGGTATTGTCTCACGTGTGGTGTTTATGCAGTGGGGCGCCATCTCGCCGGACGACGAGAGCGACGACAGCGACGCGCGCGCCGAGGACACGCCGCTAGCGCCGCTGGCCGCCCAGGCGCCCCAAGCGGCCGGCCCGCGGGCGACTCACACGCCGCACCCTCTGGCGGCTCAGGCGCCTCGGCCACCACTTCGCTAACAGTACCACGTTGAGAATTACTCGACAATGTACCTCGAGTCTCGACACACCGGGGCTTACGAGCCAGTGGTTTCGTATTTTGTGACGTAACCTACATAATATATGTTTTACCTACAGTACATTTTGTTGGCGACACTTGATGTGTCGGTTATTCCAGTTAGGCGGTTAGCACACTGGCACGCAGCACGCAGTGTAGCGCGTGAAAACGCACCTACGCACGTACTTACGGGAATGCAGATCTGCATCATCGTGCGGGTTTTTTACGCACTCACGCGCGTAGGTGCGTTTTGTAAATTCACGCAGGCACGCGCTCTTTTCATACGAAATCACGAGACTCAGTGTTGCATAGTACCTACTATGCGTGTCGTCCGCATGGGTGCGTGATCTGCATGAACGCGCGTGGATGCATTTTCAGTGTTTAATGTTTGATGTACAAACGGAGATACTTACAAGCAACGTTAAGACACGCATTCACGCACTACGCTACGGGGTGCGTGGCAGTGTGACTACCGTCTTCTCCTTCTAATATTCTTATATGTAATTAGATGAGTAACTTAAGGATATGTTCCGAAACTAGTATTGATACTCATTTCTACAAAAAAATAGCTAGGTTCTAGGTACCTTTATAGCTGGTACTCCGGCTTGTCACACAAAATAAATGAGGACTAGGTATAAAAAATTATAATAGGAATTGATAAAAATCAATTTGTAATTATGATATATACTAGAGATGCGCCGAATATTCGTTTGGTATTCGGTATTCGGCGTATTCGGCATTTTTGCCACTATTTGTATTCGGCCGAATTATTCGGTTTGAGTATTTCTATTTTCCTGGCTGGATGACATGGAATAGAACTGAAAGACAAGCTTCTTATGTAAGATATGTTTATTATAAGTTAAATAAAACTTGTGAAGAATGTGTTAAAAAGCTAATACCTGAATGAAAGCAATCAAACTTGAGATCAACATTTATTTTAACATCTTAAGTCCACATATTTATTTCTTGACCTATAGTTAACATTCATTTTAAAACTTAATTCAACGTTTATTTTAAGCCCTAGCTCTATATTCATTTTACTTTTTATTTCGAAACTTAAAAAAATAATTCAAATGATTTGTCATTCCACTCGCCGAAGCACTGCGCCCTGTTCCACCGCGAGGAATAACACAACTACACAAAGTGCACTTAACTTTCGTTTTGTCATCTTCCATTTCATCAAAAAAGTCCCAAGCACGTGATCTTTTACGCCCACTCATATTGCAAACACGTAAAGTTAATATTTTAATTTATTTACAACATACTCGTGCAATGTTTTAAAGCAAAGTGACAGCGCGGTGTATGCGCGGGTGGCAGGCGGCGAGGTACGGCTCGCTCGCAACTAGCCAGCAGCGACAAGCGGCGAGCGCGTTTGAACCTGTTTACGCGGGAATGCATTGAAATGGTAAACCGAATAATTCGGCCGAATATCCGATTCGGTAAAGATTGAACCGAATATTATTCGGTATTCGGTTATTCGGTGAAACCACTATTCGGCGCATCTCTAATATATACTTAGATTATAAATGAATAAAAGATATTAATAATATTATTGCTATATCGAATCAATAAAACTTGTCAATGATAAAGCGCATACAGAGTTCATTCAATTCCAATACAAGGTGGTAACTATAATGTACACTTTCTACATCGTCTGACCTCACGCAAACTTTCAACGCGCTGACCGCTCTGTTATACGTAGGTACCTAAACGTCTAATTTTTGTTGTTGTAGTATGTAGGTACCTAAGTATCAATCAAGAGTCTATGGTAGGTAGTCGTACTAATAGGTTTCTGATAGCTCCATCGGTCTAGCGCCGGAAGAGCAATCGCTGAGCACTGAGCTCCTGGTTCCGAATCCCAGAACAGTGTTTTTCAATTTTTTCTCAGGATGTATAGCTCTCCATCAGCAGCTGGGGTGGATTGGATTTGTGCTCTGAACTCAAGACCATAGGTTATACAAATTACCATAATTGTTTAGGAAAAATAAAATTATTTTTAATAGGAATAGTGGAATATATACATTTCGTGGTGATGTAACTGACGGACCAAATAGGTGTTCCAAGTCATTGCACCGTACAACTTATGGTAAGTATTCAGGTTGGGGTATTGAGATGGGGCGAAACCAAGGCAGCACATTGTCTCGGCAAGTACCTTCTAGTTAGCAATTACTCAACCAAACGAGGACAGGGTGCCTGCCCGTACTGCCCCGGCCTCGTCCTGGCTCGGCAAGCGACGCTCAGCTCGCTAGTTAACTCCTGTTACAGTCCAGGGGTCTCAACATGACGTGTTGCAATGTCAGACGTGCGAGCGAGCTAGAGGGACGGAGCTGTAAACTAAGTACCTACACCATAAATAGCTCCATCCCTCTAGCAGTTCAGTTTAGGTCGTCAAATGAATCGCATTAAGAGCTCGTATTAAGGCCTCTTGTAGTAAGTATATATTTGTCTTTGCCTCTAGTCTTAGCGCTAGAATTAGTACTGTAACTATATACTAATTCTAGCGCTTTATTTGTAAGTATATGTAAGCTTTGTAGCTTTAGATAATATATACATTCAACAAGCACATTGTTGTTTTCTTCACGACTCCTTTTTAGCGCGAGTCCCAACTTGTATGACAACTTCAAATGAGATTTGTCTTTGGCTTCCTAACCCCCATTTGGAGCTCGCGTAATTAATGGACGATGTTCTCTTTACATCGTCCGTGCTTCGGAAAGCAAGCTTACCTAACAATGTCCTTCGTAGATTTTTGATTGATATTATGGGAGGAACCCGAAATTGTCAAAACCCACAGCAATGCAAGTGGTATCGCTTGCTAAAGTGAATGGACTGGTAGAAGTCTGACTTCTGGTAATTGTACCCTATAAAATATTGTAGCTACCCGGTTATAAAGGAAGCTGACCCAACTCCCTAATATAATTAGGGAAAGACTCGGCAGATGAAGCTACTGCCCACCTGAGCGGCTGTGCATGCCGAGCATCGTCGTCTTGTAGAGTAAGATCCCAGGACCGCCAGACATCACATATTTTGTGACGAACGAAATGTGGACAATTGAGTACTGTTAGTACGTACTAAGAACGCATGCCTACCTGCTAGCTTGCTTAGACGGCCAATTTTCAGGTATCAGGTAATCAAGGTACATAAAATTATTACTTACCTCACGTAAATTCTCAAAGCTGATTATCAATATCTTTAAAATCAAGTCGCCAATACTCCCAGACACATTCCGTCGGCCGTATTGTTTAACGGACGCTTTAAAGTCTCCAAAAAAAAGATGTTAAAGATATTGAGTCATGCCACCAGTATGCGAACCGAGAAGGCCGCTCGACCACGTCTTTAGCACGTGAACTCGTACATCAAGTCCTGTCTGCACGTGAAAAAAAGAAGCAAGTGGCTGTCCTATGCTGTGACCTGTCCAAAGCGTTCGATGTTGCTGACCGCGCCGTGTTAGCTGTAAAACTACAGCATTACGGAGTGACGGACAGGACTCAAGTTGTGGTAGGTGGCCAAGGAAAGGTGAGTCCAAGAAAGGAGATGGGAGTGGCTCAGGGGTCATCCGTGTCCAACATACTGTTTTTGTTGCTGCTCAATGACTTGCCTGAATGACGCAGAAGTACTCATGTACGCTGATGATGTTGCAGCGTTGGCACAGATTACTGAATAGTGGCGTTGGTAACAGCTGAATCAGTGGATCAGTTAGAGCAAAAGTTAAACGATGCCGCTAATCAATCGGCGTTATGGTCCCAAGAAAATGGTATTGCTCTGTGTTGGATACGGGACAAGTAAAACGACAGCTAGCCGGAAACGCACTGACGCTTTATTATTCAAAAAATACACTTGCACGGGAGCGCGCGGGTGCGGGGTGCGGGGCGCTGCGCAGTGGCATTCGCGCAGGCTTACGCGCATCGCTCGTCTATGCCTATTAATTATTATTGCCGAATGCGAGACTTCGGTAATCAACCCGTGGGAGCTGCCGCAATGACATTTGGTGACGCCTAGGCGGCGAGGGCGGTGTCGCTGGTGGCGTCGTACTAGTAACCTGACTCCCCTCCCTCACATCGTCAGTTTGAGGTGCGGGTTGGAGGCTCAGTGATGCCGCTGGTAACATGATGTCGTCGTCATCGTCACTATCGTCTTCCACTTCATTGGCACTCCCAGATGTCCCATTTTGTTGTGCATTGGCGTACTCCCTTATATCAAACAATTTGGTTTTTATGTCTTTTTAACACATTTCCTGTTAGAGGATCGTTAATTAAATAAAGAACTTTACCGATTTTGTCTCTTATTGTGCCTCTGCACCATTTGTATTTACCATTTAAACTTAACTTTTTGAACAGCACTTCATCGCCGTGTTTAAAACATTGTTTATTTTTGCCACCACTGTATTTACTCTGCAAACACTGCTTTGATTTTATTACACTGTCCAGTGACGCGTTTGAGGATAACGACAATGGTTTGGACGACAACAGATCTAACCTTGATCTCAGATTGTGCCCAAAAACTAATTGCGCCGGAGAGAACCCTGTGACAGAATGTATTGAGTTCCGGTAATCAAAAAGATATTTTAATAGTTTGACCCTTCTGTCTTTTTGGCTGTCACTCGATAGAATGCATGCTTTTATACCTCTCTTGGCGATCTTTACATAGCTTTCGGCCTGACCATTGCTCGCTGGATTATACGGCGGTGAAGTCACAGGCTCAATTCCGTTAACTGATTTTGCCATTCCTTGATAGTACTTTTGCACAAAAAGGGTGATAAAAACGACATAAATAACTATCGTCCTATTAGCCTTGTTTCGCATTTATATAAAGTAATTCAAAATAAGGTGAAAAAATAAATATTTCTAATCAAATAAATTACAGCGTATTTGGGACATAAAAAGGTAAGTTTTCACCAAATTTTGTGATAAAATATTTTTTTTTGATAGAGATAAAAATAAAAAACCAAATCATGTTTTTTTGAATTTTTCACATAAATTTTAAGGTTATGTGAAAAAAGTGTTAATTCAAAAGTTTTAGATCTTTTTATTACCTACAACTTTGCCATTCGACTTTTTTCCATAGGACTTTTAGTTTTGCCGGAAATCGAGAAAAACCGTTTTGTCCCCTTAAAAACTCACCCCCACCCCCTTCCCGACCTCAGATCGCCTGTAAATTATTTTTCCTTTTATTTTTATAATATTCTCCTCCTTTTCTAATGGGTTTCATCCTACTATTTTTTTTTTCACTTCTTTAATATTTTTGAAGGCTTCTACCCTAGTCTATTGTAAGAATCCCTTACCAATAAACTACTATGACTAGGTACTATGACTATGACTATAAAATACGTAAAAATCAGCTTTGAGAATTTACGTGATGTATTATGTAATAATTTTATGTACCTTGATTACCTGATACCTGAAAATTGGCCGTCTAAGCAAGCTAGCAGGTAGGCATTCGTTCTTAGTACATACTAATAGTACCTACTTAATCGTCCACATTTCGTTCATCAGAAAATACGAGCCGTCTGGCGGCCTTAGGATCTTGGACTATTAAGCACGCACTGGGGCGGCGCGCAGCTGGTCTTCTTGCACTGCGCCGTGACGTCACTCGTCACGCTGACGCAACGTTCCGACGTTTGAAAGTTCATTTGTTTATAATCAAGTCGTAGCCGACGCATCCATGTCAAAATTACCGTAGTTCTACACAACGTAAATTCATTCGGTTTTATTAAATTTTAGTGAAATATTAACTATACAAACAGATAATTAGCACACAACATGACGTCGAAACCGCTGGGTGAGTGATATTTGAAGTTGTTTGTAGTGCTTGCGCTGAGGATAACAGCAACGTATCGTTACGGCCGGCGGCCCCCGGGAAGAAGCTTCGTATCCTGATAGATATGTAACGTATACATAGGTAGAGAGTAGTCACAGTGATGATGAAACATTGGTTGCGCTCTGAGTTCGAGGCTATGCGTCGAGGTCCTCCCCAAACGACAGTAACTCTTCAGCTGCCCACTTCCGTCTGACAAGTTCTTCTGCCTCATTGACTTAGCGGCCGCAGTTATGATTGCTGAGCACAGCTGCTTTGGTTTGATTTATGTGAAGTACAAGTTCGTATTCGGCTGCGAATATGGCACCAGTAACTACAATGATCATTTTAAATTGAACTTAGTAGGTACCTATATAAAGTTAAAGTAGTATGTGGAGGTGTGTGGTGGTTGCAGGCCCCGGGCCGGGCGCGTACCGGCTGCCCACGACCGTGGGCTTCCCCGCGCACGACCCCTCGCGCTACCGCAACCCCATGTACTCGTTCGGGACCAACGCCGGCTATCGCGTCAAGGTATAATATATAGGTATTGATATAATAACACCATCACCACTCAACACCGATCAAATTATTGCCTACCATTCGGTTATCATCAACGCGAGCCTATCGAAAATGAATAATAAAAGCTCTGTTGTTGTAACAGCTTCACTCGCCGCCCCGTCATCACCGGCGAGATCTCATTGTATGTAGGACAGATATTGGTGTATAGTGGCGTGTGCTACCTAATTGACAGCTGATGATGTTATTTTACAATTGTATTATACAATTAGACTGTGGTATGAATTAATTGAATCCAAATATGATACGAAACTGACAGAACTAGGTACATCAGTTCGATGGTACTGTAACGTGGGGAGACGCCAGTGAAAGGCTTTAAACTTCAATTAGACTATTTATATTCTTAGAAACCTTTGAATTATGTTAATATATAAATTTTTTGTATCTGTTGACAACTTCCGTCATATTTCGAATCTATTTTTTTAATAATCATAAACCTTAAAAGGTCCATTACAATGTAGTTTCTACTGCAACTAATATGTGACCTTCATAGTCGTCACAGTACCTTATAGCCAGACTTATGACAATTCTAGTAAATCAAACACTGCTAGAATACATGGTTTTACTATGGAATTCTGGTGCCCATCTTCCGTCTTCATCTTCAAATCAGATTCTATGGTATCATTTTCATCAGAAAAAAATATTTGGTCTTTGTTCCTAATAGTTACCTAAGTACTTTATGATTATGAATGTAAATGCTACTAATGACTTAAAAAACACGCTGCACTCAATCTGGCTTTGAGATATCACACGGAGTCCGGCGAGGCGGCGAGGCTCTTTGTCTTTGTCGTCAGTTTAGCACGTGGGATTTGGACACAACAATCCTTGCACACGCACGAATAGCGCGTGAAGGTGCAACACATGGGCCGCATGTCCGTGTCCGCTACCGGGCCGTGGTGGACAGAGCTTCGGTGGGTTCTTAGGCGGTCAAAACAGCGTCTGTCGCACCCACTGACCTCAACTCTATTTATCACACTGGACTGGAGGTTGTCAAAGTGCGGTTGTGTGTGCTTGTTGTTCGCCATTATGGCGCTGTCGGCCGTAACGAGGTGTGCAGTACTAAAACTAGTGATGACAACCTCAGCGAAAAATCATCGATAAATGTTGGTGAAAAAAATTATACGAAAAAAAAGTAGTAGTAGTAGTAGTAAAGTACCTACACATCTATAATTATTTTTATTACATTATATTAGTTTGATAAATCAAACACTTCAGGATAAATTGTATAAATATTTTATTCACTTTGATCAACACAATTTCATACTTATCGTTCTATTAACAGTCATTTACAAATACACGGATTAGTCGGACATGTTCACTGTTCAACAACATAAAGCAGACTGATTCTGTCCAAAATGACAGTTACAAACTCAATGTTTCTCTACCACAAACTTTCACAAACACTCGGTCGACTAAATGACCAATCAGAGCAAAGTAAAAAGTACGTAACATCAATTGACTAACTAATATACATTAGGGTTTATCTAATAATTAACTGATATATTTATACAAAACAAATGCATAAAGTCTAATATTATAAATTATTACAACAAATGCGTAAAGTTCATGTAACTACTAGCGCCATCTATCGCTTATCATTGGAAGTTGAACGATTTATGAATATTTTCTTTAAAAATCATTACATTAGTAAATTTGAAAGTATATATTAAACTTACTGCATACAAATTTACTGTACTGCCTTTGTCTTAATCAGATGCTTCTTAATTTTCCAGTCTTAACTACTAAATACTGAAATAATTACTTGTCAGTTAGCTTCGAAGCTGTGGAATAATGAATACAGTAACAAAGTCAAAAAGGTTAAATAAAATACATTTTATATTGTATTCATATTTTATTTTTTATTCAGAAATCGCTTATTTCAAATATACCAATTATAGACACTTTGCAATTATGAAAATGTTGGTCAGTCAAAAAAGTGAAGCTACATTGCACGTTTCAAAAAATTAATTGCGTAGACCACTGTGTAATGGTGTCTTTAAGAGTCCAGTTGGTACTTATCATATTCTGAAGCCAAACTTTCCTTTCCTCAAAGTCTTTTGGAAATCTGAAATAAAATTATGTTATGAACGCTTGTAGTTCCGATTTTGCATATCCAATTAAGGTTGGACAATTCATATAAATTATATAGAGTTCAAGAAAATAAATTAAGTGCACCAGCTAAAATAAATCAATATGACGGAAAACCGTGTGTTTATATTAAACTATCGATAATGAAACTATCGATATGATGCAATCACTAGTTGGAAATTGTAAATAAAAATAATCTTTATTCAAACGTATTTCATTGATTAATAGGTATAGAAAAACATTATTGAAAGTAAGACATGATACATCATACCACGTAAAATGCCAATTTTGGATAAAAAAACATTATGATTTAAATAACATACCTGTGCATGTGCAAAGATATATCACTGTTTTTTTGTAACACCGCTTACAATATAGTATACATGACTTCATTTTTTATTGGTTTAATAATACCTGAAGCAGGACTTTCGACCGAAATTAATTTAAAATGCAAAAATATTTCAGAGTTCTTTATAGCGGTTTGCATTTGACGCCAAAATTAGTTCTAGTCAACTTCGTAGGTGGCGCTTCAAGTAGGTACCAAATACTAGCTACTAGCTGTCAAACATATGGAGCTGCCTGTCCAGTGGTAGGTATATAGAGATCAGTGGTCGCAACTCGGCGCAGGGCACGCCACAATCGAGGCGAGAAGTTCCTTCGTTTTCACAAGCCCATAAGTGCCCAGTTTAAAATATGTATTGCCTGTCGAGATACATAGCTAGGAGTAATATTTTATGAGTCAGCATGATGGCCGGACCGGTCGTGGAGCTGCCCCTCATCGCTGCTCGATATACCTAACATATTATGGTGTTTACCTTGTGGCTATCAGGCGTCAAGAATTCTTAACTTCAATAATGAAAATAAGTTTACCTACCTATTTATAATAGGACATTGCCTCATGCGCCAAACTTCGGTTCTCACAGTTCGTTTCCCGTTCTCATTTCATAAACAATATTTAGTAAGTAAAAAAAGGTTTGCTGACCAGCCGTTAGTGGCTGGTCGCTGTAACTGCTGTATTGGCAGGGTCTGGGCCCGGGGCCCGCGTACCGCATCGAGCGCGTGACGCGCGACGGCCTGATGTCGTCCCCCGCGTGGAGCTTCGGCGCGCGCTTCGCCACGCGCAGCACGCTGCGCACGCCGGGCCCGGGCGCGCACGCCCCCGAGCGCTGCCCGCCCATGCGCGAGCCGCGCGCGCCCGTGTACTCCATGGGCGCGCGGCTCGGCTTCGCGCTCAAGCGCCCGGGGCCGGCGCCCAACGCGTACGCGCTGCGCCTGGGCTCGGGCACGCCCGCCTACACCATGGGCGCGCGCGTGGGCTTCAACGCGAAGGCCAAGTCGCCCGGGCCCGCCGTCTACTTCCAGCACGACACCAACGTCTACAAGTGCAAGTAAGTCACTCAACCTGACAAATGATAATAATAATAATAATAAATGATATTTATTTTTGCATATAGGTTTTAAAAATAAAACATCTATCTTCCGATCTAATTCAAGTCATTTATGTATCCGTCTGCTCGTCGAATACTGGATATCCGACCATGACGACTAATACCTAATAGCCCTAAATTACACTGATAATATAAAGGCATTTTAAGCTATTGTATAGCTTCTATCGCGGGCCTTGAGCGTGGAGACCGAATCTAGAAATTCCGTAACCAAAATAACCTAACACCCCCCACTCATTTGTTTCCTTATCGGTCACCAGTCACCACGCTCAAAAAGTGTAACTTCAATTAATATCAAAGAAAAAAAAAACAAAGGAAAAAAAATACTGCATAAATAAAATAAATAAATAATTACAATTACATAAGTTGATAAAAAATGCTATGCAATAGCTTTACCGCGGCAGTCCCCGAGTGCCACACGTCTTTTTATTTTTAGTTCTCAATTTTATAAATATTTGTACGCCGATACTTATGGCATAAACATGACTGGACTCAAACAATAAACCTATATCTTCCATGCTTTTTGTGTTTATACAATGTTTAAACAAATAAAGAATATCTTATCTTATCTTATCTATCATCGGCGCCGCAACCAGTTCATCTTCACTTCAGCTTCGATTGTGTTTTGCTGCAGATTCATGATTTTGAGCCGAGTGCTGTTACAAAGTTTGGGAGGACATACATTTCTGAGGAGAATTATTGATACACCGATTTTTAAAACTATTTTTTGTGTTTGTTACTTCCTCACACTGGAACGGTTGAACGGGTTTTGATGAAACTTTGCACACGGAAGATAACTAACCTAACCGTATAGCCATTAACATTTATATTTTTAACTTTTGCCAGCGACATCGCCCGTGTGCAAGTAAAAAACAATCGCAAAGAAATATTCTCCCCGGATAAAAGTTACTTGTTATATTCTATTGCATAACATGGCCAACATGTGTGCCATACTTCATCCCAATCCGTTTAGCTTTTTAAGCGTGGAAGAGTAACAAAACTAACAAAGATTCTAGCTTTTAAACACTATGTTATATATATATATATATATATACTAGAGATTACTAGCGATTTCATTTCGTTACCGTGAGGGCGATTTAACCATCTCATAGAGTAAGCACGCTAAAGTACGAAGGCGGACCAAATATTGATTAGTTGATGCCTGTGCAGACAGCCGGTGTACTCGCTGGGCGCGCGGCTGGAGGGCGCCGGCAAGGCCACGCGCACGCCCGGGCCCGCCGCCTACCCGCCCAACCTCTACAACGTCAAGAAGGTAACGAATAACTACTCTAAAGCACGAGAGCGATGTTCTTTTGTGAGCTTCTGCAGTGAGAAGTGTAACGATACACTTTTTGAGACTTAAGACTATCGATATGAGACACTTATATCGTACGCCTTACTCTGTGGTACGCATAGAAGAAAGAGAGCGGGAAAAATTGCTTGATTGGTCGATACTGTGGTCAGCATAAAAGTTGTCAAGAGCATGTACCTATACTTTTGAGCTACTCTGGTGACTTCAAAGTTTATAAAAAAAAAAAATATTGATTAGTCTATAAAGAGACAAAAATAAGACGCCGTTTCTTTTTTGAATATTCCGTTTTTACGTGTTTTGTTTTTGTATTTTTTATTTCGCAAAACTCGCTTTCTGTGTCCGTTACTCCATTGTAAGTTGTAAAATTTCAGAACCCGTACTCCTACTCTTTCGGCACGAAGCACGGTGACTACGCACCGCCGCTCATCGTCAAGGAAGATACAATGGACTGTCTCTAGCACCAGGGGGTCGGACGTGTCCACAATGGCTGGCGACTAGGAGGTCACGTCCATCACTTGCGTGCTTTCGGCGGATGAGATGATGGCAGACTTTTGCATCGCTAGCGCTGCCTTTCCACTTTGACGTGCCAATGTTATCAAGATTCTGCTCGGAGCTATACAGGACGAATAATTAGTGTCTACTATCTTTTTTACAACAGTTTCATGATGGCAATCACAAGTCATAGCAGGGCAGATCTTTGGTCATAGCGCGACTCTAGCAGTAGCTCCACCTACTTCATAGTGGTGTTCGGTTGTCCAGACATGACCGAAAATCATTAGCAGAGGACATAGATGTTTCTAATACATATGACGTGTGGAAGTGTTGTTAATGTCAAGTCACAAAAAGAAATAAAAAAAAATCGTACAGTCCAGAGCTGCAGAGAAGTAACGTTCACGTTATATTTTAGATCAAATCATTTGGCAAATTCATTCATGTTGAATTGTGAAATTATTATAGCTAATCGCGGACTATGTCAATGTGTTTGTCTGTGGCGTAAATTGATTATTTTTTGTGGATCGATTGGAATCGAATACATTTTAATGACATTTCGGTTGAGTTTAAATCTTTACGTCATAACTCAGCAAAGTTTAGGGAACAATGGTACACGAACATGAAATCGTGGCCGAGCTGATATGCGTGTGGGATGAGCAGGGCTGCAGAGCGTGAAGCAGTTATGTGTCACATTGAAATTGCCTTGTGTCCTCCCGAGGCGACTTCAAGGCCCACACTATGGTCGTTCTACCAGGCAAAAATGGAGATAGTATAGTGGGTAGCACCATTTCTATATCTAGATACGGTTATTTTATTCCCTAGGCTTCGTTCAGTTAGTGTCGTTAGGGTTTTTGTTAAATATGAATTATGTCATTCGCAATGTTTCGAGAGCTACCTTTTTGCAAATCGTTTTGTGAACCGTTTTGATATGAAGTTTGTGAATTAAATACATTTTTATTTTGTAAAATTTGTTTATTGTTCAACAATTAGTAGCTAGTTACATCTAACATTATTTAATCACTATAAATAAGTTCTCTGTCCACGAGTTCACTGCCACTGTTTCTTAATGAAAAACACACACACTTAACCCGATTGGCTGAGGATTAGCGTCGTCGCGATGGCGTTTGTAATGTATGTAATAGATAAATGTAGTAAGTAAAGACATGAGCTTATAACACTTATTTTTAATCACATTTAGCTCAAACATGATTAATTTCGGGTGTTGTAGTAAATGTAAGTGTATGTAGGAACCTAAGTTTACCGCCACATTTTCCGTGTTAACGCTCATAGGCGACGTGGAAGTAGTCGAGTGGTGCCTCGCGCGCTGCAGTGCGCTACGCTAGAACCTACGCATGGAGCGCAGCTTGTTGTTGCGGCGCATGCCAGCGGCACGCACGCGCAGCCAGTAGCGCTTGCTGTTGGGGTGGAGCTCGCTAGAACCTACGCATGGAGCGCAGCTTGTTGTTGCGGCGCATGCCAGCGGCACGCACGCGCAGCCAGTAGCGCTTGCTGTTGGGGTGGAGCTCGCTAGAACCTACGCATGGAGCGCAGCTTGTTGTTGCGGCGCATGCCAGCGGCACGCACGCGCAGCCAGTAGCGCTTGCTGTTGGGGTGGAGCTCGCTAGAACCTACGCATGGAGCGCAGCTTGTTGTTGCGGCGCATGCCAGCGGCACGCACGCGCAGCCAGTAGCGCTTGCTGTTGGGGTGGAGCTCGCTAGAACCTACGCATGGAGCGCAGCTTGTTGTTGCGGCGCATGCCAGCGGCACGCACGCGCAGCCAGTAGCGCTTGCTGTTGGGGTGGAGCTCGCTAGAACCTACGCATGGAGCGCAGCTTGTTGTTGCGGCGCATGCCAGCGGCGCGCACGCGCAGCCAGTAGCGCTTGCTGTTGGGGTCGAGCTCGGACAGGCGCGGCGCAGGCCCCGTGTTTAGCGTCCACAACCACGACGGGTAAGCGCTGTCGTCTTGTAGCTGCGAACACAAAATTGAAAACATGCTCAAAAAAAGTTTTCGGAAAAACTGAAAGCAATCTGGGGTACCCACCAGATTGCTTTCAGTTGAACAAAAACGAATACAGCTCACGATTTCTCGCGACTGTTTGGAAATGTTAGAGGCTGATCCACAAGATTTTTTGGCCAGATTTGTGACAATGGATGAAACCTGGTTACACCACTACACCCCAGAGTCAAAACAGCAATCCAAGCAGTGGAAAAACCTGATGAACCGACTCCAAAAAAAGCCAAAGCAATTTTTTCAGCTTGCAAGGTGATGGCGTCAGTTTTTTGGGATGCTACTCTTCGTGTTTTAATCAAAGACTACGATTTGACAATACGAATGTTGCATGTTTTTTCCACTTCATAAATAGTGAGGTACCGCAACCGATACTGACCAAAAAACCGGAAGGAAGTCATCATGGTGGACTACCTTGCAAAGGGTGAAACTATAAACTCGGCTTATTACTGCACCCTTTTACGTCGTTTGCGTGAAACAATCAAAGAAAAAAGGCCAGGATTACTCAGCATGAAAGTGTTATTCCATCAGGATAATGCACGCGTTCACACGTCTGTTGAATCTATGGCTCAAATTCGTGATTGTGGCTTTGAATTACTGCCCCATCCCGCCTATTCCCCCGATTTGGCACCTTCAGACTTTCGTTTATTACCAAACCTAAAATTGGAGGTCAAAAATTTTCATCAAATGAGGAGGTCGAAGCTGCGGTGGGTGACTTTTTTGAAGGCCTTGAAGAAACTTTTTTTATGACTGGCATACAGGCGTTGGAAACCAGATCGGAGAAGTGCATTAAGTGGAGATTACGTGGAAAAATAAAATTGCTTTTGTTTACATTTTATATTGTTTTCTTGCTGAGGCCGCGAACTTTTCAAACCATCCTCGTATTACATTTTAACTCATAAATATATTTTAGGTAATCTTCTTAATTGGATTAGAACTTTGAATTCAACTTGATTTATTCGCGACGTAAGGTTGATGCGACCGGATACTTGATGTAGGATTATAGGAATTCTTGGTGAATTCCTATAACACAGTTCTCTCATTTCTTCAGATAGAGAGAGAGAACTTGATTATGATGTTATTAGTATTACACATCTTCCTCAAGATATTTTGAATCCACAGACAGATATCTTGTGGATCTAGGCTTCTATAGAAATTAAAACATAAAGGAGAAAGCTCTGACTCCAAAGAAAAAAAAGAAACCTCAAATTATTTGTTTGTTTATTTGTTTATCCTCGCATCGGAACGCCTTACAGCAATTATACCAATGGAGCACTGTTCATTCAAAATCGGCTACTTTTAATCGTGAGCGCAGTGAAGTGGTAGTCATCATATAGGCGTGTGGCTCGGCGGTGGGTCACTCGCTTCTGCAGCTTCATTCCAGCGGTCCGTCAGGATTCCACATATATCAAATCCCATATCGCACACATTTTTTCATGTCCGTTTGGATTGAGGAGCCACTTCATGATTTTAAAAGGAAACTCACCCCTTATTTAGTAGGAAAGAAAATAATTTTGTAGGCCAAACCCCGAAATTTGTAGTAAAACATATCCAAAGTTATATCAATTTTAAAGTGGCTCCTCAATCCAAACGTCTGAACTGAGGAGCCAGCTGGAACACCGAAAGTACTCAATGAATATTATTGAAAATTTTGTATCATTTAGTAGTAGTTGTGTATAGTACCTACTAAAAATTAGAGTCTAATACTGTTGATATTCAAGAACATACAATACTTTTAATGTGGCTCCTCAATCTATACACATGACCCGTCATTTTTCAGAAAAGCATTACTTCAATCGATACGCAATTTCGTTATCATTTAGTAGTAAGTATATTAGATTTGTATAACAAAAACCGGATATCAAACATGAGTGGATCAGGAGATATAGCACATTTAATGTGGCTCCTCAATTCAAATGCTTCGATAAATAAATTGGCCTCTAATCTATTATACTTGTGATGAAATTTGGAACAAAAAACACCTATATTTAGTATAAAATTCTACTAAATGTACGTATAATCCCCGCCTTAAAAAAATACATATCTACGAAGTTATTAGCTATTCTTTCATTTCCTATGAAACGGTTTTGAAGGGTGACCATGAATACATTATTTTTTCACGTACGACTTTCACCCACGTACAAGTCGTGCATGTGTGCAAGGACTGTTGCCTCCAGATCCCATGGTGGCAGGCTAGGCGGAGGCTTGCCGCTTCGCGGGAAACCGTGCGGTAATCGACCTACCGCTTGTGTTTACTGGACAGATGTTCTTTGTGATTTGGATTATCGTTTGTTCGAAAACCATGGCTGTATGTGTTAATTGCACTATTTTCCTGTAACCATAGAAATAAAATGTATGGATTTGTGCTGCATAAACATTGTTTTTTTTTGGTAAAGGTATCCACTATTTTGTCAGTGTTACACAGGATTGGCAGTAAAGCGAAACGTTGAGAAAAACAACACGGCGTCTTTACCTTGCGCATGACGTAGGTCTTTACCGGACATTATAAGTTCAGAAGGTGCCTTGGTACAAACAATTTTCCGGAGAATGGAGGAGTGGTAAGCGGTCGCCTCTTTCTGCTTAACAGTAATGCTAACGTCCGGTAATCTTCCAGACCGAGCCCAAGTCCATGTAGCATGTGTAAGTATTCCATGCGCACCTCAATGAGATGTCGTTCGTTCCGTTATTTGCCGTTTGGCTACGAAACCCTAAAAATCAGCCTCTCCATACAAAATTATGAACTTGATTGGACAGTTTATAGGACTTTACACCCTGTTCTGAATACCTTTAAACCCAAAACATATGAAGAATCTCTGTAACTACCTACTGTGACGAGTTGTTAAAAATTAAATTTCAAAAATACTTATCGTGATTTCATTTAACATCATTTATTTTTTCATTTTATTTCAGCCGATAGAGATCCACTGTTGGACCTCCCCTTAAGTTCCGACATTATTCTTAACTCGATTTGCTGCTGAGAATCTCCAAGCACAGCCTTCTTCATTGGCCTTTGGGTGTTTTGAGTTTTCTTATGAGGCCTATAGTAAAACGTAACGATTCATTGTGAGTAAGTCATAACTGGCTACACTCACTGGTCAAAGAATTTTGTTTCGTGATACTACGGGTTTTTGGAATAGAAGATGGCATGACTTCCCTAATTTAACAAAAATGGAATTACCTAGTTTGACCGTTTGTCCCAGGTACAATCACAACATGGTCACCCTTAATAGCAAATTCTAAATGAATATTGAGAAGTATTTTTTTATAAAATACCGAATATGTACAATTTTGATTTGTACATATATATTTAGTAGACATTTATACTAAATGTTAGTGTTTTTGGTTTTTGATTTCATTGTGATATCAGGCACATACAATCAATTATTTATTATGTAAAACGTCAGGACTGAGGAGCCAAATAAAATGCATTTATTTACTAAATTTAATCAGTTTTACTACTTTCTCTGTATGCTACAAATTCAAACATACTTACTACTAAATGTTTTTTGCAGTGGAATTATAAATTGACCAATTACGTTCATGTAAAGTATTGTATGTTCTTGAATATCAACAGTATTAGACTCAATTTTTTAGTAGGTACTATACACAACTACTACTAAATGATACAAAATTTTCAATAATATTCATTGAGTACTTTCGGTGTTCCAGCTGGCTCCTCAGTTCAGACGTTTGGATTGAGGAGCCACTTTAAAATTGATATAACTTTGAATATATTTTACTACAAATTTCGGGGTTTGGCCTACAAAATTATTTTCTTTCCTACTAAATAAGGGGTGAGTTTCCTTTTAAAATCATGAAGTGGCTCCTCAATCCAAACGGACATATTTTTTCGATGAGTTGTTCAAAAGAAATTAATCTATATCTATTATCTATTTACTTATAATAAAACTGTAGAGAGGTCAATTCTGTACATTGAATATATATTCTTGAGACAACAGAGTCAATCTCTAGCACGAATTTACTGATAAACAAAAATCATTCAAATCAAATCTTGAAATCCATAAATAGTATCAACCTGGTGCATCAAAACATTCAGGGATTCATGAATAAAGATTTAGAGGTAGAGCTATTCCTTAATTGTAATGATATTGATATTCTTTGTATAACGGAACATTGGCTTAAAAGCCACCAGCTCATGTTCAATTTTAATAACCACCAGGTTGGTAGTTCATTCAGCAGAACTAATGCCTTACGTGGTGGCTCATTGATTTTAGTTAGTAACCACATTAAATTTAAGGAACGTAAGGATATTGTGAGTCTGTCTGTTGAGCGGTCAATTGAAATAGCCTGTATTGAGTTGGAGCAGTTTATTATATTAAGTGTGTACAAACCCCCTTCCGGATTGTATGACTGCTTTGAAAAGGTAATGGATGAAGTGTTTCACAAGATTTGTAATTCAAATAAGTACATAATCACATGTGGTGATTTTAATGTTAATTTATTAGAAAATTCAGCTTTATGTAGCAAAATTATAAGTTTGTTTCAGTCCTACAATCTTGTTAATTTGTTTTTGGAGCCTACAAGAATAACTCCTACTAGTGCCACTTGCATAGATAATATTTATACCGATGTTGTACCTAGCCATAAAGACATTATAAATTTACTAGATTCTGATCATTGTGGGCAATTAATTACTTTTCAAATTCCAAACATCATAGTGGCTAAAAAGAATATCACTGTTAACCCGAAAACTGCAAATCGCTTAGAAACTTTTAAAACTAAACTAATTAATAATTTACCAGCTTTGTCAACGTTAGATGATCTGAATCAACAATATGAATGTTTTTTTAATATGTACTGTAAGCAATTTAATTCCACTTTTATACCCAAAACTATGTCGGTTAACAGTAATGTATCTTTCAGTGAATGGGCTACCATTGGTATACATAAAAGTAGAACGCGACTCTATGAATTGTATGAGGAAAAAATTCTTGTAAACACTGCCGAGTTTAGTTTGTATGTTAGAAATTATTCAAAATTATTCAAAAAAGTATGCTCTGTTGCAAAATCGCGCTACTTGAGTTCCAAAATTAAAAATAGTAATAATATAATTAAAACAACCTGGAATATTATAAACAGTGAAACTGGAAGATCTACAAAACCATGTAGTGACTATAGCCTTAAAATTAATGACAGCGTGATCGAATCGGACTCACAAGTTGCTGCAGCTTTTGAAAAGTTCTTTTCAGAGATCCCCATATTAACCACTAAATCTCTGAACTCATCACCCACTGCTGCAGAGTCTCTGCTTAAAGAAAATGTTAAAGTTTGTGATTCAGATTTTATTTTCGAACATGTGACATATGTGGATATAATTAAAACCTTTAACACTTTGAATGTAAAAAAGACCACAGATTTATGGGGAAATTCTGTGGATGTTGTAAAGTCTATTATAAAGGTTGTAGCTCCTAGTTTAGCACTTATTTTTAATAATTGTATTGATCGTGGCGAGTTTCCTGACTTAATGAAGTATAGTAAAATAATACCATTGTTTAAAACAGGTAGCACATCTGACCCCACAAATTATAGACCTATTTCAGTGCTACCCACCTTTAGTAAAATATTTGAGAAACTAATTTTACATCAATTACAAAGATTTTTTAATAGACATAAGTTGTTACATGATAAACAGTTCGGTTTTACAAGGGGTCGTTCAACAACCGATGCCGGGGTTGAACTTTTAGGACATATTTATAATGCATGGGAAGACAAATGCGATGTCCTGGGCATTTTTTGTGATTTGTCCAAGGCTTTCGATTGCGTTCTCCATGAAACATTAATCAGGAAACTACACCATTACGGGATCCGGAATTCCTCTCTGGATCTTCTTACTTCTTATTTGAGTGATAGGATTCAGAGAGTTGATGTAAATGGAAAAAGATCACCCGGGTCTGTAGTATCAATGGGTGTGCCCCAGGGCTCGATTCTTGGTCCATTTTTATTTCTCATTTATATCAATGACTTGCCATACCTCATAAAGGATAACCATGATATAGTGCTGTTTGCAGACGACACTTCGCTTTTGTTTAAGCTTAAACGTCAGCAGCCGGTTACTGATGACATAAATAACGCCCTTTCAAAAATAGTACACTGGTTTAATGTCAATAACCTGCTCCTTAACAAAAAGAAAACCAAATTTGTTAAATTTACGATGCCTCACGTAAGACAGGTAGAAACTAGTGTGCTAATAAAAGGTAAAGAATTGAGTCCTGAAGACACTACAGTGTTCTTAGGGATAACTCTTGATGCTAAGCTTCAGTGGGGCCCACACGTGGATAAGTTATCGAAAAAACTTAGCTCTGCCGCATACGCTGTTAGACAAATTCGAAATCTAACTGACTTAGAGACAGCCCGTTTAGTTTACTTCAGTTATTTTCATAGTGTCATGTCGTACGGTATTCTATTATGGGGAAATGCCGCCGATATCCAAACGATTTTTGTTTTGCAGAAAAGGGCTATTCGTTCAATTTATAAATTAAGTCCCAGATACTCCCTCAGAGATAAATTTAAAAATATTAATATTTTGACTGTGCCATCTCAGTATATCTATGAAAATATTTTGTATGTTCATAAAAATAAAAACATGTTTAAAAAATACAGTGACATTCACAACGTTAATACTAGGAACAAACACAAGTTAGTGGTTCCTGCCACCAGGCTCAAAAAAATAGGACGCTCATTTAGATGCCAAAGTATACATTTTTATAATAAGCTTCCCAGTCCTATTCAGGAACTTAGCATTAATAAATTCAAAATATTTGTAAAGCGAAAACTTTGCCAAAAGGCTTTTTATTCTGTAAAAGAGTATCTCGAGGATAAAACGGCTTGGGATTGACCTGCTCCAGTACCTACTCACTATAATTATTATCATTTGAATGTTTTTTTGTTTTAACTGCCTTTTTTATTGACGATTGTTGTTGTTTTACAATTATGATATTGTATATATATATAAATATATATCATATTATTATTTTTTTACAATTATGACATGTTTATTTTTACTATTAGACTGATTTTTTTATATACTTTTTTTTTTTTTACAATTTGTAATATTTACACTTTTGTAAATTTTATTATTGTGAATGTGAGAACTATGTGGATTACTCTTTCGTTTTCTTTTATATTCACATGATGTCTGGCAGTTTTGAGTATTTGATGTGGCCTACCCAAATGTCCTTTCTTTGGCATTGTTCGTCAAGTCGTTGAGCTCCTTAGTAGTCCTGAGTTGAGCTACACGCATATTGACAAATGCTTGCACTGACTGGACAGGTCCACTTAAAACTGTGTGGTTCTTTCTTCAAAAGACCATCTCAGGCTCAATCTGCATGGTTCTCATATGATTTGACCATTACATGTTTTGCTGTATGGACTTTAAAAGAGACTTTGACCCCTGAGTTTGTTTCGGTGTTTCTTCTCAGGGTAGTCAGCTAGGAAACACCGGCCTCATCTAGTATTATTTGACGACAAAAAAAAAATTGACGTGTAAAAGTGTTTTTATAAAACCTACTTGCAAAATAAAGATCATTTATCATTTATCATTTATCATCATTTATCATTTATCATTTATCAAAATTAATATTAGAGGATGACTGGTGATCGATACTGATGCCAAAAATGCAATCAGTGAATTTTTTGTCTGTCTGTCTGTCTGTATGTGCACGCATGTGTCAAAAACTACTGAAGGGATTTTAACCAAACTTGGTACGTTTGTGGTCCATACTCCTGGGCAGGTTATAGGCTATATAACATAATGCAAGTTATATATTGTATACTTATACAGGGTGTGGCGTAAATAGTAGTCCAACGTTAAGGAGTCGATACACCATGTATTCAACTAACACACACCACAATTTAAAACCACTTTTTACCATAGGACTCAGAATAAAACTGATCTTTATACTTTTTTTGAAAAATAACACCTTGTGACACTAATTTGGCTCTAATTTCAACAAAAAACATTATTTTTCTATTTTTTTTTATATTACTGCATGTGCTACGCAAATAACTGTTTTACTATAAACTTAAAAATATTAAAGAAAAAAATTGTTTATTTGAAATTTTAACTATAGTCTTCAGCTGATCACTAGACTTTGGGCGCGAATGGTGTAAAAGAAATGTACCTACTACACTGTCGGTGCCCATTATTGAAAAAATATGTCCATTAAATGCAGATTCTAATGTGGTATGAAAAAAAACTTATGCCATGATTAAAAAAAAAGTTATTGAGATTTAACTTGAAAAGGAGCTGAAATTGAAAAAAATACAGTATTTAATTTAAATACGTTACCGATGTTGCAAAATATCTATCTAGATTAATAATTTTCAAGAAGATTTCCGTTGTTCCAGTGAACAATCCAACAAAAGGTACCTGATACCGCTGCTGATGTTAATGGTGAGGCGCACTAGTTTATTAAGAGCCTGAAGACACCTAAATTATAATCGGACGGGAAGCCTGCAGCAAGCAAATTGTCGATGGTGTGATGTCCCTCGATGTACGTGGTATACACGAAGAGTCAAAACACTTGGTCCATACTGTTGTGGTTTCAACAACGTAAGGGTGGATACACACCGTTTGTCGGTTTGTCTGATGGTAGAAATGAAATGGTGAAATCAAGTTATATAATTCCTGCACACACTCCAAAATGCATCCTGTAAAACAACGAAAGGCTGGCTACCCTTCGCTTGTGCTCAAGACTTTGTAGATTGGACTTAACCAGATCTGGATCACCAATTAGCCGCTTCGCACGCCTTTCCACCGAGTCCAATGCTGCTAGGTGGCATTTTGCAGCACCAGCTCATATGTGGCTGCAGTACTCCACACACGAGCGGACCTGTGCTATGATGATAACATTAAAAGCTGTCCCGGTGTGAAGTACTGCGGGACCTTTGCAAGAACGCCGAGTTTCCTTGCAGCTACCTTGGTTTTGGACTCAATGAACCGCCCAAAGTTAAGATTTGAAGGACTTTCAACTCCCAAGAACTGAAGGTGGTGGTTGGTGTTGGGCACGCCACAATTATGGCGATAAGTCCCCTCTTTGAGGCGTGGCTGGAAAGACCTCACGGCGTCCTTACCTTCCGCATGACACAGGTCCTCACCGGAAATGGCAAGTTCGGGAGGTTCCTGTTCCGAATTAAAGCGGAAGTGACGCCCGGGTGTCGCCACTGTGCGGAACGCCCGGAGGACACGGTGGAGCACACAATCGCGGTGTGCACTGCTTGGGTGGAGCATCGTCGTGCCCTTGTGGGGGTGATCGGCGGCGGAGACCTCTCGCGCCGGGCCTTGGTCGAGGCCATGGTCCGGAGCGAGGAGGAGTGGCAGGCGGACGCCGACTTCTGCGAAGCAGTAATGCTCGCTAAGGAGGAGGCCGACCGCATCAGGCAACGGCGCTCTCGCCGCCGCCGGGATTCCGATCCCGATTTCCAGCCACCATAGGCGCGGGCTTGCGGACAGTGAGCAATGGGTAGCTCGCTGTCCGGCCGTCCGGTAACTGTCCGGACCAAGCCCAAGTCGTCGACGGCGCGCGCTGTTCCCGCGCGCCTCTAGGAGTTGTCAGCAACAGCAGGGACCCAGCCGGGTCGAAGACTACTGGGGGGTTATCCGAAAGGGCGCTCGAGCCCCGGTATGAAGGCTTGAAGGAACGGGATGGGTTTTTTAGTTAGTAAGAGTCTGACACTATCTTCCGCTCCGCCCAAGAGCGGGGGTTGTCATAAGATGATTTTTCCCATCAAAAAAAAAAAAAAGGTGGTTGGTGTATTCCAGGGATACAATCTGAAAAGCAGGAGCCAAGGTGAATGGGATCTTTTTGGCGGTGTAAATAGTATCCTATGTCCGTCTTCTGGTTCTAAGCTAACTCCCACCAATTTTCAGTCAAATCGGTTCAGCAGTTCTTGATTTTTAAATAGTGTAACTAAAACGACTTTCTGTTCTAATTATTGCCGTCACTTCACAAATCTCGAGATTTATGAAGTGACGGGAAATAATAAATATCGTCATGATTATGATTCCAGGATTTTAGAAGAGCTATTATCAAGTCTGTTGGTTTCTTTTACGAACTTTAGGTAAATATACTCTGTTTTTGTTTATAATATTTATATGTATCATTGGATAAGCCAAGTGGTCACCTTGACGTCTTCGCCGGAGGTGTAGATGTTGGAGCCGCACACGTAGTTGACGAGTCGCTGTGGGTCACTCTCCACCGGCATCTCCTTCTTCTCCATGGTGCCGAGCTTGCCCGCCTTCTTCTTCCCTTTGCCCAGCCCCATCACACCTGAAACCAGACCCAATCTACTTACACTATGTCATGTAGACCATGATATTTAATAATACTTTCTTCATTTTCCTTTCAAAGTAGGTGAGCATTTTTTCAATTTCTAGGATGTTCTTATCCAAATGACTCCTAAAGCGCACCAGTGTTGAGGCAAATAAAACATCACATTGTCTCACACTAATTACAGTATTCGAAAGGTTAAGAGACCAACACATAATCTGCAGTATTTACAGTGCACTACCAGCAGTGCGCTTGACAGTCTCCCCAACTGCTGTGAACTGCTGATTACACTTTAGGGCACTATTTATTTAATTAAAACTTACAAACCAAAAATACATTTCATAAAACAATAATAACATATCAACCATAACTATGCCACCATCCGGTGAGTCTTAGCAGACTCATGATCTCTGAATATTTTCATCTGGCTATCAGTGAGTACTTTTACTGGCATAAGAAGTAACTGCCAAAACCCTGGATTATATATCAACACTCTTTGAAATACCAATTCTTTGAATTTGCAGTACAGTATTACAAGTATGTGCCCCAAAAATAACCATCACATTATACTGGTATTGGTCTATCATCACTAACATACGGCCATTCAAATATTAAGTAAGCCGATTTTTTGCAAATATAAACTCGTCAGCAAAAGTAAGCAAAGCTCTCACTCCCTCCCCCATGCTTACGTAAACAGTGGTACAAGTATTTGTCAATGTGTTGGTTTCGTTATTAATTTATGAGCACTAGTTGTAAGTCTACAATTATGGAATAGGCAAAAACAAATAAAGGAAAAAAACAAACTTCATTTAAAATTTTGACATATTTTTCAGGCTTTACATTTTCCACATTAACGAGTTTTCTAGTTTTGTCTTAAAATAATGCTGCATAGTACTGTGGGAACACAACATTGGCAACAAGTACATGCACAGGGTTTTTACACAACCAGTATCAACCAGATAACACTATTTACTATGTACTAATGATTATAATTGTTATATTTGAGAAGATTATTAAACAGATAATAAGCACCTCCTGCGGCGGATGTGGTCTTCTTGACGGCAGCATAGTCAGCGGTTGTACTGTGCACGAGTGACGACTGGACGGCGAACAACTGTCGCAATGGTAATAATGTTTTCAAGAATCCAGGATACATTGTGTATAACAAGAAATAATACTAATATTTAGGACAATCAAAGGGATATTGAACTAAAGTGAGGTTATATTTTGACAACCTGACAGCTGACAGTTGCTCTTAGTTCCGAATTACGTCAAAAGCGATTATTTCGTGAATCCGACCGAATTTAATAGTCACAAAATATAAGGACTATTAACTACTGTTTGTGACGTTGCGCGTTGGTCGGATTCGCGATGTAATCGCTTGTGACGCATTCGGAACGCTGGGTTGATGGTCGCATGTATTGACATTGACAGTGACATTTACGTTTTGAAACTGTGTGTTCTAATTTATTAAATCATTTACTTATAATTACTGAAAAACAAAAAAAGTTTAGTATTACCTATCAACCATATAATACAAACTAGGCGATTCATTTCAAGATTGTGTTATGACGTATAGTTGTAATTTATTCTATTTTTGAGAGTTATGAACAGGTAGAAAATTATCTGTCTACGTCTCGTCTAAGCATAATTAAACGTGACATCAAAATAAACGTCAATGCCAAATATTTGAAATTACGTGATAGTGATGTCTCGACATGATCAACGATTTTATACAAATTCTTGGTATATGGTATTTTTATCTATCAATATAAATTCAGTTTATGATGCACTCAAAAAACAAAATTTAAAATATTTTGATTTCACATAATTACGCCTACACGGGCACATAAAAAACGACAGAAGCTAGTGCACGGTTCCAAATTGGATCCTATGGAGAAGAACCGGCAAGAAACTCCATGGTTACTCTTTTAGAAAAGTGGTTGTTGATACAATATTTCCATATTACAGTAATAATAATTATATAAGAACAGTGTAAATACCCATAAGCACAAAAAAAAAATAAAATAAAGAAATCATAATAAAAATTAAAAAAAAGTGAGTAACTTAAAAATTCACCGAGTCTACAGTGTTCTCACATTCACATTTAAAAAAAGAGGCTATTTAAGAAAATTACAACTATCAATAAAATGTATAAAATGTTAACAACGATAGTTGAAGTCTGAATAATTTAAAAAGTATTGCTAAAGCAATGTGTAAGAAAACTAAACGGAAAAGAAATGTACATATTAAAACAAAATGGAGCAGTTAATAGATACAATATTAATGAGTTACCAGAGGGCCACATGTGCAGAGGATTGCCAAACAAGTGTATCTTCGACATAGTTTTTAACCTTGTAATATGTTTTTTTGGTTAGGACACGCTTGATATAAATTTTGTATTTTCCCTCACTAAATTCAGTTACCGCTTTTGGCAGCTATAAATATTCATATAATATTCGTTAGACTGAGATTCCTTAATGAACTGGAAATCTGCTAAACCGTTGATCACGGTTGTTATTTGATATACTAAGTCTAGTTATGTAGTTAGTGGTGGATTAAAAAAACTACTTTAGCTACGGCCCAGTTTTTTGGCCCGGTACCCGTATGTTTTGGTGTAATTTTAAAGACAAAAAATATTATCTTCGACTGACGGCTAGACAGGCATTCTGACATTCCAAAACAATCCCCTTTTCTTCACGGTCACTGCCAGGTAGTGCGAAGCAGTAATGCCAGTGAAAGGGGTGGCTGACTTACCACCGGCCGCCATAGGTGACGATCCCGATATCAATAGAAAAAAGTTACTGTGGCCCTGGAACGCAAAGAGCAACTAAAAAACACTGGGTAGTTTTAGTCAGTAAGTAAAAGTCTAGCAATCTCCCTCTCGCTTTACATAGAGCCGGAGAAGTTATTTAATGAATTCCCAGCTCAAATAAAAAATATAACTATGTTGAGTTACTAATTAAAGACGCGATTGAGCGAAATATGGGCTCCAGGATGTTTACAAGAGCTCTGTCTATTGAGCAGAGCCAGTTCACGATACTGAATACCGAAGATGAGAAAATCATAGCCGCCAAATCGGAGCTTGAGGGAGCGATCGAGGCCTTTTATGGACGTTGAGTTGTACACGTCAATCACCAAACCTACTGAGAATCTGGCAAACGACTCAAGAGCTAGATTGACCTGACACTATAACGAAGATATCCCGGACGTCAGCCTGTACGAGATTGAGATGGCTCTGAAGCAGTCTAATAACAACAAGACGCCGGATGATGAAGGAATTACGGCCGAACTCCTAAAGGCGGTTGGAACCCTAAGGATCGGGCCCTTTAGAAGCTGTTTGATTCCGATATACTCGAGGGAAAAACACCACAGCTATGGAGCGGAGGTGTGATTGTGCTAGTCTACTTGAAGAAGGGCGTCCAGCTCCAGAATTATAGGCCCATCTCACTTCTAAGCCATGTCTACAAGCTGTTTTCCAGAGTCATCACGAATCGTCTCGCACGCAGGTTCAACGACTTCCAGCCTCCCGAAACAAGCCGGATTCCGAAAAGGCTTCAGCACCGTGGACCACATACATACGCTACGACAGGTTATATAGAAGACCGAGGAGTATAATCTGCCTCTCTGCCTAGCGTTTGTGGACTACGAGAAAGCCTTTGATTCGATCGAGACTTGGGTTGTGCCGCAGTCTTTCCAACGGTGCCAGATTGACCTTTGAGATGCTGAAATGTTTGTAGGAAAACGCCAGTATGTTAGTCTGGCTTCAGGACCAGACCTCGAAACCTATCCTTCTGCGGCCGGGTGTGAGGTAGGGAGACGTCGTTTCTCCGAAACAGTTCACAGCTGCAAAGGAGGATGTCTTCAAGGTTCTGAACTGGAGTGGACTTGGCATCAATATCAATGGAGAGTACATCATTCACCTTCGGTTTGTGGACGACATAGTAGTCATGGCTGAGACTACGGAAGAGCTCAGCACAATGCTCAATGACCTCAGTAGAGTTTCCGAAAGAATGGGTTTTAAAATGAACATGGACACAACTAAAGTCATGATAAACAACCATGTAGCACCCAGTCCTATCAAGATCGGAGATTATATACTCGAAGTTGTGGACGATTACGTCAACATACATAGTCGGATAGACAATCTAGTCACTCACAATAGGCCTCATCAGAAGGCTTAAAGTTACCCAAAGGATAATGGAAAGCGATAAACTCAGAATTTTCTTCCGTGATCGAATCAGAAAGTTGCCGACATAGCTCAAAGAATCGCCAAACGTATATGGCAATGGGCAGAACACATTGCTAGTAGAACAGATGGCCGTTGGTGCCGAAGGTTCTGGAGTCGTGACCACGTATCGGAAAACGCAGCTTTGGAGGGCTCCTACAAGGTGATGAATCCGATGAATGCGGGACGCACATGATCTTTCATTGTGGCGACACTTGGGGAGGCCTATGTCCAAAAGTGGACGTCTTTCGGCGGAAATGATGATGATGACTAATTAATTAATTAAACCCCAAGCAAACGCTGGCGTTCGCGCTGTCATTATCTTTCTATTATGTCTCTCACTGACGCATTGATGGTATTCGAAAGGTTAAATAGTTAACTAGTAACTTTCACTTCTTCAAACTTCTCGACAACTAATAATGTACCTACCTATTTCATGTACCTACACCGGGACAATATTATTCAATTTTTTTGATGTTTTTATGTAAGTGACAATTGTGTCAACTGGGACGGTTTAAAATATTTTGATTCCCGTTCTTAATGGGAATCAAAATATTTTAAACCGACCTGTAAAGCATTTCTGCTTCACTAGCTACAGGAAAATAAAATTAAACAATTATTCTTTATTTTCCTGTAGCTCACATTATGTTTTCCTATTTTTAAATTGTTATTAAAAATAGTTTCAAATAAGCAGTATTGTCGAACCAATAGCAAACGCAAGACGTAAAATTGGAGAGTTATATTTTTTATTATTTGATTTATTTTGTTACTTACTTTCAATAATAAGCATTTCGTAATTTATCAATTGAGCAGAAAGAATCGCCAATCGTAATCGGTGTAACAGTTATCGTTCTTATCGCCTCACTAGCTTTTCCCGACACGCTCACGCTCGCCCGAAGTACGTAGGTAAATGTCATGTCATTTTATTATTTTAAGATTTTTCTTCTAAATCCCTTGATATCTGTTTGCTTTACGAACTTTGTGCAAACAATGAATTTCCTTTCGATTAGATATCTGCGTAGTACTTATTCATAGTCCTAAGTGTACTTAATTGTTTTATTTTCGCAAGTATAATTTATATGGGAGTATTGTATTATCGCGTTCGTATCTTGTTTTCCTTATAAAAATCCGGAATATCCCGTGTAGCGAGTGGGTTTGACCGCAACGAGCGGTGACTCACGTATCGCGATCTTCTGTTGCTCGACTGTCTGCTGTTCAGTCGTTAGCCGCGAGCAGCAGGCTGTGAGTGTGCACTGGACTGGAGCGCAGTGTCATTGTTATTGTTTTATAATTGCAAGTGATGTTCGACAACGAGTATGATGACGACGACTTTTTCAAGGTAGGTGTGAGCGTCACGATCACGACGACGCACGAGTGCTCGCAGCTCGTCACACTCGGCCGCGCGGCATCATTGCCTCGCTATCGTTGTCGCATATCTTTATCAGGAGTGCTAATTACTTTCCGATTAAAGTGAGTAATCACCGGCGGTGAGGTTCAGGTGGGACAGCGTCAGTGTGCAGCCAGTGGCGTCGGCCGGTGCTAGTGTAGTGGTTACTGGACAGTGCAGCTTGTGACTCATTCTCAGTGTTGTGATGTAAATGTAGTGCATGCTCAGTAGCTCAGTGTCACATTGTGTCAGATAAGTGCTGTGTTGTTGCAGGTGTAGTGTGGCCAGGTAACTAGTTCAACTCTCCTGTAGGCAGTAGGTAGGTGTGTCCTTCATGTTGTACTAACATCAGTGTAGGTACTCAGGGAAGCTGGAAGTTGTTTAACTTTCAAGAGAGCTGCTGTCAGTACTCCTCTTTGTGCATATTCCTAGAAGGGTATGTTTAGTTGATTTGTCATTGATAACATGTTAGTTACATCAGCACTTTCAGAATAACCTGAATCTGAATAAATAAATGAAATAGATAACAGTTCAATGACTAAGTTTAGAACGTCATTGTCTAATTATGTCTATGTAAGAATCTGTTTATAAAACTAAGTCTTGGTTGATAGTGAAGTTGGAGGTATGAACTGTACCTAACATTGAGCAGACCACTCCTTTTACATTATTATAGACAGACTAAATATGAACAGTCTCATTTTGCAAGTTAACTCTGAATCCAGTTTTACTTAATATAATAACATGACATGTACAGTTTGGCAACAGTGTATCAGCATAACCTGATATGCCTCTGTTTATAAGTAACATGAGTCATGCTCACCACACTACTTGTGACTAACTTATTGTTTTGATACAGTCTCATTCACACGAAGCAACTGAAAGAACATTATTGCACAATGCAGGAGTAATATTTCGTAATTATATATATATATATATAAAAAAAAAATATTTGCATGTCTTGTTATTGTGTCTAGTCTTGATGTTTAATGGTTGATCAGTGTTATGTGACGGCAATTATTTTAGGTTAATTATAATAATTCTAAAAGGGAAGTAAACCTCGTGCTATGATAGCACAAACAGTAGATAAGTGAGTGTTATCTCGGCCAGCAGGCAGCGCCGGCCACCCACATCATCCGGCTGCACAGGAAGTGATGTGGCTCTGTGGGCGGCTGCTGGTAACACTCAACATTATTAGGACTTCAATACATAGTGTAGACTGAGCTGGCTACCACCACTACTTTGTATACCAACTACCTAGTACACATTTTAGGCCAACAGATAGGTAGCTTAATTAATGAAACCCCAAGCTAATGCCAGCATTTGCTCTCTCATTGTCTTTCTATTGTGTTTCTTGTTATGGTATTTGAAAGGTTAAATTATCTCATTATGAACAGGTTGAGCAGTATATCCCCACCCAAGGCTTGCTTTTCCACTAAAGACATGTTGCGTTGTGAGGGTGTGTAGGGGACTTTTTCTGCTGTATTCTTTTTTCTCCCACATTCCTTACACACATATCTGGTTCTAGTCTCTTTTTATATGGCTATTTTTCGTCACACACTTTTTTGGTGGAAAAGCACCCTAGACATCCAGGGCCCGATCTAAGGGGGGGCAAGCCGGGCATTTGCCCAGAGCGGTAAAAAAGACTTATTCCTATCTTTCCAACCTAGCTAATACTAGCTATTAGCCATATCTACACCCAAGTTTGGCAGGTAGAGAATTTTATGTGACAGCTTCCAACCTACTTCAGGTTGCATAGTGGAAATATTTAAGACTTAAGATTCATGACATATGGTTTTGTGTACCTATGTAAAAGGTGGCGAAAATTATCTTTGCTCGGAGCGACACCCCACAACACATGTTGCACCACGAGACAGCCTACTGGGAAGACACGCGGCGAACCATATCCCCGAGTGCAGAGTTGCATACACGGCATTAGCTCTGCCATGCCCACTGGCTAGGATAACAGACAATAAATCTGGTGTTGTTGATGCAGGGCCGCATTCACCCAGTGAGCGTGTCGCGAGGCCCGAGCATGGAGCTGCTGCTGTGGCTGGCGGCGGCCGTGGTCACGTCCATCCTGTTGGCCATCATCTGCCGTTGCTGCTGTCGGAGCAAGTCGCGCGGCCGAGTCATAGCGCGTGAGTACCTACTGCATACTACTTTAAAGAGCCACATTAAACAATACACACCTAACCCTACGCACCCTCTCTATTCAACAGATCCCACCCTAGGTACCTATATAGTATTAGCAAACTCTTCAGTTTTGTGATATAAATATCCGTATTAGTTTGTTTTCAAGAACGATTAAGTACACTCATGGTTCACCTGACGTGTATTCTGCGAGGTCTTCCTCCCGCGGGCCGCCCCGCGCGCGGCCGGTATGCTACTAGCTCGTGTGCGACCTCGTGCAGGGTTATCAACATGAGTTTCCGTCGAAAACATTTGGCGCGGGTTTATCCGCGCGCCGTCAACTTACGATGCATAAGTAGGTACCTACTTGTGTCATCGCGCGATGACGATCGCTATCTGTTGTTTTACAAAATAATGACGTTTGTGGCAAGTCTCGTTTTATGAATGCTGAGCTGAGGTTCTGCACTGCACCGCTCACACGTCTACGATCATTTTACTGTCATTCATATCAGTTACACTTACATACTGTAGGTATCATTATTATTGCCGTTTTGATTCGTATTCTTTTCATTGAATATAAGTTAGTACTGAATGCCTCTACTATCGTAGGTAAGTATGTACATCGAATCATACATTTGAACGCCATGTCATTTGTTACATTTCACGGACGCGTATCCTGAACGTGTAAGTTATGCGAAATGATATCACTTGTCGATTATTGTCACTGTTTCCGATACGTTTCGGACACGTTCACCGTCACAGTAAAGTGCGACAAGGCACGTCACGTGCTGCTGATACAATCGACTCGGGGCGTCGAACACTGTTCCGTGCTGCTGACTCGAAGTAGATCGCCATTATAACATGTCGATGATGAACTTTTAGTCCCTCCAAAAGTAATTTCACCTTAAAAATGATGTCACATAATTTCTAAAATACGCAGTTTCAATAAAAGTCTAATACCTACGTAGAGTAGGGAATTCCCCGAAATTAATTTTGTTTTCTTTCATAATCTATATTCACGTGCTCACTACTTGAATTGAGTGTGCCAAAAGTCAAAATAATAAAAACATGTACCTGCTGTGGTATACACATTAAATGTAGGTCAAGTCAAGTAGTTGACGTCATGCCAGTTGCAATCCCATCCTCATCGCCAATGTGGTGTTCACTAAAATCACAAATTAGGGATTTATGTTTATAGTAAATGAAACAACCAAATTTTCAGTAAGCAGGCAAACCCAAGGAGTGACGTGTAGTCGATCCCTCGGTGGGATTGCAACTGGCGTGACGTCAACTACTTGACTTGACCTATATTTAATTCATTAAACTCCAAGCGAACGCCGACGTTCGCGCACTTATTGTCTTTCTATTGTGTCTGTAATTTCCACGATTGAAAGGTGTGTATACCACATCCTTAATTAGTGGTTTTAGTGAACACCACTCCTACCTAAATATTTAGGAAATGGGTGGCTCTTAAGGCTTATAGTCCCTTGAACCATCTTGCCGAAATTATGTGGACGCAACTCTCGCACCCGCCTAGGCGACAATACGCAAATCTGTGCATTTATTTGCGGCCAGCAGCGCCCGGAAAGCGCGCGGTTGACCTTTAAACCCATTTTCTTTGCAAAATATTGATTGATTTACTTAAGCACATGTAGTAGTGCAGTATGTTCACTTTGAAGAATATTTAACCACCAAATTTTTATGTGTAAAAATGTTTCTAAAGATCCAAGCCGTTTCGAAGGAGTAGGGAAAAGTTGCGTAATTTCTAAATATTATTTTTAGACAAAAGTATTAACAGCACGAAAAAAAACACACAAATGTTGATACTTAATGTTGTTCATGAATTTACAATAAACATATTTTTAGGGTTCCGTAGCCAAATGGCAAAAAACGGAACCCTTATAGATTCGTCATGTCTGTCTGTCTGTCTGTCTGTCTGTCTGTCTGTCCGTCCGTATGTCACAGCCACTTTTTTCCGAAACTATAAGAGCTATACTGTTGAAACTTTGTAAGTAGATGTATTCTGTCAACCGCATTAAGATTTTCACACAAAAATAGAAAAAAAGCAATAAATTTTGGGGGTCCCCATACATAGAACTGAAATTCAAAATTTTTTTTTTTCATCAAACCCATGCGTGTGGGGTATCTATGGATAGGTCTTCAAAAATGATACTGAAGTTTCTAATGTCATTTTTTTCTAAACTGAATACTTTGCGCGAGAGACACTTCCAAAGTGGTAAAATGTGTGTCCCCCCCCTCTAACTTCTAAGATAAGAGAATGATAAAACTAAAAAAAATATATGATGTACATTACTATAAAAACTACCAACGAAAATTGGTTTGAACGAAATCCAGCGAGTAGTTTTTTTTTAATGCGTCATAAACCGAAAAAAATACACTATTATTGAAACATCGATCAAAGTCACAACACATTACAAGAACTTTTATATTATGTTAATTGCTGCTACGGAACCCTTCATGGGCGAGTCCGACTCGCACTTGGCCGGTTTTTTTTTTAAACCTATTAACTTGGCCGTTAGCAGCAGTAGGCTTCAGAAAGTCACTGTATTATGGCACTTTTCGGGGCGCTTGGGCCTTAAAGGAGGACGACTAGAATTGCCTGTTGCAGTCGAGTGCCTCGGGTCGGGTGTTGGCGGCCGGTGCGACCTTTTTTGTAACACTTGAGTGAGAACTACGAGGAACATTATTTGGAACTGTACAATTGCACTCTCATTTGTATTTTTTTGTATTTATTTTACTAACAAAGCTGGGATATAATGTAACAGTTCGTTAAATAGGTATTTACAGAAATTAAGCTAGTTATATCTTATAATGTTTACTATACTTAATTTATATTATGTAAGTAAACTTAAGCAGAACGAGTATGTAAGGACGGCTTGGGAGGGAGAGAGAGAGAGAGATGGGATATTGATAACTGACGTGTGGTGTGTTGCAGCGCCGCCGCGGGACGAGGCGCCGGCGCCCTACCCGCAGCAGCAGTACGCCGCGCCCATATACCCCGGTGAGCGAACCGAACCAGGTAGTGTGTAGCTCATCTCCCATTCTACTACTAACCGGATTGTTCTGCCTTATCGAGGTGCCCCATCAGGTGGAGCCTCTCTGCTACCTACTACAGCATTACTCACCTTGTTTGACAGCAGAGATGGAGAATCAGTCGCTTTTAAACCCGATTATTGTGTTCAAACCGATTTTTTGCCCATCTCTTTTTGTGAATATCATCCAGGACTTCGACCATGACGTTCAAAGTAAGATTGTTTTAATCTTGTTTCAGTGTGGGTAAGAGACAGAGCTATACAAGTTGTCTAACGCCATCCCTTACCCACACTGAAACAATATTAAAACAATCTTACTTTGAACGTCTTCTCAATCCAAGGGGCTACCATCCAGATTTGTACAAGGCGGAATAATTCACTAACACCCGTGATCACTGTTTGAATGCATGTAAAATAAATTAAAAGTGTAGATACAACCATCAGCCAATGAATTCCTTTGGCGCTAAGTTTACTGTGTACTGTAAATACGAGTAAACTTTTAGAAGCTCAGTGAGAACTGGACGAGTGTCATGAAACATTGTATGTTATTGTATCATATTCATTCCGTGTGTCGTGGCGTTGCGCTATTTGTTACTAGTGCTTATGTGTCGAGCTCTGTTTTTGCATGTTGATGTTAATCTCAATTGTTATTGAGAACGGTCAGTCTAGCCTCCGTTTCACGTTACCGACTATCAACTCCAGTGTCAAACCAGACCCTTGACTGAACATGCTAAGTATAGAATTTTTGTTGACAGATTGACATTGAGATTACATTGTAAACGTTCTTAAAGATAGAGGGATTGCTCTTCAGACTCACCGTCGTTCTCCTTCCTAACCGTCGATAATGTTGTTAACAGCGCAAACAGTGACGGTGTACCCTGTAGGCGCCGCTGGCTACCCCACAGCGACGCCGTACCCATCGGTGACGCCGTACCCGACGGGCGCTCCGTACCCGACGGGCGCGCCGTACCCGACGACGGCGCCGTACCCCACGGGCGCGCCGTACCCGCACGCGGCCGGCGCGCCGCAGTTCCCGACGCCGGCGCCGTACCCGCCAGCGCCGACAGCGCCTGATGCTACCGGTAAGCTACTTTTTTAAACATTACTAATACAAAATCGAGCTAAGCAATGAAGTGAGTCAGTCGCGTGTGGAGGCTATCGATAAGTACACTACACCGAGGCTGTTTAATGTTCCCTGAAGGATGGTATCGAGTGTTATCTTGGAGTCGGCTGGTGGCCCACCTAGTACTTATGTTTTTTTTCAGTGTTATGGCAGTAATTAGCCATTCTAATTAAACATTCTGTACTTTGAGTCGCTGGAACTTAAGAGGTTTTTGTGTCAACAATTTGAGCAATGTTTGTCCACCTGCTGGCTCGCGGGCTAGAGTTGTACAGCATTGGTGTGTACTGCACGCATAGGTCTGGTACACCTACTGACCCTGTCATCACTAACATGGTGACTAGCCTCGATTAATTGACTAGCCATGTTACTGGGGTGAGGGTGGGTACCTCAGTATACTACTCTGTCAAGAAAGTACCGGGAAAAGATCAATAATACACAAAAATTTTTTTATTAGTCCAAATTTATTTTATCACCTTCAAATTATGCCCCGTCAGAAACGATACACTTACGCTAACGAATAATCCAGTCATCAAAACATTTTCAAACGCTGTTTCCGAATTGAGTTCAATTCTCGCTGCGAATTCTCCTTTATGTCTTCTACAGATTGAAAACGGGTGCCACGAAGTGGTAATTTGAGTTGAGGAAAACAAAACATATATGTGGGGTTGGGGATTGGGAATAAAACAGAGCGTTTTATCGACGTCTTATTATTTGTTTCTTTAGCACACGTTTTCCTAATCATTCAATGCCAATGCCGTCGTCGTAATGTCTGCCTAGGTTCTCCTCTCTCTCTTTCCCACACTTGCCATCTCATTCCTATAGTTGCGTTCAAAATTCCCACATTCGGCCATCCGACACTCATGTTCGCCCACGAACATGCATCCATTCCAATATCTTCTCAAATCATTCACATAATCACACACATTCATAAATCGACACACAGTGGATAAACCTTTTCTTATGTGCCATAGCTGCAACATTACACATTATTAAAACTAAGTATAAAGATACAAAATAAAGTAAAGGTACCTTACAAATCTTTGACAAATTTAAATCAACCGTTTAATTTAATGTAAGTAGGTAAGTAAAATAAAATAAAACAGTCACAGTAGTGAATACTTCTTTCATACATCAACAGACTTGTTCAACATAAAATGATGAATAGACATATGACTCACCAAGTTGTTTATTCCTGGTCAATGTCTGGCCACATTTTCATATGGTCTGCAGAACTTGAAGTTTTATTTGATCCCTCCGCATTTGGGTCAATTTTTTCCACTTCGTAACGATCATTACCTTTCACAGTAGTAACACGATATGGTCCAAGGTACTTAGGTTTTAACTTAAGGCCTGTCCCAAACTGTGTCCTCTTGATCGCCACCAAGTCCCCAACCTCGTACTTATGGCTAGCTCTCCGACCCCTGTCGAAACTTTTTTTGTTTTCTTCTTGGACTTTCAGAATCTGTTGTTTTGCTTGAATCCTGAGATCTTCCCTGTTCTTGTCAAAACAGTCTATTTCCTCTTGTTTTAACAATTGTACTATTTCTAAATCTTCCTTTGATCTCATGTCTACACCAATCATTAGTTGGAATGGGGAAGTATTTATGCTTCGTTGATAAGTGCTGTTTAAGGCACGTTGTAATCGGCTCACATGCTTGTACCAGACTGATGGGTCCTGTACACATAACTTAGTTAGTATGGATATGATAATTTTATTTACTCTCTCCACTTGACCATTGCCTCGGGGGACTCCAGTAGTTATAGTCACGTGTAGAATTTTCTCTTCTTCACAGAATCCTTTGAACTCACTACTTGTAAAAGCAGTTCCTCGATCAGTGATTATTCGAACGGGGTTGCCAAAGTGTTGCTGGTATATTTTTAACTTATCTAGAGTTTCTTTACTGGTGGTACCCTTTGTGGGAAAGATCCATGTAAATTTTGTGAAGGCATCCACCATGGTAAGAATGTAGTTATACTGCTTCTTTGTCACACTTAAGGGTCCTATATGATCCAAGTGAAGTGTATGTAAAGGGATCCCTTCCTTTTCCACTGGATTAAGATATCCTTCCTGTTTTCCTACTTTTCTAGTAGCCAGCAGGCATGGTATACAGGTGACTACAAAATCATATAACTTTTTTTCTAAGTGGTCTATATGATAGTCCTTCATTATAAGCTCCTTCATCTTTTTTGCTGAAAAATGTCCATTGCTATGGACCTGTCTTATTATCTCTTTCTCCATAGTTCTGGGTACTACAAGTAACTTTTGTTCTCCCTTATAAAGTAGTCCATTATCAAGCCAGTAATCCAGATACGAGTTAGTCTTCAATACTTCACATATAGCCTTTAATCCTTCATCATTCTGCTGAGCCGCCTTAATCTGATCCTGAAGATTGTTAGCCACTATAGTAAAACACGGATTCCTGCTTAATGCATCGGCATGACGCATTTTCGAACCTGACCTATGCTCGATTTCATAATCAAATTGATCCAAAAACAGCACCCAACGAGCAACTTTAGCAGACAAATCCTTCTTCTCCAATGTTGATTTGAAAGCTTGGCAATCTGTAACAATTTTGAAGTGCACACCATACAGATAGACACGAAACTTCTTTACTCCTTCAATGACAGCTAGAGCTTCCAACTCGTAACTAGAGTATTTAGATTCAGCTTCTGTTGTTCTCTTGCTTCTGTAATATACTGGATGTAAACCATCTGGGTGGAGTTGTAATAATATGGCAGCATAGGCGATGGATGAGGCGTCTGTATGTAGTTCTATTGGTAATTTAGAATTATAAATCTTTAACACAGGACTGTTGCCTAAACATTGTTTTAACTTATTATAAGCAGCTGACTCATCTTCACCAAACTTAAATTGTACATTTTTTCGCAATAAGTCTGTGAGTGGTTTTGCGATGACTGCATAATCTTTTATATACTTTCTAAAGTAGGATGTAAGCCCAATAAAACTATGTACTTGCTTGGTATTAGTTGGCTTTGGGTATCGTATCACAGCATCTGTCTTTTCAGGAGTAGGGCGCACTTCTCCATTCTTAACTAAGTGCCCCAAATATTCGATTTCATGACAAATCAGCTTGGCTTTTTTCCAATTTATTTCTAGGCCATGTTCCTCGGCGATCTTCAATACAGATTTTAACCTTTTCACAGCTTGTTCCTCATCCTTAGCTGGAATCAACAGATCGTCAATGAAGATTAATACCTCACCCCGCACTAACAAGTCTCTAAATATCATTGAGATGAATCGCATAAAATAACCTGGGCAATTGGACAACCCAAAGGGTGCACGCAGGAATTCAAATTGCCCATGGTGGGTCACAAATGAAGTATAACGAATAGACTCCTCACTAATTTTAAGGTGGAAAAATCCATTTTTTAAATCTAATACGCTGTAAACTTTGGCATCTTTTAATTTATCTATCAAATTCTCAATGACTGGTAAAGGGAATTTATCCTTTATCATCTTTCTATTTAACTTTCTGTAGTCAACACATACACGGGTAGAGCCATCCTTCTTCTTTACTAGCACCAGCGGACTACTATAATCTGAATAACTTACCCGAATAATGCCCTTTTCCAACCACTCAGACACTTGATGTTCAACTATCTCTTGTTCTTTAATTGATAGACGGCGAGGCAGCTGCGCCACTGGATTGTCATCCTTTAACACAATCTTAAAGAGTAGCGGTGTCTCCTTAGTTTGCATAGGTTTGTATTCATTCACAGTCTGAATTACTTCTCGTTTTAATTTAGGATTTTCCATGGAACCTAGGACAAAATCATATGAGCATACATCGCTTGCAAAACATCCCAGTAACGACCATTCCTTAGACAAAAACCTCACACGACCACCTTCCATTACTACTGTGACGTTATCTAAAAATTCTTGACCTATAATGGCATCATACGGAACACAGTTACAAGAAATGATATGAAATTTAACACTATCATAAGATTGTTCGTTAATGCACACGTTTAGTCTACATTCACCCATCGAACGCACTGTTGAAAGTCCGAGGCCGGTTAGCATTAACTCGTCCTTTATGCATTTAGGATTACCAATAGCGTCGTATACCGCAGACGATAGAATGTTCACGTCGCTACCGGAATCTACTAATGCATGAATATTCTTCCCATTTATTTGTAGCAGGATCATTGGTTTTTTCTCTAATTTTTGTCGTTTGTTTACAACTTCAACTTGCATGACTTCAGTTCGAACTGACAGGTCGCTGTCACTGTCACTGTCATTCTGAACTTCAACCTTTTCCGTTTCTTTATAGTCTATGTCGTTAGAGTTATTCACCGACGTGAAGTCGTCCTCTTTGGTCATTGCTCCGAACATCGTACGCTTTGATTCTTTGCTCTGTTGGTGTCGCCGACCTTTACCGAAATCTTCCGACAACTTACGATCTTTGCCGACACTTTCAGTCTTCGTACAAGTAGATCCGACATGGCCGAATTCGTTGCATTTGAAGCACTTTAGTCCTTTACTCTTGTGTGGGCAATCAATGGATGCATGCCCCCGCTCACCACAACCATAACATCGGATTCTACTGCGTACTTTCGATGTACTTGGTTCTAATTTTCGTTGTTCTTTCACTTTAGAGCACACAGTTTCATAAATTATTAGTTTGTCTTTAAATTCAGCATAAGTCGTGATACCATATAGCAACATCTTATTCGTTTCCATATCAGGTATCCCGTCCACGATGTACTTGATGGCTACACAATCAGGTAGTTTCCCACGTTTACCTAATTCTTTCATAGTCAGCATGTAATCGATACAGCTCTCATTGGCTCTTTTCTTTCTATTGCTCATGAGCTCATGGATAGCCTTAACGTCAACCGTATCCGGAAATTCTTTAGATAACGCAGCTTTTAGTTCGTCCCAACTCTTGAACGGTCGTTCTGCGCGTAACCAGAGTTCTGCTGTGCCAGTTAGCGCTCGGCGAGCCACTAACAGTTGTTGGAGAGGTGTCCAACCAAATATTTCTCCATTGCTCTCCACGTCGTCCACCCATCGTTCTACTGTGTAGGTGTTGTCACGGCCGCTAAATTTGGGAAGTAGTTCCGCCGTCATCTGCAACATACTTGTGCCTGGAGCCGACGTCGTCTCAGGGCTCTCTTGCTTTGCGTCTTCCCATTCCAGTAACCGGCTTCGTCGTCTTTCTCGTGGCATTTTCGTCGTGCGTGTCGTTAAACAAAATTCAATCGAATCTAAACTGACACGTCTATCAAAGATTTGAAAAAATTTTGACACTAATGGCTTCTTGATGTGCGGAGTCTTTTTTATGCCGCCAACCCCGAAATCTTCTTTTATTAGATCCCGGACGAGCCCCCAAATGTGGGGTTGGGGATTGGGAATAAAACAGAGCGTTTTATCGACGTCTTATTATTTGTTTCTTTAGCACACGTTTTCCTAATCATTCAATGCCAATGCCGTCGTCGTAATGTCTGCCTAGGTTCTCCTCTCTCTCTTTCCCACACTTGCCATCTCATTCCTATAGTTGCGTTCAAAATTCCCACATATATATAAAAAATAGATAAAAATAATATATTAAAAAATATAGATATCGAAGTCGGCTGGAGCTGACATAGATATCTGGCGAATATGGTGGCTGCTCGATGGTATTTGTTGAGTGTTTGGTCAAAAACTCGTTCACAATGATGGCCTTGTGCGAATGCGCGGATTTTGCACCACGATAATCGTGGTGCAAAATCCAAGAATTTTCTTTCCACAAATCTGGCCTTTTTCGTCGAATTGGTACTTTGTCCAGGGTGTTTGCTATAACACATGCAACTACTGCTTCAGACGCCTACAGCCAATTTGAAATACAGCGTTCGACAGAATTATCAAACTATTGAACATACAGCTGTGTTATGGTGTTTTAATAAATGATCACTTGAAAATCAACTTCGATAATCAGCACTAAAATGCGTGTAGATGTAAAAGTTTTTGGCGATAGACTGAAATTATGTCGAATCACGAATACAAGTACACCTTACAAGGTCATTTGAAGGAACGACTTTGGAGTTGAATGATGCTTAATTAGGTTAATTATTTGTAGAACCGTGCCGTGTGTTGATTGGGAGATTGCATCACATTAAGGTCGTAAATCACTTGCACATTATATAACGACAAGGTCTATTTGTTTATAGTATAATAGTTACATCATTTCAATCTTACTGAAGTTTCTTAGTGAATTTCTATCAAAAATGTTTTTCCAGACTGTACTAAATTTACTAACTTAACGTTTGCGTGCTTTTAGTGAAACAGTAATTACAAGTAATTGTGATCGTTCCCGCTCGGGACACACACTCTACAATAATTACCTCTGCCGAAAATAATTAACGTGCTATCATGTCTGTATACCGACTACAAATACGGCCTCACACTTGTGAAAACATGGAGTACGAATGTTTTCTCTATGATAACGTGTGACGTCACTTGTAGATCTTTGTAAAGGGTCCCCTAAACGGTGAATTGGGATTAACAATATTTACGACACTGACAATGTATTGACAATTGCTTCAATCGTTTAAAGCAAGCGATCAATTTGTGCATCAATTTATTGTCAATCGCAATTGACCGTTTCGGGGACCCTTTACCCGTTACGGATAGCTGGAAGTTATAGAAATTCAGCATCAGTCTCACCAGGAGTATCATGTTACTGAGTTACTGGGCTGTTGAGGTCAGGTCCACATTGAACTCGTGAAGTAGTCGTACATTACAAAGTACCTAAATTACCTCTTGGGGAGCTTCGTTGTGTCGAGCTTCGGACTGACGGACGCGCCATCGGATATTTGAGAGATGAGTCACTCGGCCGACTTTAATACGTCATTGAGTAGCTAGTAATGGGAACTTTGGTGTTATAACCTGTAAAAAGTAAAGTAGAGTTTGACAATCAGTAAATTTGAGTATTTAATGCATTAACCCGGCTTGAATTAGCTTAATATAGGGCCGCCAAAATAGTATTTACGAGAATGACAATAAAAATGTATTGACAATCGCTTCAATAGTTAGGAAACGACCAATTTTTGCATCAATAGTCATCAATCATCATCACGTTTTAAATATTGTCAATCGCAACTGAACGGTTCAGGGACCCTTAAATAGCCAAGTAATGTCGACCGCGGCATGCGTAGGCGCTGGCTTCCCAATACATCTTCGGCTGTTACAGCAAACCCGGACAATCATTTCAAGGAACACCTATTATATTATAGATAGGTGTCGTCGTCGTGTATCGACCATTTCTTGGAACGATACCGACCTCACCGTTCCGTAGCCAAATGGCAAAAAACGGAACACTTATAGATTCGACATGTGGGTCTGTCCGCGTCACAGCCACTTTTTTCCGAAACTATAAGAGCTATAAGTACTGATGAAACTTAGTGAGTAGATGTATTCTGTAAACTGCATTAAAATTTTCACACGAAAATAGAAAAAAAAATATGAAACTCAAAAAAATTTTTTCATCAATTGTATACGTTTGGAGTATCTATGGATAGGTCTTCAAATGAAACTCAAAAAAATTTTTTCCTCAATTGTATACGTTTGGAGTATCTATGGATAGGTCTTCAAAAATGATATTGAGGTTTCTAATATATTTTTTTTCTAAACTGAATAGTTTGCGCGAGAGACACTTCCAAAGTGGTAAAATGTGTGTGTCCCCTGTAACTTCTAAAATAAGAGAATAATAAAACTAATAAATATATATGTTAAACATTATCATGCAATCCGCCAACGAAAATTGGTTTGAACGAGATCTAGTAAGTAGTTTTTTTTTAATGCGTCATAAATCTAAAAAATACACCATTATTAAAAGTTCAATCATATTTACCACGAACTACAAGAACTTTTATATTATGTTACTTGCTGCTACGGAACCCTTCATGGGCGAGTGCGACTCGCACTTGGCCGGTTTTTTATTATACATGTAGCGCGTGCCGCCGGGCCGTAGTGATGAAGCGCTTGACACCTCATTTATTAAGTAGTGATGTCATCAAACCACTCGACGTCTATATGTCTATGTCCGTAGGTGCTGCGGCATGTCGGACACAGTCGGCTGTGTTGTGGGGCTGCATCTGTTTACCTCACGAGTACAAACTTGCGGGTGAACGGATGTGCTCCTTGTATAAGCAGTTTATGTTTAATATGTCTTCGTAGTACTAAAATTGTTTTATTTATCACAAAACGTTTTGGGAACACGTTCATTGTGCGTTCAGCTGCGGAGTGGAATTCCCTGCCGAAGTCTGTTTTCCCTGATACCTACAACTTGGGGATATTTAAGTCAAAGATACTTCTAGGCAGGCCATGTTCCATCGTCGATCACTTACCCCCGGGTGAGATAGTGGCCAAGCGCGAGCCGAGTCCGATACCTGGTTTCGTGATTATTACAAGTATCATCGGTCGGTTAAAGACCAAAATTCTTATATTATAGTTTTGAAGTGTTCCATATTTGGATAGCTATTGCATAATTAGATCCTTTTATGTTAATTTTGTTTATGAGAAAGTTTTATATTTTAAGTGGGTATAAATAATAATTGACTTTTTCCATTTTCGGTCAGATGGTTCAAGGGACTATACGCCTTAAAGCAAGTCATTCTATCCCTAGCGAGATAATGCAGTATGACCGATCCCTAGGGAATAATGAGATTTGAATTTGGAACATCAAAAATCGTCAACATTGGGAATTAAAACGTACGTGCATCGAACAAGTTGACTATAATTCAAACTGGCCACTAAGAGAAATATAAGTAGGTATTTATATAAAAGTATTAAGTATTATTATATATAAGTAGTATTTACAAGTTCATTAAGAACTTGTAAATACTACTCTGTCAAGAAAGTACCGGGAAAAGATCAATAATACACAAAGTTTTTGTTATTCATCCAAATTTATATTATCACCTTCAAATTATGCCCCTTCAGAAAGGATACACTTACGCCAACGAATAATCCAGTCATCAAAACATTTTTTAAACGCTGTTTCCGAAATTGCGTTCAGTCCTCGTTGCGAATTCTCCTTTATGTCGTCTACAGATTGAAAACGGGTGCCACGAATAATTTGAGTAATTTTTTCGGGTAATTTGAGTTTAGGAAAAAGATAGAAGTCGGCTGGAGTAATATCTGGCGAATATGGTGACTGCTCGATGGTATTTGTTGAGTGTTTGGTCAAAAAATCGTTCACAATGATGGCCTTGTGCGAAAGCGCATTTTCGTGGTGGAAAATCCAAGAATTTTCTTTCCACAAATCTGGCCTTTTTCGTCAAATTTGCTCTCTTAAATGCCGCATAACGCTCAAATAATATAAAGAATATTATTTGAGCGTTATGCGGCATTTACCGTTTGACCTTCCGGTAAGAATTCCGAGTGCACGACACCGCGATAGTCAAATAAAATAGTCAACGTGACTTTGGCGCGGTTTTTTCGGTTTTGGTTCAGTTGGAAGGCGCCACTCCGAAGCTTGTTGACTTGTTTGCATTTCAAACTCGTAAACCCACGTCTCGTCGCCAGTAACAATGCGTTTCATGAATGTTGGGTCGGAATTTACTCGTTCTAGCATGTCCTCTGCGACTTTCATGCGATTGAGTTTTTGGAGAAAATTCAGGTTTTTTGGGACTAGCCGAGCGGCAACATGTTTCATACCGAAGTGATTAGTTAAAATGGTACGGATCGACTGGTGAGATACAGAAAGTTCGGCGGCTGTCTCTCTCAAACTTGAATGAGGATTTTCAGTCACTATTTCCTTCACTTTTGCGATGTTAACTTCAGTTGCAAAGGTTGATAGCCTACCAGAGCGAGGCAAATCTTCCATCACATCTCACTGCTTTTGTATACTTTGTACCACTCATAAGCACGTGTTTCACCGTAAACCTTCTGTAACATTTTCAGTGACTCCGAACACGAAATTCCATTGGCGATGCAAAATTTAAGACAAACTTTTTGTTCGATGTTTTTGTCCATTATGAAATTCGCAATACACACTAGAAACAGCACTGTATTTAATATAAATAACAGATGCAACTCAAACTTCGCACCAAAATGGAAAACAGTTGTGCCAATCTAGCAACAACAAAAAAAACTAAAATTTTAATTTGGAACCACAAACAAATCATCCGTTTCCGATACTTTTTTGACTGAATGTATAATACTTATATTTCTCTAATAAATGATTTGGTCGACCAAATTATTTATTTATTTATTTAAACTTCATATATAGTAGTGGTACATAAGCGGACTGAATGCAACAAGGCATTCTCTCCAATTTTCCAATTATCTTTTGATTATCTCACATTTGATGTAAAAAGTACTTAGAGGATGCAACACGGGGATAAAGCTGTCTTTGTCTTGGGCGGCTTGAATTCCTCACTTCACTCAGGTTTCTTTATTAACTCCCTCGCAATGCTCGGGAGTTAATTATATGTATCCCTCACTAACGTTCGGGATTAAAATCCTTCGTTTCGTTCGAAATTCAACATAAGGCGGACGAATTGTAGAGAGATGAGCTCTATGTGTACTCAGCTGTCGAGGAGTTGTATCGTGACGCGCCGTGCTGTACCTACATGCAAAGCAGTCCCGTCGGCAACAAAACGTGTTTACCTTTTCGAAAAAATTCACATACTCAGTGACTCTTTATCTGATGACGTATTCGCAGATAGGAATGTTACCTTCTTGTCATTCACATCTATTTCGAAGTCAGCCACTTGTGGGAGCAAATATAATCTTATTATTATGCGTACATATGCAAAAAATAGATACCTACGAGAGATCTTAGTTAACTATTTTTTGCATACATAGTCGTACTTACTGTGAATCTGATTTCAATTATATGTAACCTATGATCTGGAGATGGTCATAGGATACTTTTAAAAATATTTTGACCGAAGATTCTGACGCGGCCGGTCAGAAATAAAGGTGCAACAATCCAAATCAAAAGTAGCAAGTCTCGAGATAACGAGTAAATTCTCGTTAAAACGAGAAACTAAAATATGTTGTAGTGTAGCACGTGAGGAAAGAGAAGTATGGACGGAGGGCGTGACGTCACGCGTTGGACGCGCCGCGACCTCGCGCCCACGATGCGCTCTTATTATTACCGTTCGGCGGAATTCGCAATTAATTAACCTTTTTGTGAGTGAGAACTACGTCTTAAGTCGGTACGTAGTCGGTACGAAATTGCGTTAGTTTCGGCAACGTGACTGTGCGTCGCGGCACGTTCCGCCCTGATATGATAATGAAACTATATAATAACTGATAAGTAATGTTGTTCTTTTACTGTGATGATCTAACACCGAAACTTTGCATTTATGAACACTCATTCACATCATTAATTTAATAAATCTAATAAATCTACCAAATTAAAGTAGGCGCTCGTTTTCGCTAAAGTTTTATTGTTTATAGGTATACAAAGGTAGATAAGTACCAAATAATGAATGTAAGGTCAATGCGTCGAAGTCCGTCTTCACGGTAACACCATCTAATGTCTCTATAGTCTTTTCCTGAATAGCTATGACGTTGACAACTCGGTCAGTAAGGGCCTGCGCACACTTGAGACAAGACGTCTAGGGCCCGTATTAATAAACCATGCTCAACTCCGTCCTCAAATGCGATATCATTTAATCCCCGATTATACGATTTCAGAAGCTCAAGACCATTGCTAAATAATAAACACATGAGTACAGAATCTCAGTTACCAAGATCAGTTCCTCAATGCTTACTCAATGTGAACTATTACGTCACATTGACAGCAGTTTGTAAAAAAAAATGTTATAGTTTTGGCCTGGATACTACGTCCTTTAAGCCATAAGTTTAACCTATCAACAATAAAAAAAAATCAAATTCGTCTTGTTTCGTTACTGATGTGTCGTAAGATTCATTGAAATTCTTTTATTTTGTTAAAACTTTGATAAAAAGCGCTGTATCACATAACGAAGTAGTTTGCTACCCAAGATAGGCTTAAATTGTAAAAATGTCATGTATGTATTTTCCAAAACTACAAAAATTTTTTATTTTGCAACTCAGTGGACACAAATAAAATAACGCAATGTAGCGTTAGTACTAACCACAGGATTCGAGGCATCCCTTATATACATTTTTGATAAACGATATCCCTTAAGCCAAGAAATATCGTCATAGTACCTACTCTATTTCATCATAATAATTAACTTCACTTAAAATATTTTCAAACTCTATGTTTCGCGCTACGCTAATCACGACCTCAAGTCCCGGTCTGTCTGCACTCATGATCTGGCAGCTCAAGTAAAGAGATCTTTGTAAACTTAAGTTTCGAGTTTGGTTTATTAATCATAACACTCGGCTGATGTCGTAAACCTAAGCTGAGCTCAAGCTCGAACTTGAGCTTGAGTTTGAGCTTGTGAATCTCATTTACGATCAAGACCTCAAGCTTGGTATCAAGTGCGAGATCTTGGGCTGAGGAACGTTTATTAATACGGGCCTCAGTAACCAAGATCAGCTCCTCAATGCGCTGTATTCAAGCTGAGCTTACGTATGCGATTACGTCACATTGACCGAAGTTTGAAATAAAATTCCTTTTAATGAGAAGAATCTAAAATACCGAATCACGAACAAATCTGTATAGTTTTTTGAAATATTTACTTGGCAATCCAAAAGGGCATCATAAACGATATCGCAAAGGCCATAAAATAGCATAATAGCATAATAATTAATTTGACTCAAAATATTTGCGAACTCCATATGTTTCGCGCTACGATAATCACGACCTCAAGTTTCGGTCGGTCTACACTCATGATCTCGTTCTCGGGTTTCGTTTATTAATCAGTCAACCCTCGGCTGATGATGTAAACCTAAGCCGAAACTTGAGCTCAGCTTGGGCTTGTGAATCTCGTTTATTAATACAATCCTCAAGTTTGATATCAAGTACGAAATCTTGGGCTGAGGAACGCTTATTAATACGGGCCTGATTAATACGGACTGTCTGAGACGTCTTAGACAAGTCTGACACGTTTTAGACAAAACAGTTTAAAATATCGATATTGTCGCAGTACTCAAACAGCTGAACATATAAAACATGTATTTTTACAAACTCTTGAGAAATATTGGTACGCATAAATGTTTTATTAATATTAAAAGAATAATTATTTTTTTCATACATTTATAATTTTATTTGTTTAATAAATATCATGAATTATAAATTGAGTAAATTATTTTTGAGCCGACTTACGATTGTTTTTTTAAGTCAGAGGCGATAAAAAAAAAAAAATGGATATTTCTCTATTTCTCTATTTTATCAACAGCCCTAGCGCCCCGTGTCTACCTGGTAAATACCCAAAATGCAGGGTAAATATGCAAAGACTTTAAAAAAAATCGAAAAAGTAAATACCGTATTTACTTTTTCGATTTTTTTTTCAAGTCTTTTATACATTATTTTTAGGAATAAAAAATGTTTATCAAATATGTTTTATGCATGAAATGTACATGGTATCGGCAAATAATAGTTTTCTACAAATAAATCATGTAAAAGTTGCATATCCGTATTTTTAAGTATTATAATTTTTTGGTGGTTTATAATACTTGTAGTTTTATTTAAAAGACCATTGGAATATTACAGCATGTCATAACAAATAATTATTGATAAACTACATTAGTTAAACGTGACAAACTCTTCAGTGTGTGAGATGAAGAACTGAAACGGCACAATTGGCAAACTCGCGTATATGCTCAAAACTAGTGACAATTAATAGAATAGAATAGAAATACTTTTATTCGGTACAGACACGGAACAACGGTTATATAAACAAAGTAAACAAGAATAAAAGTACAAAGTACGCCGAGCGTGCCCGCACCGAAAGGGTGACCACCTCAGCATTTGCTGGGCGTTAGACACCCAGCTCTGAAGATCTTTGTTATTAACTAAAAGTTAATAACAAAGATCTTCAGCGCTGGGTGTAATCCACCATATTAACTTTTTTTTTTAATTGTTATAAACTAGTGCTTGACTGCGATCCCACCTGATGGTAAGCAGCGATGCAATCTTTGATAGTGAGGAGCACTAGTTTATTAAGAGAGATATACATTTAGATGATATTCATTCAAAAAAGTATCGGGAATGGATGATTTGTTTATGGTTCCAAATTCAAATTTTAGATTTTTAGATTGTTAGATTGGCACAACGGTTTTCCATTTTGGCGCGAAGTTTGAGTTGCATGTTACATATAATTAACTCCCGAGCATCGCGAGGGAGTTAATAAAGAAACCTGAGTGAAGTGAGGAATTCAAGCCGCCCAAGACAAAGACAGCTTTATCCCCGTGTTGCATCCTCTAAGTACTTTTTACATCAAATGTGATATAATCAAAAGATAATTGGAAAATTGGAGAGAATGCCTTGTTGCATTCAGTCCGCTTATGTACCACTACTATATATGAAGTTTAAATAAATAATTTGGTCGACCAAATCATTTATTAGAGAAATATTATACATTCAGTCAAAAAAGTATCGGGAATGGATGATTAATGAATTCTCATTCAAGTTTGAGAGAGATAGCCGCCGAACTGTCTGTATGTCACGAGTCGATCCGTACTAATTTAACTAATTATTTGGGTAAGAAACATGTTGCCGCTCGGCTAGTCCCAAAAGACCTGAATTTTCTCCAAAAACTCAATCGCATGAGAGTCGCTGAGGACATGTTAAAAGGAATCAATTCCGACCCAACATTCATGAAACGCATTGTTACTGGCGACGAGACGTGGGTTTACGAGTTTGACATGCAAACAAGTCAACAAGCTTCGGAATGGTGCCTTCCAACTCAACCAAAACCGAATAAACCACGCCAAAGTCGATCAAAAGTCAAAGTCATGTTGACTATTTAAGTCATTTGACTATCGCGATGTCGTGCACTCGAAAATCTTACCGGAAGGACAAACGGTAAATAAAGAATATCATTTGAGCGTTATGCGGCATTTAAGAGAGCAAATTCGACGAAAAAGGCCAGACTTGTGGAAAGAAAATTCTTGGATTTTGCGCCACGATAATGCGCCTTCGCACAAGGCCATCGTTGTGAACGAATTTTGGATCAAAAACTCAAAAAATACTATCGACCAGCCACCATATTCGCCAGATATGGCTCCAGCCGACTTCTTTTTTTTTTCCTAAACTGAAATTACCACTTCGTGGCACCCGTTTGTAATCTGTAGAAGATATAAAATTGAACTCAATTTCTGAAACAGCGTTTAAAAAATGTTTTGATGATTGGATTATTCGTTGGCGTAGGTGTATCGTTTTTGAAGGGGCATACTTTGAAGGTGATAAAATAAATTTGGATGAATAACATAAAAATTGTGTACTATTGATCTTTTCCCGGTACTTTCTTGACAGAGTAGTATTTTGTTAAACTAGCTCAACCCGTTTTCAGTAATTATCATTACGTACGATAATTGTGTACATCTGCAAATAAGCACGTAAGCCGTTGGACTTTTTTTTTAATGCGAGTGACATTCAACCTTAAGGTGATGCAGGAATTTTCCCAGAGTACCCTTAGTACGGTCAAGAGGCAAAAGTGTAGTCGCACTCAGAACTATAGTATCTATAATTTTTTTAATAATGATCTAACAGTGCGGGGTCACAATTAGGGTTGTCAACTATACTGTTAAAAACAGTAGGCATTATACTGTTTTTCACTACATTATACTTAACAAAAAAAAAAGCAAAAGTAAAGCTTAACACTATACTTACTAATTACTCGCGTTACATACACCTAGTTCATTAAACCCCAAGCGAACGCCGGCGTTCGCGCACCTATTGTCTTTCTATTGTGTCTGTAATTTCCACGATTGAAAGACGCTCACACATTTTTTTTTACCAAAGAAAAACAGATCACAATAATAGAGTTTATGAACGAATCGAATGAGCTCCTCGTTTATTTTAATTTTATTTAGGCGTGTAAACTGCGCAAAAAGCTGTAAAAAAAATTATTTTAAAAATTAAAAAAAAATCTGTTTATTTTTCTAAAACACTGTTTAAAATTCTTCTCAGATAAAAAAAAAACTTTATTTCTTGTAAAAAAAGTTGGCATCCCAAGTCACAACACAGCTGGTATAATGTAAAGCAGTATGTGTAAAGTGGTCCGATGACCTGGTGAAGGTTGCGGGAATCCGATGGATGCGGGACGCACAGGATCGTGCATTGTGGCGACGCTTGGGGGAGGCCTATATCCAACAGTGGACGTCTGTCGGCTGAGATGATGATATAGACTCGTAAGGTACTGTGAATGTACTAGAATACCTCCCCAAATATTAGAACTCAATGAAACGAAATTTAGCCTTTCAATCGTGGAAACTACAGACACAATAGAAAGACAATAGTTGCGCGAACGCCGGCGTTCGCTGGAGGTTTAATGAAATCTTGTATTAAACGCACACTATGCAGGTAAGCATATTATAAGTTGGAGGATTATATTCAAGATAAAAATGCTTGACTCAATGCTGGTCCAGCTCCACTACCACTTGGGTGTATTGATTAGTTTGGAAACCATTATTATTATTTTTGTAATTTGATAACATAGTTGAAGCTTGTGATCATTTATTACTTTTGTTTTTGGAAACCATAGCATTGTTTAATGTAGCAGCACTTTTTTTTTCCAATTTGTAAATGTGAAGTAGGTACCATGGAGCATTTTTATTAGGTTACATCTTTTTTTTTTGACATTTGAGCATGGCAGTTGAGAGTTTGTCATGCTCACTCTAATGTCTCGCTGTTGGTGACACGTGTTATTGGGTCATTCGGTTCCCTTAAAAATGATTGAGCTGGGCTGGGCTGATACACGCGTCATGCTCGTGAACGGGTGCCGTCAGTTGAGACTGGTCATCTCTTAGCTGCCAGTGGCTTAATTCAGTTTGTATCTTTTAATTATTATTATTTTTTATTTTTATTTTATTATCTACATTGTGCTTACACAATAGAAGCAACATGAAAATTTGTAACCAAGCATTATATGTAACACATAATATGATTTAAAAGAGTGTCCATGGAGTTTCTTGGACGTTCTTCTCCATAGAGACCTACTCTTTGGAACGTGCAATTTAGCTTCACTTTTCTCGGACTGACCGACATTTGACTATTCAAAAGTGCCTGCAAATGGTCTGTTTGAAATAAATGATTTTTGTTGACACTTTAGTTTTGGTAGAGTGCGAGTGCACTTTTGACTGCTGACTGCATAAACTGCTCGGTGTGCATCCGCGCACTACGGACTGACTGACAATGTTTATCTTATCAGTTAAATGTACCAATGTGTCCCGTTGTTGGATATGTCAATGACGCATTATATTTGACGTTGTTTGAATTATTCTTCCTGCTTGTGTGTGCACATGCGCACTGTACGGAGCGCACGTCACGCGTTACAGTAAAGGAAGAACAGTTCTTTTAATTTAGAATGGTACTTCAATATTCCTCAGTATATTTTGCGTTTAAAATGTGTTTACTCCGTCGTTCAATATACACCAAAATATACTGAGAGTATTGTTGTTACTGTAAATATTAATATAGAGTCTTTTTAAGTTGTCTGAATGTATAACTGTGTCTGTGCGCCGAGACTGCTTGGCAGAAGTAATAAACATTTGTGAATAATAGTAGATTATGTGACTAGGGGATAAAGCAGTGTCTTTAAATCGCGGGCGGCATGTTGAATTCCGAACGAAACGAAGGTTGCTGATTTTAATCCCGAACGTCAGTGAGGGATTTATATAATTAACTCCCGAGCATTGCGAAGGAAACTTAAACTTAAGCACTGTTGTAATAATATCTGTGGTTGTATGAGTAACCAGTCGTAACTATTTTACAAATATACAATTAACCCGAGGAATAAGATTCTCCCTTACAACCTCTAACAACCCCTAAATCGTTTTATAGTATTATCAAGTAACCTAATTGATATGCTATCGTATTGTGGTTACAATACGAACTACATATTTACGGCAGCTGCCATTTGCTATGCCATCACCGTAATAAAAATCAAAATCGGTTGAACGGACAATAATAAAAAGTTTTCATACATTTCTAATGTTATTTTAAACTGAGTAAGTATAAGTACTTTTTAATTAGGATAGATAAACACATCTTTCCTATAGTGCAAATTGTCGTGTAGGATGTTTTCCCTAAAGCGCCTCGACATAATGCGGGACATCCGTCCTCCAATGAATGTGCCGGCTTGGCGCGCTTTGCTGTGTGAGTGTAACATTACTAACCCGTGTTCGCTTTGTGTGAAGCTTTCTATGGAGTGGCGCCGCCCGGCTGGAGCGCGCAAGGTAACTCGCACTCGTGCTGTATTACTCGTCCTAGTCGTGCGGCTCGTGCCGGCCATCGCAACACACTTGCTCCATCTAGTGCCGGCTCGCTTGTCCAAAGTCGGTTGCGGATTGAAAAGGTTTTTACAGTCAAAGAGCGAAAATGTTGAGCAATTTAGAAAACCAGCCCACTATAGACGTGTCTAACTTTACATTATCCTGAATGTGCTGTTCACTTTAATTCCTTGGCTGTAAAAACAGATCATGCTTCATTGAATGGTAGAATACTAGTAGTTGTACTAGTTATTTCAACTATCTTGTGTTTATCCACGACCCGGCAATCAATATGATACAGTGAATTTTAGAAAACATTTTGTATCTCATGTCTTTGTAGAGCATTATCTCTCTCACTCCTTACGGTGTAGCGGAAGTTGTTTTTTTTTCTAAAATTGGCATGTGTCACTCTCCCGAATGTGCTGTGTGTACGTAGTGCTAGTGAAGTTTGTGTAAACTCGTTAAAAAATAAAAAGTCCTTTATGACGTTTGAGAAAAACCCTAGAATGTAACTTGGAACGAAACTGAAAGAAACAATAAAATAATAATCAAGGGTCCGGTGTAGTAGTAGCTGTATTAGTTGTACCTGCGCCGGACCAGCCGCTCGGTAGTCAAAATACAAATGTCAAAACTGGCCTATTATTTATTGACACACACACTTTAGTATTGTCGTACAGTGTCACGACAGTGGCGCCCGGCGTCGGGGGTTACCGTTCGCGTTTTTCAAAAATGTCCTGCAGTATATTTTTGCTCAAATCGTGTTTACGTTTGAAAAATAACCCGAAATTATGTATGTGTGATAGTTTGTAAAGTTAGTGAAAATTATTGTTATTTCTATTTAATAGTGTGTCATTTTTTCAGTTAAACTTAGTTATTTAACCTAAAAACTTAGTCATTATAATATTGAATCTGCTAATGACTGTGAGTGTGAGGGCCGGTTGCTCAATAGTTGGATAACTTTTAACAAATCTTTATGCTCCAAGTTCTAACGCGGTTTAAAAATATCTAACTAGGTGTTAAAACGAGCTCTTGATTAATTTAATTAGTATCAGTCGTTACGTATGTGTTCGCTTGAGTAGTGTACGAGCCCGAGTCGTGGCGCGATCAGTGCGACATACTAATATTGTTGTTGTCATGTTGCAGCGTGCCCGCCGTCCTACGACCAGGTGATGAGCGCCGAGCAACACAAGCAGCCGCCCTACAACCCCAGCGCGCCGCACTAGACACGAGGTGGACTAGTGTGGAGAGCTCGCAGTAGCCACATGTGAGACGATCTTATTAACATTACTGCGAGACTTGGCCGACTGTGCGCTGTGCGAGGTATTGACAGATAGCACACCATGTATACATTCGAGCCTAACTACTTAGAAATAGGTCTTTGAGTCAAGAGCGCATAGCTTACTTCTAGACAAGCGAGCTCCATCACATCGCTTACCATCAGGTGAGATGGTGGACAGACGCGAGCCTTAAGACAATATTTTTTTAAACCTGTTTAAATAGTATATTAAAAATACCTATGGGACATAATGTAACAATAAAAAAAAACTTTATTGTGAGAAAAATGCCGTAAGCCACATTACCTAAAGATTATAAGAGTTTTTACATTGAATTAACGGATTATTTTTCTCAGAAAAAAAGTGCTTGTTATAATATCTTGACGTTAGGGTGTTCCACACCTTTCGATCGTATATTTGAATGGTGTTCATAAATTATATTCCTACTATAAAGTCGTCGTTGTATGTCTGGCAACAGATCGCGTGGTCTACAGTAAGCCCTATGTGTAGTAGTGTTGTACACACTCGACTACAAGTGCTATCGAGTGCGGAACTTATCGACTAGTCAGTCGACTGCGGTGTGTCGACGCTGTCAGCGCAGTGCGTGCTCAGAGGATGCAAACTATCGAGCCGAACTCTATTACTAATACTTCTTTGAAATATCGAATTTAGATCAACTATAAAATATCAAAATGACAATTTGTTGTCCTATGTAAGGTTATCAAGCAAGATAGATCTTGCTCTTTTACTTTTAAGATACATGTGTCTGTTCCTTTCTAGCATTGTACATAGTTCACTGGCTCCGCAGTTTGTTGGCTCGATACAATCCTGTTCTTTAGTGTAGGTGAACCAATGATTTAGTGAAGCAGGGTACGCCGAGCGCGTCGTAATGTAAGTGTACTATGTTTACTCGCCATGTATTTATTTAAGATATTATGATTATTTTCCTAAGAGATTCTTTATCAAGTGTATTTTCCGAATTATCTTTCACAGGAATGTTTACTTTCCTTTGAACAGACATACATAACAATACAGATTATATTTTCTTGAATAGTTTTATTTTTAAATAAATGAATATATGAAGTGATATAGATCTCAAAACGATTAAATTCACGATACCATACATAGCAAATAGCAGAGCAATTCAAGTTATTCAAATATTGCATCGTTTACAAAATGTTAAAGATGCGTCGTCGTCACGTCGTGTTGTCGGCGCATCTCTAGATTATTAAATAATAGTTAATTGTTTCCGTGTACATTCATGACTGCGATATTTGTAACGGTGTTCAACCTGGGTCATTGTGCTCGACGTGTCTGCTACAATGACTCCGGTTGACTATCATTTAATTAGTAGTATTGATATTTATGATAATATAAATGTCGGCTTTTGTTGAGTGATCTGTTGATACATGAGACTAAAGTATAAGTAAACGTATGTGCAGGCCGTTCTGTGTCTTGTCATGATGTACGTTGGGTTGAGAATAGCGCACAATGGTTACACGAACTGTCGTCGGTGAAATGTGATGGCTTTTTTTCTGTATCAGAGTTTAAATATTTGGATATCATCAATGTCTATTACTGTTATCATAGACTACGTACTGCCCTTATTCCACACTCTGTGTGTATTTTAGAAATCGATTTTAAATTATCTATGGACCCACAAAGTCTGCGTGTAATTGAACTTGTACTATACATAATATGTATAATCAGACAGGAAATTCGGTTGAATGCAACAGTTCGGACACCTTGTGCTTTAATGTGTGGTTATAAATTTCAAAATGGCACGACCTGGTAAATAAAAATAGACCTTATGTCTATAACAACAAAGTTCACTCGACACTCGGTGGTGGTGCACTCGTGTGTCCCGCTGCACAGTGTCGAGACATACTGTTCGGTTGTTTCCTCCGCGAGTGCTCAGTCTTAGTAGAATCCTTTACAAATATAGTTCGTCTTAGTTGTACACGTTTACTGTAGCACGTACACTCTTGTACTTAATTATTGTGATTACTAGGAAACATTATAATTTGTAAGTAACAGATAGATAGAAGATTTGTAAATTACCTCTCTTCAGGTCACAATCCTACTTTTGAAGATATTGAAATTCAGTAAAAAATATAGATACTATTTAAATCCATATAAGTCTATATAGTGTCTATAATCGATTTTAAAATATTCGATAGATTCAATTTTATAGAGAATTATATTCTTTGTACAGTTGTTTAGTAAAGTGATATAGAATCATTTATTTGTACATAACGACTCTCCTAGCGAGCAAACAGCGATATGACATCGTGTTTTAGAAAGAGATACAGATGTGAGTGAGAGAGAAGGCGCTCTACAAAGCCAAGCGTTTCTGAAACCCGATGTGCCGTATTTGCTGGCGCGTACTTTGCCGGTAAAAAATACTAGAAGAGTATACCTCTATACCTGTATGCCAATCTGAATGTTGTATAATTGTAAAGTTAGTACACTTGTTGTGAAGTCACAAATATGTTCCTCTCGGTACTCGTCAAGCCTTTTTATTGCAGCAATCGTTTAAGACTATGTATGTATACTAAAATTAAGCAAACAATCTTCCACAACATTAATTAAATTTGAATTCAGAATTCGAGATGATGATCATATTGTGGAACCACAAACTAAGTACAAAGTTCAAATTCACTTGCTACCGATGTCCGACCGCGAACTGATTTTATTACAGGTGGTCAATTAAAATTCAACTTAGAACAAGTAACACTTAAGTCTATACTCCAATGAATGGCGGTAAATTGAAATTGTCTTAAATTATGAATTCAAGTACATAATGCTCACTTTTGGTTTAGTAAAGTACTCGAGAACTGTTTTAATGTTAAGTATAATGTGATATGTGAGCAGTACATAAGTAGATGTTACGATATATCTTCATGAGATTCTATCAGATTACTATATTATTTTTAGGCGATAAGAATACCTACTATGTTTTTTCCAAATATAATTTTGAGCTTTATTTCTTAAGTATAAGGTGCATTTTGTTATGGTAAATTACTTTTAGTTTAGTTTTGTAAGTTATCACCAAGTATATTTGAATTTTCATACAAAATATATAAATAAAGTGCGTAAAGCATGACCTCGCGGGTTTTATTTGAACATTCCTTCATCAGTTATAATGACTAATCCACTAGAAAACAGGAAAACGAAATTTGTCCCTGTAGCCTTGCAATAAATTAATAGTATTGAACCATCTGATTGTGTCATGTTATCTGTGGGATAAACCCAATGATTTATTTCTGACGTCAGTAGCCACGAGCCGTTGAATGAGCTCAAAACTGTCGGCTGTTGATCGCAACCAAGTGCGTTAATGCAACAGAATAATGTTGAATATTGTCATCTGACTAAATGACAGTTACATAGTATATAGTTCCTCAGCTTTTTTTAAAATTTTGTCATTTTTGGAGGTACACACGCAAATGAAACACGCGTGGATATCGGAAATGCCTTCTATTTGTAGTTATTAGTAATAAACTTGAAAATTATAGACGGAGTTCACGCTGTCTCGAATAGAATTGGACACAATGTCCAATGTCCAATGACTGGAGAGAGAGAGTCTGCAAAAAGACTGATCTGGCGCTGGAAACATTTGGTGTTGCCACTCAAAATATGAAGAGCGGTGTTGCGACGTAATACGCCGTGTTATCTAGTTACTTATTTGATAAAATCGCAAATCTCTTTGCTGCAGTGTCGGTACCTCGGCAGAACAAAGTCAGGGCTGTGGGATTGTTTGAAAGAGTTACCGTGCTCCTTTTATTTGAGATGGGACATCATCAAATGACTTTTCCGGCTCTACGGTGGAGGGAGAGGTCAGGTAAGACTTTTACTAACTAATAGCAACCATGTCCTTCAGTTTGCGTTTTAGGATCATGGTCAGTCTTTCAAACATTCCCGCAGCCCAAACGTGCATCGGCTCTACTAGGTCTTCAGTCTTGCTAACATCTCTGTGAGGCGCTTGAGAAACACAACGCGCCGTCGACTCGGGGCTTAATCTTTTCCGGCCGGCGCCGGCCGCATCTCAATGCCCGTTGTTCGCAAGTCCCCAGCGTCTACGGTAGCTGGAAATCGGCCTATTCTCGACGTCCAGGACGTCTCCTTCGGCGGTGGCTGGGGCGTGAGGATGACCGTTCCCTCACGGTTGCGATCATCTATTTCGTTCGCATTACTGCTTCGCGCAGAAGGAGGTGACCGATCCTTAGGGGAGACCCTTTCGCTCCAGACCGTAGTCTAAACCAGTCGCTCAGGTCGCCACCGCTTCATGCCTCCACGAGAACACAGCGAGGTCCGTCCTCGTGGGGCAGATTTCCACTGCATGCTCCACCTTCTCCTCCGGGTTGTCTAAGGTGATACCCAGACGTTTCTTATAAGTTGTGTGTTGTAAGTATTGTGTCACCTTTGCTAGGATTCCCAATTTTTTGGCAGCCAGCTGAGCCTCGATATGCGTCCCAAAACTGAGAGTTACTGTATAGGTACCAAGAAGATCAAGACGGTCGGTTATCGACACGGTTTTACCTTGGACATTTGGAGCAGGGCGGAATTGGCTTCTTTTAACGGAAAAAAGACACGTCTGGGTTTTAGCAGCATTGAACTTCACCAAATTGGCATCGCCCCTTTCAGAGACCGCCTGGTCTCAATAACAACAAAGAAGCAAGCAACAAGTTCAATCGCTGAATCTTAGCCACCTGGAGAGACTAGGTCTGTGTACTAGGTAACCTACTACAGATCCCATCTTTGAACCACTTCTCAAAGACAGTAGGTACTTATGCCGCGATTGTGGCGTGCTCAAGCTACCGTGACTCTGGACTGGAAACCGCAACTGAAGGAATATCTTTGTTCCGGTGAGGTTTACAAACAGCTATATTAAAATGCTTAGAAAATATATTTTATCAATATAAGATTTATTTTTATTCCCATTCCGAGTGGTAGACCTAACTCTCTTACTAGCACCCAGTGATGAGTATTGTCACGCACTCGCACCAGTAAAGTATCGTAGTGTTAGAACCATCAAAACCGTCTGGCTACTAGGGAAACATTATCTTCCAAATTACAGAAGAAACATCTAAAGAAGGTACAATAACATTTCATTGAAGTTCAAGGGTGTCTGGCTAGGCGTTACCACCATACTGGCAATGGATGATCATGATTACCTACTAATACTATCCAAACATAAACAAGAGCGTGTCGGACCACGCTCAGTGTAGGGTTCCGTAGTTTCCCGTCCGTCACAATAAGTGTACCCACATAAGAGTTTAAAAAAATGCTTGCATAATATGCAATATAATCGTATATTATATATATTATACGATTATATTACAAACTTAGTCCAGAAATTGTTTTGTAAAACCTTTTTGTCTTTTTGTACAAAAACTGTTCTTTCCATCAAGTTCAAAATGATTTTCCTAGAAAGTCCTTATAAAGTTCTACTTTTCAGATTTTTTTCATATTTTCTAAACTTATGTTTCAAAAGTTAGAGGAGGGGGGACACACATTGTTTTTTACTTTTGAAGCGATTATTTCCGAAATTATTGACATTATCAAAAAATGATTTGAGTGAACCCTTATTAATTTTTAAATACCTATCCAACGATATATCACACGTTAGGGTTGAAAAATAAAAAAAAAATCACATGCCACTTTACATATAGGGGGGCTACCCTAACAAAACATTATTTTCCAATTTTTATTTTACCACATTGTCGGCGTGATTGATATACATATTGGTACCAAATTTCAGCTTTCTAGTGCTAACGGTCACAGAGATTGAGCGAGGACGGACAGACAGACAGACATGGCGAAACTATAAGGGTTCCTAGTTGACTACGGAACCCTAAAAAATTAGCATTATAATTAAATGAATTTAGGTTGCTGTAGAACTAGCGTTGAAAATTCCGGAAAGAAACAGAATTTGTTTTTTTCATTGAAAGAAACGAATTTCTTTCAATGAAAAAAACAAATTGTGTTTTTTTCCGTTTTTTTTTTGTTTGCGGAAAAAATAGTTTGAGAGCAAAATAGAAATCTTTCGAATGTTGTATTCATTGTTTCGATTAATTTCATGAAAAATTGAAAAAAAAAACAAGTTTTATTACGTCAGTCAGTTTATTAAGTTAGTCAGCTTGATCAGAGTCGAGCTCCCTCAAGCCTCCCCCAAGTGTCACCATAATGATCGGTGCACACTGTTGGACACAAGCCTTTCCCAAATATCGCCATTTAGGGCTTTAATAAATGCTGTCCACTGTTGGACATAGGCCTACCCCTCGCTATAGTGACCTATGCCCACTGTTGGGCATAAGCCTCCCCCTAGTGTCACCACGTAGGCGTTATAATAATTGATGCCCACTGTTGGACATAGGCCTCCTCTCGCGATAATGACCTATGCCCACTGTTGGGCATAAGCCTCCCCCAAGTGTCACCACGTAGGCGTTATAATAATTGATGCCCACTGTTGGGCATAAGCCTCCCCTAAGTGTCACTACCTAGGCGTTATAATAATTGATGCCCACTGTTGGACATATGCCTCCTCGCAATAATGACCTATGCCCACTGTTGGGCATAAGCCTCCCCTAAGTATCACCACCTAGGCGATATAATAATTGATGCCCACTGTTGGACATATGCCTCCTCTCGCTATAATGGCCTATGCCCACTGTTGGAAATAAGTTGAATAAATTAATTGAATCAAACAACAGTATTTGAAAGAAACGGGAATATTCCCTGTTTTTTTCAACGCTATGTAGAACCCACCTTTGTAACCTGCTACGTGCAGAAGCCACCACTACTTCATAGTATCTTTTCTACCTGTGTCGGGGAGCTAGTTAGCCGCTCCGGGCTAGAGATGGGCAAAATGCCCGGCATTTTGGGCGGATTGGGAAAATTCCCAATAAATGCCCATAAATTCCTGAACGAAGGTATTTATCTGGGCATTTATATTTTGATTCTAAATTAATTTATAAAACTGATGTTAGCTTTAAAAACTGGTCTATCTTATTGAATTTAGCTATAGTTAATTCTGTATAATGTATTTTAATGAATTTGTAAATTTTTAACCGACTTCCAAAAAAGAAGGAGGTTCTCAATTCTGATGTTTGTATAATTTTTTTTATGTGTGTTAGTGTATAACTTCGTCACTTGCCAACCGATTTGAAAATTTCTTTTTTTGTTGGAAAGAGTGTACCTACTTTTCTTTACAAGTCGGGATCTGATGATGGAATCTTGGCGAAATCGAGGGAACTCCTCAAATGTTATAGACAACTATATAGTCATTTTGGTATTTTCATCAAGGACTGCATTTACAGTCAAAAAGTGGCATTTGATGTGGTGGAACTGGTGAAGATCATAAATGGCTAGCGGAACTTCATACTCAAACTGATATCACAATGAATGTAGTTGCGACTATGACAATACAAATAAATGAATAGTTCTGAATAGTTATGTTGAAAATGGTATCATCGAAGTGATCTGATGATGATGATGGAGCTGGAAGACAGGCACCGTAACTCCGTAATTAATCAATGTATTCTACCCGTGTTTGGGCTTATTAGAATTGTCATGAGGTGCACTTTGGTTATAAGGTACTATCGAACTGATCTGAAGATGATGATAGAGCCGGAAGATAGGCACCGGAACTTCGTAATGAATCAATGTATCCTAGCCGTTTTTGTATTTAATAGCATTGTCATGCACTTTGGCTATAAGGTACTATCGAACTGATCTGATTATGGAGCCGGAAGGTGGGAGGTAGGCACGGGAACTTCATAATAAAATAATGTATTCTAGCAGGGTTTGGGTTAATTCGAATTTTCATGAGAAAAAGATACTCTGGCTGTAAGTGTACTGCAACTAAAAAGTGTGAAATAAAAAACTTAAAAAAAACCGAGTTGACTAAAAAAGAAACACTAAAATGATCAACATAATTTCAATTTCGGAAGTTGGTGTTAAATAAGGACAATACCGTGAAACACCCCACTCACTCACTTGTTCTTTTGTTTCGTATACGTATGTTTGCTTTTTTTTGTAAATGCAGTTTCGATACCGGTTGTGATACCGGATCTGATGCCGGTTCCAATACTGGTTCCGAAACCGGTTTAGATACCGGTTTCAATGCCAGATTTGATACCGGTACTGGTTCCGATACCAAATCTATTACCGGTTCCGATGCCTATTCAAATACGGGTTCTGATGACGGTTCCGTTTCTGATTCTTATACCGGTTTTGATGCATGTTCCTATACCGGTACTGGTTTCAATACCAGATCTGATTCCGGTCCAGGTACAGGTTACGGTACCGAGTCAGATACCAGTTCTGATACCGGTTTCGATGACGGTACCGACACCGGTACCGGTTTCGATACGAGTTTTACCGTAATTGGTGAATTGAGGGTATATCTGAGTGAACTTTACAAGACACATGACTGAGTTACCCGTTCTGAGCGTCATGGCGTGATGTTATGTTACGACATGGTATTGTCAACAAACAGACATGCGGCTGCAACAATTCCGGAAGTTTTGCTATAATTTATATAAGTAGTCCATGGTTACCTCAGAAGTTCTTCAGATCGTCACCCAGTTTGAATGAGACTACCTGGCAAAGTGGCAGACACATTCTTCGAAACAAAAAAGAATCATCAAAATTGGTTAACACTTGACGAATATATCGCTGAACTCTTCAAAACAAACAAAAACGTTTAGATGACTTGAGAACCTCCTCCCTTTTTGGAAGTCGGTTAAGAATGTATTCAAACATTGACATTACTTCTTTTATTAGGGTTCCGTAGTCAACTAGGAACCCTTATAGTTTCGCCATGTCTGTCTGTCCGTCTGTCAGTCTGTCCGTCCTCGCTTAATCTCTGTGACCGTTAGCACTAAAAAGCTGAAATTTAGTAACAACATGTATATCAATCACGCCGACAAAGTGGAAAAATAAAAATTGGAAAAAAATGTTTTATTAGGGTAGCCCCCCTATATGTAAAGTGGGAAGTGTTTTTTTTTTTAATTTCAACCCTAACGTGTGATATATCGTTGGATAGGTATTTAAAAATAAATAGGGGTTTACTGAAATCATTTTTTGATAATGTCAATAATTTCGGAAATAATCGCTCCAAAAGTAAAAAACATTGTGTGTGTCCCCCCTCTAACTTTTGAACTATAAGTTTAGAAAATATGAAAAAAATCTGAAAAGTAGAACTTTCTAGGAAAATTATTTTGAACTTGATGGAAAGAACAGTTTTTGTACAAAAAAGACAAAAGGGTTTTACAAAATAATTTCTGGACTAAGTTTGTAGTGTAATCGTATACCTATGCAAGCATTTTTTTAATTTTTTAATTTTAATTTTATCATTATTAGATACTATTTTATATGAAAAACTAGGTATATTAAATCACGTTTAACGATCCTCATATTTTTATGCCCTGCATCGGGCATATATCGGGCAAATAAAAATAAATGGCCAAAATGCCGGGAAGTTACTATATTTTCCTGCCGGGCAGAAACACTTTGCCCATCTCTAATCCGGACAAATATAATTTTCGCCGCCATACACAAAACCATATAAGTGAAGAGTCTTAAACATTTCCACTATCCAACCTGCAGAAGTTGGAAGATGGCACATAAAGTTCTCAACCTGCCAACTTGGGTGTGGATGGCTATAATGGCTAGGTTGGAAGATAGGAATAAGTCAATTCTGCCGCTCCGGGCAAATGCCCGGCATGCCCCCCCTTAGATCGGGCTCTTTATGCACAGACAAATGATCAGGTTTTATAAAATAACGAAAGTCAGGCAGCCCCAGGCTCTCACTTTGTAACCCTTGCCCCTGCCTGTGCCCTTGTTTATAAAACTTAGATAATAAACTTAAGTTGATAATCGAATAGAATCAGTATAGGTAACTTAGTATATATTCTTAGATACCTAAAGTGGCACTGATTAAATACATAAGGTATTTGAGATGTGCTGAATCGGGTTGCCATCTTTTGCCTGTCTAAATCTGGGAGTAAAATTATCCATATATTATTAGCCAAGTCACACAACCGTTTCGTGTCGAATTCCGCATAATTTATATTTATATTTCCGAATAATGTAACGACTGTCAAAGATCTTGAAGATCCCTTCTTGCGCCGCTGTTCTTATCAGCTACGAATTATTAGTCACGCCTAACTACTACAAGCAAAGGAGTTGGTTCCATGGAGCTTCTTGCACGTTCTTCTTCATAGAGATCTAGGTACACTTTGGAACGTGCACATAGCTTCATTAATGACTGACCGACCTTGAAATTTTTTTTCTAAGTGCCTGTCAATGTTTTATTTGAAATAAATGCTTTGGTTTTGAGTTTGAGTTTGCAAATTCTAGAATTGTACCGCGCTGGTCAGAAGCAAAAGAGAGAGGTCCTCCCACGGACTGCACCGGCGGCGGCGGTCGGCGGTGGCTAATATTCAGTGATGTGTCACGTTGTAACTCGTCACTAGATGTCTTGTAGGTACAGTGACGTGTCGCGCGCACAGCGCACGCGCGCGTGTAGGCGCCGTGGAGGCGCGACTGTGATCACGCTCGCCAGGGATGCCACAAAAAACACTCGTGACTTTTTTTTTCCGGCGTTGATTAATATTTTTTTTTGTGGGAAATAATTTATTTGTTTAAATATAGAAAGAACATGAAAAATAAAAAATACTTAACTAATCAACATTTATATACAATACTCAATAACTCTTACCTAAAATATGGCGTCATAAAATTCCTCCGCATCGCTGTCGACTGGAAGTGTTCCCAAAGACTGGCGGCCACGTTGTATGGCAATGCTTAATCTTTGACCAAGGTAAAAGCCAGCCCTTGGGTCACGCGAAGTATCAACAATGCGGACCCCACGGCCCAAGAGTTTCAACCCCAAACGGCTTTAAAATGTAACTGCCGATGAAGTTGTAATATTTCCGCCGCTTGAGGTTCTCCGCAGCCGCAGCGGCAGCACCAGCACAACACGACGAGCTAGGAAGATGGGATGGCGCAAGAGTGTCGACACATGTAGCATCCCACACTAAAGGCCTACCCATTTTCCATGGAAATAAAGACATACCGTCCGTTCTCTTACCATCGTCGCGTGCCAGGCCATGAGGTTCCAAAACAGCCGGATCGCCGACGGCGACAAGGGCACGTCGGATGCTGTCATTAATATTCGCGTGCCGCGCTATGCGTCCCGCACTTCGGCTGCATGAAAGGCCGTGGTGACCGAGGCTGTTGACAACTTCGCCGCAGTGGCAGCGATGAGGAGAACAGCAAGGAGCGCCTAGGCGTAGAGAAACAGCTAGGCGGAAAGTTGTATCGTCGAACAAGGTGCCTATGTTCGACGACGGTAGTGCGTGAAGCAATTGATTAATCTACACTAATATAATAAAGAGATAAAGTTTTTTTTTGTTTTTATGGTTTTTTGTTTGTAGGAGACAATCTCTGGATGCAATCGGTCCAGTAGACCGATTGCTAAAATTTTTTCACCGATAGAAATCTGCTTTATTCCTGAGTAACATAAAGTATATTTTATGTACGCGGGTGAAACTGCGGGAAAAAGCTATTTTAATTTATTAAACCCCAAGCGAACGCCGGCGTTCCTTTGTCTTTCTATTGTGTCTGTAATTCTCAAGATTGAAAGGATAATTATAATGTTGGAGCCTTTTGCCGCAAATCCAGACTGTAGTATACAGGAAACTAATTGAGATAGGTACAAAACCCAAGGACCTAGGAATTGAATATAGGTGAGCTTATTATGTCTACAACTTGCGACTGCTCGATCAACGAGACATTGGCTAAAGTAATATATAAAGCAATATATGTCACTGACGACGCCTGAAATAATTATACGAGCTTTATGTCGCCTATTAGACAAGTTTAAAAACAACCAAAACATAAACAGTATTTACTTAATATTTATGAGCCAAGATGCCTGAAAATATGTAAATAGAGTTATTATTAAAATAACGATTTTTTTATTGCATAAGAACACACCATAATATTGTCTCTCATCGGTTTTCCTTATTATTTATATACACAGGTACGACGGTTGTAGTAGCTACACGAGACACTTGAGATGAAATGTGAGGGAGTCGCTGTCACCCCTGAGTCGTGCGCGTAGTCCTGAGGCGCCAGAGTGCCGCCGGCACTTGTTGCGACGTCGCGCCGCTCATCTGCGCCACACCATTGCGCGTTCCACCTACCGACACTCTGGGACACAGTGTCACTATGTGCTGTGTGACATGCAACATCCCACACACACAGTTCTATTAGCCAAGAGACAGGTAAAGAAGGTACGCTTGATTTCGTACAGATGAACGCCTACGCGGCTACGTTGCTACGCGGCATTTCTGCTACGCGCTACGATCGCTCGTGCTACGAGTTGTAGCCCGTTTGACAATAATATAATTCGTTCTATAGTTTCTACTAAGATAGACAATACTATACCAGAGTATACTTCGAGCTGAGATAAACACAGTGGTTACACTCCCTGTGTAGCTACCTGCAACTGATTAATTAGTCATCTGAGACCCTTTCCCACGATACTGCTAAAAATAGGTTTTTGACTATTTAACTACCATTGAATATCTCGCAGTAAGATATTTTATAACGTATTGAGATAAGTAATCCTTCTCTAGTCGCTGTGTGGTAGTGACACAGTGTCTCGGCGTGCCCGGCAGCGTGTGCGGCGTCGCTCGCTCGTCGGACACTCTCATTACACAGACGTCGTCGCGCCGGTCATGATCTCCTCAACACATTTAACATTTGACATTTTTATATTTTTACACTTTTTTAGTAACGCACGCGTCAGTTGATATGCCAAGATATTGGTAAGAGGTTCTACAGTGAGCGTGAGTTCTCGAGGATGAGGCGAGGAGAGCAGAGCTAAGAGTTGGAAGCTCAAGCAGCGTGCTGCGCGCCGCTGTGCGGGGGAACTGCAGCGGACTTCATCACAGGTGAGTGAGAGAATGTTTTATTTAAAGTTTACAAGTATTTATAATGGTCAATGACCCCTAAATATGGTTGGCATTGACTAAACAAGTAGAAGCTAGATCAAACTAAGCAGTCTAGCCGTGGTAGACGATCACAATGACGGAGTTGGTTATTTTATAACTCGAATGTCTCATGTGCTGATAAGTACTTGTAGATAAGGCCAATGACCTCCGGAAGGTGGGATGGGATGTTGAAGTTTGAAAGATAATATCCGACTCACGACGTAATTATCAGTTCAGTTCTGTCTAAGCAACTCCAGGACGGTCCAGGATCGTTCTTCAGCAAGCCGACTCTGTGTAGTCATGATCAAACTCATTCTAATTTGACCTGTATGTGTATGTCTATATGATTGGACCCCTGAGTTTGTTTCGGTGTTTCTTCTCAGGGTAGTCAGCTAGGAAACACCGGCCTCATCTAGTATTAATAAACTAACGAACAAATTGACGTGTAAAAGTGTTTTTAAAAACTTATTTGCGAATTAAATATCAATAATAAATATCGATTATTCTCAATATTTAAAATCAAATTATTTGGCGTAAAGAATATTTTTTTATGTATTACTGCTTGCGCATAGTATGGTATATAATTAGATTATCCCGGCGAGGTGCAGCTCGGCTGTGAGCACAGCTGATGCTAATCATCAGTTAATCCGTGTGGCTGCGCTCGCGACACTACTAGAGCCTCATGTTTGTGCTCTCACTTGTAGCATAACACATAGTAGGTACATGTGGATCATACTGTATCTAGAGTAGATTTCAGTTTCTAATGTGTTAGTTAAATGGTTATCTATGATTAGAATTGGTGCCAAGTTTGAAGTTTATTAATACCTTTAACACCCCGTAAACCGTTAAACCGTTTTATATTTTACATTTTTTTTTTTGCAAAATTTAAGGTATATGAGCCCAAGGAATAAAATTTACGCACACAGACGAATATACCCTTTTCACCCCCCCCCCCTTTAGGTTAAATATCTAATAACCCCTCCTTACGTCATAAAAGGAAGTCTTGTGCATATTTTGCGCTCCTAGTGCCAGTAGCTTCGGTTGTGTGTTGATATGTCAGCCAGTTATTTTCTCCTTTTATACATATTTAGGCCTATGTCCAGCAGTGGACGTCTGTCGGCTGAAATGATGATGATGATGATACATATACAGGCAAAGATTAAGTTTAAAAGTAAAAACTTTCTCTATTTCATAAGCGTTGTAGTTACTACATCACTAAATAACATTACGTCTAGCTGCTACTCACTGCTACGAGTCGTAGCACCCGCTGTACACTTCGTAGCCACGTAGCGCGCTGCGTAGCTCTCACTTCCCAGCGGGTGGCCGTGGCTATACCTTTGGCGGGATGTGACCCATTGCGTTAGATAATTTAAAATAAAGCAAACCTCAAAGGTGGTCATTATACTCGTCGTCTTACCGCCAGGTGGCGCCACTAGGTAATCAGACATCTTCATATTCCTTAATTGATTAATGACATAATTCTTCCTAAAGATCAAAATATTTCTGTCACTGAAAAGAAGCTGCAAGGTCAATAAAGAGTGGTGGTGTTAAGCAAGACATCAGCGCCCCAAATGTGTAAACTACGTCGAGATCAAAGTGGTCACAAGCACGGCTGCTGTCAGAAATCTTTCAATGATGAAATGAAATTCCCCTGCTCTAGGGTGGAGTGAAAGGGCGTGTCAGAATTTTACTGACTAAAACTAATCTTTGTCCTCCAGTTGCGATATTGTAAATATTGTCCGTGATGATGAGTTGTATGACTTCTCAGGTTTTAATATTTTTTTTATAATTGATATAAATTGGTGCTTGACTGCGATCTTACCTGATGTTAAGCAATGATGTAATCGTTGATGGTGAGCCTCAACACCACCAGGCCACCAGGTGAGGCGCATTAGTTTATTTCCATTAACCTAGTTCAGCTACCGGGACGAATCTTGAGCGCTGCCTTCAAGTTGCGCAGAAGTCAATTGTTCGGTCTCTTTAGTGGTACGAAGTGAGACGCGAGGGCGGGGAGGGTCAGTGATTGGCTCGCCGCGCCATCGTATCATAAACGTCACTCTTGATTCGTTCCCTGCGCTTGCTGCATGTATCTAACAACGACGACGATTGGTTCGCCAATGTATGGAATGCGAAAAGCGATCCCCACTCTGACGCCAAGCGCTCAAGATTCGTGCCGGTACCTGTAAGTTAATATGTATATTGCTTGGCGTTCAATGCGGGGGCTGTTACATGAGGCAGCGTGTTCTGGTTCTGTTAGTGACGGTGTGGTTGGTCCGCAGCGCGATGGGCGTGCCGGCGCCGGTCCCGAAGGGCACGCGCAAGCCCAGCCACGTGGCGTACTACGTGGCGCTGGTCGGCATACTGTCGCTGCTCATCATGCTGTGTCTCTACTTCTTCTACTACTTCATCAAGAAGGTCAAAGGTACGGGGACCAGCTTCTGAGGTAGAGGTGTACCTATGTTGCAGTCGACCACGCGACGTATCCCGATTGCCAGGCACTATACAAGATAGATCGAAACGCTCGATGTCAGTGGTCACCTGCAATCCTGATGCACCTCGGCAATAACCTACTATAACTTCTTAATAAAATTAAAGTCCATGATAAATTAACTGCAGTAGTAGTGGTTAAACTTTATTTGAATAGTGGTAAAAGTGAAACTACTGTGTGAGCTCCTATTTATATATTATTATTCAGGGATATAAATAATCCGGTTTTAGAGTTTGAGGATCGAACCCAGAACAGTGCTCTTAATGGAGTTTCTTGCCGGTTCTTCTCCATAGGAAACTACCAATTTCGAACCGTGTACTAGCTTTTGACGTTTTATAAGTGCCCATGTAGGCCTATGTGAAATAAAAAACTTTTGACTTTGAATATTATTGATGTAAGCTGAACTGAGAGTAGTTTTGTGAAATAATGCTATTACAATACTTGTGCTGCAGAGCTGAGCTCGGTGGACACGCTGTCCCTGCCGACGGCGTCGTGCCGGCCGCCGCCCGCCGCCGCTGCCTACCCTGTGCAACCAGGTAACATATACACTCTCGACTGTAAAGCTTCACTAACACTAATACTACTTGTACTGCTTGTACTGAGCCTCATAACAAGTCCGGCTTCCTGGAGCGTACTACGTGAGCTTAACAAATGAATATGCGATAAACACTTGTGCGACAAAACTGTACTGCGACGACTGCGACTCACCTTGTTTCCTACAAGCACGCTTGTGCGACACGACACGAAGCACGACATCACGCTGGCGATAATGTGTTCTTTGCTAATCTCTAAAAGGCCCATCAAAGCCTAACCAAGTATTTCGGTATGCTTCTAGTGGTCCGCGACAGTGCAAGCGCGATGGCCAAGTTGTGCAAGCAGGTGCCTCCCGCCGGCAAGGGCGACACCGTGTTCCCCACGTCCACGTCGCCGGCCGCCTTGCGGGCCAGCACCGGCGAGGCCGCGGCGGCCGCGGGTGGCGCCGGGGGCGAGGCCAGGCCTGAGAGGCCTGACACTACAGACGGGCCCGATGTCGACACGAGGCCCGACGTTAAGCCCCCGCCTGTGCCAGTCGTGTCGATTACTGTCGCACCCGAGATCCCTACCAGCTAGATTATGAAGAGGTGTACACTGTGATTAACTGCACACTCAAGTCGCTATGATCGACGTCAACGGTAGGTTTGTTTGTGAATGACTGAGCAGCGCCAGCGTCTGTCGTGACGTGCAGCTGGTATAATTTCTACAAAAGTTTTGTGATGACGTGGCTACTCTGTATGTCATTTGTTTGATGTACCTCAAGAAAATGAGATTGAAATGTGCAGCGCCATACTAAGAACAGACCGTGGGCTGCATGTGCGAAACTTGTGGGTGTTTGAATTGCCAGTTAATATCAATGCCAAGTGCTTCACTAATAATATTTTTTCGTATTTATAATATGATCTATATCTGTCTATCAATGTCTATACCTACCTCAGAAACTTACAGTTTAATGTTCTCACTTTTCTAACGCCCTTTTTAATTCATTAAACCCCAAGCGAACGCCGGCGTTCGCGCACCTATTGTCTTTCAATTGTGTCTGTAATTATTACGATTGAAAGGTTAAAATTTTATCTCGTGTATTAAAGTTTTATCTGGTTCATCAACGAACGACCGCTGAGCTTGTCTATGTACTGCCGTTTTAAGAGGTCATTGTATCTTATACAATGTTTACTGCGATATCTTTACGGAAATGCTTCGTGACCAATGTTAGTTAGGTAATTCTTAAATGTTCTTTTCTTTAGAAATATAAGAGTAATGTATTGTAATGTGCTCAATATTATTTTTCATCCGACCGAGTGCGGCCGTCCAGTTCGATGTAGGTATAGTCAACTGCATGCCCATGGTAACTTGGTCAGCTTTTGCATTTAGTAATACTGTGGCTGTGAAGACAGTTTTTTTAGCTCCACTGTGACCATTGGAATGCGGTTGATAATACTCTAGTTGTGACCAAATGTTTTGTTTATTATTATTAGATAAATATTTAGGTATATAATTAAATATTTAAGCTTTTTAATGGCTATCTTCGTACTGTGAAAAGGCGGAAGGATATTTCCCTAGAATTAATATTTAGATACAACAAATATTATGAAATTAACAATTTTCTAAATGTGGTTTAACCTACCCAAATAATATTCAAGTCCTTAAAAATAAGGATAATAACATAACATAATAAGGATGATAACATATTGTTATGTACTTTTATATTTTTATGGCATGACATCACTTGTCAGCTTGCCACTTCCAGCTTTGATGTATTGTCACTATCCTCGGCACAATTAAATAAATGTTTGTGTAATGCCAAATAATGTGCTAAATATTTTAAAATAAGTAATTGTAAAGTTAAATAAATGAGTTAAGTTTGTGGTTGTCTACTAGTTCTTGTACGTTTATACTGAGTGTTAACGTTTGTGTTTCAAGTTAATGTTTGATGTCGCTTTGGACCGATCTTCGTGTCTGTATCAATTTGTACTGGTGTTCATAAATAAATAAAAAGTAAAGATGCAAATCTAAATAAGTAGTTTTAATTGTTATAGCGCTTAGATCGATCATGTTGAGCAGTGGTGGCCAGTAGTAACGACCTCTCAACATATGAGTAGGCACGTCAAGAGTTCAAACTCAGCCAGGGGCAAAATATGTGTTATTTTTTTTATTACCACTGCTTTCAAAATGATGAAGGAAAACATCGTAACAAAACTGGCATGTCTATGAACAAAAAAGAAATCGAAGATGCGACATCCGCTGAGTTTGCGTCGTGAATTAGGTATGGCGCATTCATCTCATACAGCAGAAGCCGAGTTCCAGGAGTCCTAACAGTGGTAACATTATTAGCCTGGTATGTATGGTCACGATCATCAATCAACTCAAGCAATCTTTGATAGTCGCTGTTGTGGTCGTTATTTAGTCAAAGAGTAAAAAGTGTGGGTGAAACAAACAGACGAATTGGTAACATAATCTTTATTAAACATGAAAAGATTGACTAGAGGTTTGTTACTGACCTAACTCGTAATATATTGACAGTCAGGGAAGATATTGTTCAACAGTTCGACGCGCTACTCAACCGTGTTATGAGCATTTCACAAGACAAACCAAATTACAGTTGCGAAAAATGTACAATTTAAGTAGTAGATGCACGATTTGCTGCACAATCTTTCTTCAAGTGAGACTCAGCGACCGAGGCAAATGGAACACATTATCAACTTACATGTAGACAGGATATTAGAGTTTGTTCCAACAATACAGATAATTGACAATAACTAACTCACACAGATCTTTTGAAAATCTTTCAAATTAAAACATCATAATATGAACAATCAGAAATGGATTATAAAGCAGAATGCCACAATACATAGCACATGGGCATTTCAAACGTAAGATTAGGAACGACATGTTGTCTGATAAGCGTAGACGGACAATTTGCTGAAGAATCCTTTTATTTTTATTAATGCTATTGTAAATAAATATATTATTAACATTATTGTTGGCACACGATGAATGGCAACACGCTACGTTCTTATAAATAATTCTCACTACTTGTCATTCACATATAAAATATAGTTTTCTTTTAAAATATTATTTTGAACTCTTTGCGTTACTTTTTAAAGCGAGTTGAGACTTTGGGGAAGTACCACCTCTTATCTATAAAAGTTATCATTCTGCAATATTACAGAGATGGAGCTGAGCTGATTAATATTGAATTATTATTACATCATATCTTTACCTGTGTACCACAATAAACAATTTTGAATTTGAATTTGAATTTGAATCTGATTGACGGGAGAGTGCTTGTCTTTAAATACTCAAGAAGAGTGTTTAAGAGGTAGTACTTAACCCTTTTGAACTCACAGCAATATATTAATTGCACGTTGTGTTTAGAACATTTATTTATTAACTTATCTACTTCTAAAATCGAAAGCTTCCCATTAATAAGACGCGAAGCTCAATCATGTAGGAATCAAATTCTTAACTTCTACATCTTATATTCGTTGGATATAACATTTAACAAAGTTAAAAGTCTTATAACATTTTGTCACAGTGCTTCTTGTTCTCGAAGGCTTGGTAGAAGCTCATTAAGGTTGAAAATTATGAAGTTGTTCATATTGAATAACTTTATAATTTTAAATCTGCCAGGGTCAACTGTTTAGTAAGCGGACAATGGAACCTGATAGATATCTACTAGAGTACTCATGTGGAAGGAATAAGCGATATTGAATAAACTTTTTGCACTTACATATAAGCACAATACTCGTTTAAGCATAATTTTTATTGAGTTAAATGGCTGAAACTTAGACGCGTCGGAATTACTTATAACTTAAACATTTAAAATATATATATGTCGGTTTAATCGGGTAAAAAGACCAGCACTATTTTTATTTTCTATATGCCAGTGGAACCAACATATATAATACTGTATCAATTAGTTCAGTCCCCAACACTATCAGCTGTAGGTCGGCACGTACGATGATGGGTTCAACCTTGTTTGTGATGAGGTGGCACTTCATATGGCGGTCTCCTTGTGGTCGGCCTGCACGTACTGCTGCAGCTCGTCGTAGGGCGGCGGCCGCTCCTCCGCACCTTCCAGCTCCAAGTCCAAGTCGCTCTCTGCAACACATCGTTGAAGAGTAAAACATCGAATGTACTAAAATATGAGCTGATGTATGGTCCGGGCTGTAGGAGTCCTACTACGATTACGGAGTAGGTACTACTCATCGATGAGGTGTATTTTGAGCAAGATAACAATAAATACACCGCTAAATTTTGTTCGTTTTAATCTCGTGGAGGGTCGATCCAGGGCATGAAACACTTTTGATTTGTAAAGATAAAATAAAAAAATAAAGTTCGTTTTTTTTAAAACTCGTATTAATTTGCGTCGGCGTTGCCTACAAACTACCCACAGGCCATTGACCTGTAGGTAGTTTGTACGCAACGCCGACTACTACCTACAGGTCATTGGACTCGCTCAGCTGACGTTTTCTTAAAGAAATTAATTTCGTACATGAGCAAATTAATACCAGTTTTGAACTCCACGGGATTAAAACGATTAAAATTTAACAGTGTATAGCTAGAATAGGAAGTGACTACACTAAAAAAAAAGCATTAGGATAGAGAACCTCCTCGTTTTTTGAAGTTGTTAAAAACTCATGACAGGGAAATAACAAATATAAAGCTTGTTTCAAAATTAGAATGGCGCTGCTCCCAAGTTCCCCGTTCCCCCGTGTGCCGGTAGCCACAAATGTGGTATTAGTGAGGTACAAAGAATAGCCATAAGTGTGATCTACGATGATAATATGATGTTTCATGCAATATTCGTCATACCTGAGAAGGCCCCCGACTCGGGCCTGACCGGCGGGGCCAGTATGTCGCCGTCGCTAGCGTGCCTGGCGCGCATGGCGCCCAGGCCACTCCGCCCGGGGCCACGGCCCGCGGGCGGGCGCAGCTCGCCGAGCTCGCCCGTCTCCGCCAGGTAGCACGCGCCGCCATCGTAACCCACCGGCTCTATTCATGCATGGGCGCAATTACACACACCGCACGAAGCTTCACAAGCTTTTAAAGCAGAGTTTCCCCAAACTCTTTTAGGAGATCACATCTGACCTTTATGTACCTATTTGTACTAAGGCCCGACAGATAGACTGATGTTGATATCAGACCCCTTGAAAGTTTAAAACTAAAGAAGTACATCATGTTTTCTTCAATATTGTGCAAATATTTTCTATACATTTTCCTCTCAAACTGTAACGTCGAGACCTAGTTTGAGAACTCCTGCAATATTTAAGCTTTAATGTATAGGCATAAAAGGATAGATAAAATGCAGTAAGCGATGTAATTTCTGCCATGCCTTCGTCAAAAATACACGTTACAGAAATGGCATACTTTGATATGTATAAATTAGGCATTAGTTAAGTCTTCATGGGCCTGTTTATTGATCTCTCATTATTTTGCAGTGAATTTATTATTAAATATTTTGCTTAATCATCATTTTTCCCTGCAGTAGGGAAACGCATGCTATTGGGATAGAAATATTTAAAAATAGGTGACACTAAATCCATGCATCCTTTACAAGTCACAATGGAAACACAAGCTCGTGTAGAGACGCCACTCACCGACTGAGGGCGGCGGGAACACATGTCTGTTAGAGAGACTGATCCTAGACTCGATGCTGTGGTGATAGGCGCCCGAGCGGTCCAGGGACTCGTGCTGGTCGAGCTGGTCCAGCCGCTCGATGACGTCATCCAGGCAGAAGCCCAGCGTCATGGGGTGCTGCTCGTCTACCATCATCAGCTGGCGCGGCCGCTCCTTGCTTCTGATGGACTCGTTGAATGATTGCTTGTCGTCTTTGGCTTTGTATATGGACTGAAAATAAAAATAATTCACTAGTTTACATAATTCAACTTTTTGTCTGTTGCTGTGAATTTTGTTGGTGATATTGTTCACTTATGACATGATTTTAACTAATCTACCCTCCCCTCGAGCACCGATTGTATAAACGTCTGTAGAAATTGAAGACCTTGAAAAACGCTTAATTTTCGTTTTGTACACACGTCTGTACGAAACTTATTTGGCCGAAAATTTTAGTTTCTATATTATATTATTCCATATTTATTATATTATTTGTTTTTTCTAGAAAAAACCAAAAAAAATATTTTGTTTATTTATTTATTTATTTTATTGGTGATTTACGTAAACACGGCAATTTTCCGGGTCATTAAACTCTGGCGCTCGAGGGGTTAAAAGTTTTTGTTCAGCTCGAGATTCTTTGTTGTTGACTTTCATCATTTTTGCGTATGTATTCGTTAGTAACGTGGGTATTTCAGTGTGTTAAGTTAAATTTAATAACTTTTTGCGACGCGAGTGGTTCAAGAAGAAGTTATTAAAATAATCCTAACCATTTTTACTACATACGTGGAGTATAAGTATTAAAAGAGTACCAGAAAAGCTATGTCAGAGTGCGTTAAAGACGCATATTTACTGTACTCTCTTGTTAGTCTTGAATAAAATAAAATATAATGATCACATATAGAGCATTAGTGTTGATTTAAAAAAAAAATGGTGAATATTCTTTTTGGTCAACAAATTGGTTACACTAAGTTTCCCTGTTTTATATGTCTCTGGGACAGTACCTTACCTACCTTAAATTTGAGAGAAAATATGACTCTTGGGCAGCAAAATATTACCTAAAATTCGCTAGTAGCTCGTGATAGAATTATTTTGCCACCACTACATATAAAACTAGGAATCATGAAACAGTTTGTTAAAGCACTCGATAGAAACTGTAATTGCATTTCTTAAATGTAGGAAATGCAAAATTTGCCAAAAATTTCTTCAGCTCACTATGGAAAAGATTAAAGCCAATTTTTTTGACAGATCCCAAATAAAAGAATTTACGAAAGATACTAAATTCAGAAATTCTATGCCAGAGCATGAATTAAAAGTATGGACAGCTTTCATATCGGTGATGCAAAACAACCTCGGTCACAGACAGTTAGGAAATTATACAGAACTTGTAGAAGACCTTCTTCTACAATTAAGATGTTTCGGATGTAATATGAGTATAAAACTCCACTTTCCTCATAGGCTCCTAGACAGGTTTCCAGAAAATTTAGGAGACAGGATCAAAGAACAGGGAGAACGTATGCATCAAAATTTATGCCTTTTTTTTTTTTTTTTTATGGTGGGAAAAATCATGCATTGACATCCCCCGCCCTTGGGCGGAGCGGGAGATAGTATCAGACATCAAAATTTATGCCTCATAGAGGAGCGTTATCAGGGTTTCTGGGATAGAAATATGATGTCATATATGCTATTTCCCTAAGTCCACACATAAAAGAACAGCTTTAAAAAGACGTTTTTGGGTACACAATGATTGATTTAAAAAAATATTACAGTTTTTTATAAGTAAATATTTGTAATTTTAATTTTTACCTGAAACACATAAACTAGAGCTGATTAAAAAAAAAAACTACTTATATATTTGTAACCAGCATATTATAAGTAAACAGCAATGGCAAAAATTTTATCAGCAACAGATGCAATGCAAAACTAGTGAATCGATCGATATGTGTCTATAGATATGTGTCAATAGATATAAATAAAAATTATAGGCTAAGTGCAAAACTCGACAATGGCTGCACTAATTTAAATGAACTGTTTTTCAGTCTGTTTGTTGAAGTTTTAGGAAAGTTCTAAAGAGAATATAAAGAAAATTGCTTTAAATTAAAAAAAAAACACACTTTTCTTTATTAAATCAATATCCACATATACAGTTGACCCTCGGCCACTGTCTGATCCCATAAGCATCCTCCATAGTCCGACAACCCAATTAATTGACATGTATCATGTATATAATACTTATATTATAAAGTACTACATGTATGGATTTGATATTACGATTTTTGTTTGTATAATTTAATAGATTACATGGTACATTTTTTCAAAAACAATCCTAATTACAAGGCAGCCAGTACTCCATAGTCCAGCAAGTTGGATAATCCGACACTGCGTTGTAAAACATCTGTTGGTTTACCGCAGGTCAACTGTATACTTACTGTTCCTACAAAACGTACAGACGTTGTCAATACCTTAGTGTGTATATCCTCGCATCTCTCATCCACTTTACTATTAATAGGAGACCCTTCATCAACGTGCTCTCCTATATAGAAGTTAGAAGGCTCAGCCTCAGTAGCATCATCATCTTTAATATCTGTTGATGTCTTTTCCTTCTTTCTCTTAGAGGACTTGATGTTTGTGTGGTGTTTCTTACAGGGCTTGGTGTGTTGTTCCTCACTCTTGCCTTCAATAGAAGAGGTTTCTGGGGTGGCGTGCGGTGCCTCAGGACTTTCACTGGAACTAGTGTTGGCAGAGTGAATCTCTTGTTCAGGCTTGCGAGGAATATACAGGTCTTTGGATGACCGTTCCCAATCTCTACGGTGCAGTACTTCGTCGATCACGCTAGGAGCAGAGTGATAGCGCGTCTCAGGGTCAGAAACTTCGTGCACGGACAGTTTACGATGTCTTCCTATTTCTTCATGACTTCGGTGCGCTGATAGGGACTTTTTGTATCCTAGAAATGGAAAAATTATGATAATAAGTAATTATAATTTATGTAGCAAGAAAGTGTAAAGAATCTATTTGTTTCTGGTGTTCTTTATGTATAGGTTACATTGTAAGAAGGAGAAAGTAGACGCTCCTAATAGTTTTGGACCATTCCAACTTTGTTATTTGTAACTTTTGGCTCGGTTTCAATATTATGTCTCAAATGGGTCAAAGCGGCGGTTCTTCCTTAGTCCTTATTATATAGGTTAGTGACCTCAATGACTTTGCCAATTTTTTTTAGTAAAGCTACTGCACTGTGATTTGATTCAAAAAAATTATTTTCGGAGATTCGTGATCACTGAATTTTGTTAACATTATTTACAAGCTAGTCAGGAAGTTACCTGAAGTGCTCGGCATGGGGAGCGACACGGCGCTGCTGCCGATGCGTCTGCCGAACAAGTCACTCGAACGACGGCGAGAATGTGACTCTGAAATGAATGCGATCAAGACTGCAGCATGTTTGGTTCCACGGTGGCAGTAATTTGTTTGATATTTCAAAGTTTCCTTCATATAAATTTTCGTAATTAATTGAGAGTCTAATAAGCTGACGGTTCACGTAATGGTAAATAGCTGTCGCTACCTATGGAGACGGCTCGGTTATTTAAGTGTTTATTGTCGGATAGAAAAATCTTGTTCAAGGCCTTAGAAACATGACTTTGTAGTTAGCAAGTTTTAGAACTTACCGTGAACATGAGCGAGCACCGGCCTCTGAGGATGTTTGCCGGAAGTACTGTCTGAAATATGATAGAAAGCGAAGTTAGGCATGCTTCGATGTGTAAAAGACACAGGTACTAGGATTACTATTTTTCACCATTATCATCAGGGTGTAACTGACAAGAATTGGACAGAACTTAACTGTTAACGGCGAGTGGGGATAGATACTGTGTCGATTACAAAACCCATTTCCATAAACCTAACATTATCAAGAATCTTCGTGTGCGTAAAAGCTAGTCAAATATTTAGATTTTTTACTAAAAAACTGTTTCAGATAAAAATCAAGAATAAATCAATTCTACACGGTAAAAACATAATTATTGCCAGATCTTGCTAAAGCGTTCGACGCTGTCACTTCCAATCATGGTTAAAAGTAGGAACTTACTAAGTGTAGGAATTAACTGAAGTTAGTTAAAACAGTTCATAAGTTACCTTGATAAGATATGCTTAGCCAGATAATCTTACAAATGTGTATGCCCCAGTCTAATTCGGGGTTCCACAAGGTAGCATCTTGGGCCCAGTATGTTTCTTTGCCTAGATCAACTGCGTCAACTGCGTTTCTGACCAACATGAACTATTAACAATATTGTTACCAGAGGCATCATCAGGCCAGCAGCATAGCCAGCACAGGAGCATCAATGGCGCGCACACCTCCACCGCTAGCACTGCTCCAGCCATGCCCATCATCCCGGCACCTCGGCCCGCCCCCGCGCCCGCGCCACCCATCACTCACGCACCTGTATGAACAAAACATGAAAACAAAACACAATCAAGTATGATAGTCAACATAACAGAATCTGGCGACGCTGACAATCAAGTCAGTCTAATGAGACGTTTCGTAGTTGCGCTACGTTATCTTCGTCAATTTGTTCAAACCATCTTTTTAATTTTGCTGGTTCCTCGACAAACCTTTCATGACCTTCTGCTATTTCAGTTTTATAACTCGAAATGCTAATTCAGTAACTATCACTGTAAAACTGAATTATCCACATTCATTCATATTTTTTTCTTCATCAACAAATCGGGGTCTAAATAAAGATAGTTCTACAATCTCTTACAAGATATGCGCAAATCTTAACTCTGTGTCATTGTGCACTCAAGGCAACGGATTGGGAATATAAATATTAACTGGAGGCATGTTCAAATCAGAAGACATTTTGTTTATTTGTCAGTATTGTGACATGGCTAAAGCGCAGAGTTCCACATTACATTTCCCTGACTATACAATGATATTTGTTTTGAGCTGTCCGCCCAATATTCAATGTCGTTTTCGAATGAGGTCAGGGATTTTGGTTCAGTTTCAGCATTTCAGTTCCGCATTCACTTTTGTTTTTATTTTTTTGCAGTTGATAGTCGTATCGGCTAACAACAAATTATTATAGCAAATTCTGTGATTAATAAGGACGTCAGTAGGTACAGTGTGTGTGCCGAACGCCGAAGGCATCAGACCCAGTATAAACTGTCCTTGCATTCTACTGGAACTCCATACTACACCCAGTTCAAAAGGTCAAAATATTATCACTGACTTTCGGTCCACTGTAACATTTTGAAAAGATTTTAATAGCACTTACCTGAGTACCCGGCAATCGTTAAACTTTAAATTAAAACTTCTTTCGTAATTTACATCATCGTTTTAACACTTCTCTATCAATTATAATTCCACCGATATGTAAATAGCAATACTCGTACAGTTTGATTAATTTTTTTTTTTTTGAAAATTCCTTTGTTTGTCAATGATTATGTCGTGATGATGAGTTCTTATGTGGTAGGTAGTGGTGTGGTGAGTGATGATGGCCGCGTGCGGTATGTTACTGGGAGACTACAGGCAGTTGTTGACAGTGGGACAGCGCGGCTGATCTGCCAAACTCTCACAAATGAGAGTAAAACTGTGCGCCGGGGATACACTGAGAGGGTGCTGTGGGATGCTGCGGCGAAGTCCGTTTTACTTTTCGGTGTAATGTAGAACCACTTTTTATCGGTTTTAGTTTTTTTGGTTCTACTAATTTCACAATACGATCATAATAATAGGTATAGGAAAAATATTCCGAGAGTGGATTGTTAAGTCTAAAACTACGAGTATAAGAAGCACCCAGACCAAAATACTTGTTGCAGCTTTGTTGAAAGATTATGGAGTGGCGACCACGTACCAGAAGACGCAGCGTTGGAAGGTCTACCACAAAGTTGACCGATGACCTTGTGAGGGTAGCGGGAATCGGTTGGATGCGAGACCCATAGGACTGGTCGTTATAGCGACATTTGGGGCCTATGTCCAACAGTAGTCGTCTTCTGGCTGAAATGATGATGACGAGGATGAGAGCTTTGTTAAAAAAAACAGCATCATTAGATTTTCGAAAACAAAAAATTTTCTTGAGCAGTATTCAAACTTGTTGATTTTGAAAGAATGTCGTACACTGTGTTTGATACTATTTGATCAAAAATTGTAGTTAAATAACTTTTATCGTGAAACTTCTCATAAAGTCCTTAAAATAGTAAAACAGAAACTCACTTTCAGTGCGGCGTGTCCGCGCGAGCGCCCGGTGTGTCGCGGCCGGCGTGGCGCCGGAGTGGCGGCGCTCATCGATCCCTCTCTACGCTCGCACACACACACACGCTGTAGCTCACAGACACGCGGGAAGGCTCTGACGCCTTGTACAGACGCACGCTGACCCACTGGGATTATGTTAAGTGGTTTTCGTCATGTTTTTTTAGAAGGGGAGAAGGTTTGCCTAGACATCTCCATGCTGGAAAAGTTACGAAGTCCAAAAAGTTTGGGATTGTCAAGCTCTGGCGAGGTGGAACGTGACGTATGTTTTGCATTGATCCATGTTCAGCCACAAGTAGCTTTACCGGTGACTTCACTTTTCTCCCATTGGATAACCCGACGTACGGCGAGTGTTCGTTGTTGAAATTTCTACGGTCCGGACAAAGCGTGTCGCCTCGTCGCTTATACCGCGTACGTTGAAGGGCTGGAACAATCTTCCTGTTGCGGTTTTCGCGTCCGATTATAATTTAGGTGTCTTAAAGGCTAGAGTGAATAGGCTCTTAATAAACTAGTGCGCCTCACCATCAACGATTGCATCATTGCTTATCATCTGATGCAGCATGATCGCAGTCAAGCATTGGTTAATACCAAATTAAAAAAAGAAAACTATTTGCCTACCATAAAATTAACTACATAGGTGGGGCTCGGCTTCCAGCCCCGGATCGACTGGAAGCCGAGCCGAAGGTGTGTCTGAGTACCAGGGCTTTGTATGGCAGACTTGTACGGTAGTGGCAGACTGTCTGACCTGCACAATCCAATGACAGGGTACTCCTTAGCCAGACTGGTGTCACATTTTTTTTTTTTTATATAATATAATATTCCACAACTATCACAAAGCGCCGTCTAGTCCCAAGCTAAGCAGAGCTTGTGTTATGGGTACTAGACACCTTGTAAACATACTTATATATTTCTAAATACATACATATTATAGATAAATTACACCCATACACAGAACAAATGATCGTACTCATCACACAAACATTTGTCCCGGGTGGGAATCGAACCCACGACCTCCGGCATAGCAGTCAGGGTTACTAGAGTCCGTCTAACGAAAGCGTGACCTGAGAAAAGGAGGTTAAAACCAAAAATTTTGAATGTGGTATTATTGAAATAGTAGGAGAAAACAGTTTTGATACTTGATTATTTTTTGTATTTATGACAATTGTATAGGAACCTAAATTTTAGTCAAAAAGGTTTAAAGGGGTTTTAGACTTAAGCTAGAACTACACTACACCGACGCACACGTGTGTGACGTCTCACGATGTGTGCGGCAGGTATGCACACTACACCGACGCAACGCGTAACACGTGTGATGCGCATTACAACCTTTGATTTCATCGGAAGATTAGAAACAGATCAAGCTCGCTTTTTCATTTACCATCGAAGACACTTCCGTCTGACCACCGCGATTAGACGTGTGGATAGCTCCGCCCACCTTCCTCTAAAATTTCTGGGACTGACGTCCGCGTCGCCGACGTAGCGTCGCATGGCGTGGCGTGGATCAAGTGTAGCTCTAACAGTCTATTTTCCAAATGAAATGTAAGGAGACCGACGCTCCCAGATCAGCGTGTGTAGCACACGTGTGAGCAGTGTAGTTCTACCTTTAATTATTGGTAGGTGTATGGTATAGGTCAATAACACACAAAATGTTAGTTATTATTCCAAATTATTTTATTTTATCTGTTCTCTCAAATGTCGCTACATAATATTCAAATAATACTCTTCATTCACCATTTTATTCAACTCGTGAGACACAGAAAGTTCAGCAGCTATCTCTTTCAAACTTGAACTAGGATTTTACTCACTATTTCCTTCACTTTCGCGATTTTAACTTCAGTTGAAAACTTTGATGCACTACCAGACAGAGAGAGGCAAATGTTTCATTACATCTCAACCGCTTTTGAACGCATTCCACGACTCATTAGCATGTGTTTTTGATTAAGTCGATTCACTAAAAGCCTTCTTAGTTCGATGTTTTTGTCAATTACGAAATTCGCAATATATATATATATTATCTAAAAAAATAAGAAAAAAGAAAATTATCATTATATCGTAAATATATCTAATAATATTTGTCAACAAGGATCAAGATTGTAACGTCATACTAACTTAAAAATTCAGAAATCGTATATAAACATTGTTGGTTTTCATTGAAAACACCTTCTTTCTCTTCTTGTTTTTGCTTGAATTTATTAACCATAGTGTGTAGCAGTTTTCGCACGTTACTGTTTATTGTTTTTCCCATAATTAAGCAATAATTCTTGAAAAATAAATATCTGTTTCCAAAAACTGACAATTACGACCATAGACTTTTACGTGATTTTGGCAGCAAAACAATGTTGCCAATTTTATTAAAAAAAAAAACTCCAGGTTACGCTTTCAGTAGACGCACTCTAACCACTACACCAACAGTCCTGTCAATTTGTAGTGATGTAGTGATTTGCTGACTTCTGACTGCCTGCAATTGTCAAAAATGTCAACGGCTTGACGTGCTTTCCGAGGCGCGGAGGAATCTCGGTAGCTATGTTATCCATAGATTTACTTCGGTTGCTTGTCCTTGAAAATCGCTCCATGCGGCTGTTGTTATATATTTATTATCTACTAGTTTTTACCCACAGCTTCGCCGCGCACATAAAATATAGCCTATAATATATCTCAGGAATAAAGCAGCTTTCTATTAGTGAAAAAAACAATCGGACCGCAGTAGACCGGACTTTCAGAGAATTACCTCCTACAAACAAAAAAAAAAAAAACCAAAATTTGCCTCTCTATATGAAGTTAAATTTTTTTAAATGGATAGGCTCGCGTGTGACCACAATCTCACCTGATCGTAAGCGATGATGTGGCCGACGATGGAGCACGCTTGCCTAGAAGCAATCTATTTACTCTTGACTTAAAGACCCCTAGGTTATAGCTATCAGATATCACAGAGCTCCGGCAGGGAATTCCACTCCTTAGATGTAGATATAAGTATTTTATTGTCTATTAAACAAAGAAAAGATAGAAAAACTTTCATATAAAACACATGTCATACAATGGGCGGCCACCGCACTCCGCGATCTCTTCCAGGCAACCTTATGTAATACAGTCTCTAGCGAACAAACAATTTTACTCCTTGCTAATTAGTTTACAAACCTTACAATAGATTCCGCCTGGTGGGAAGCGATGGATGCTGTACCGGTCCAGGCAGGAGTACCCACAGCTGCTGAACATCGCTACGAGAATGAGCTCGTAGCCCGTAGCACTCGTAGCTTCGTAGCACCTTTTATTTCACGTCGCTACGGATGCTACGAAAGCTACGAGTTCATCCTTAACCATTACGACTTGTCATCATTAAAGCGTTGTTTGTGAGTGTGTGTATGTTTGTTACTTCCTCACGCTCGAACAGCTGGATGGATTTGGATGAAATTCGCCACACAGCTAGACCAAACTTAAGTGGCAATGAGCAGAGCACATTGCTCACAGAACAGATGGCCGTTGGGGTAGAAAGGTTCTGGAGTGGCAACCGCGTACTGGAAGACGCAGCACTGGAAGGCCACTTACAAGAAGGACCGATGACCTGGTGAAGGTTGCGGGAATCCGATGGATGCGGAATGCAGAGGATCGTTTATTATGACGACGTTTGGGGGAGGCCTCTGTCCAACAATGGACGACTATCGGGTGAAATGATGATAATGATGATGAGGTAGACAATGTCCTGAAATAGCACATAATACTATATTTTTTATCCCGGGAGTATGTCTGTTGGCAGACGAAGTCACTGGCAGGAGTTAGTGAACAAACAAATGTAGTAGGACACATAATTATTATAACATACACAATCTTATTTTTAAGAGAGGGTTAAGGAGAAGAGTAGGTATTTTCCTTTAGGGAGCCTTCCATAATAGTAAATTCACAAGTAGGTTTAGTTCGCCACGGACCGAAGTATATTGAATATCAATATAAGTGATTAACAGCGTCCGTTCACGTTGGCGCCGCGCCAGGACCACCGCGACCCTCTAGTGTTTACCTGCAGCTTCGTGTTGCGTCGACAATGGCAACATCTTCTACTGATACAAAACAAAGACGCACTGCTTTGTTGCTATCAAATTGTTAACTCAAAGCATAAAAAATAAAGTTAAGGGAAGCAGTGAATATTTAAATTACAATTTGTTATTTTTATTACAATGATTTATTTATATATGAATTAACGATGAATTAAGGGCTTATTATTTATTTTTTTGACTAACGGGTTGTTAGTTCAGCTAGATACTAACATAAGATGGACTTGAAATAAATGTTTTTATTTCTTCACTAATGTTAATAATGTTATCATCTGTGTAAGGATCTCGGCGGCAGCGATCCTGATTCCGATCTTGTATTCCGCCCATCGCAGGCGCGGATTTGCGGACTTGTCTTGTTGCGAAAGTCGTCGACAGCGAGTAGGATACAACGCGCGCCTCCATGGCTGAAAAGACCTCATGGCGTCCTCACTTTCCGCATGACGCAAGTCCTCACTTAGCATGGTAAGCTCGAGAGGTACCTGCACCAGATTCGAGAGAGAGTGGGTTTTGGTCAGAAAAAGTCTGGCACGCCCTCCCGCCCCGCCCGAGAGCGGGAGATGTCGTTAGATGATTGATTCCAGATCTGCCCGAGATCAGTACTAGAAAATACTTACTGAAATGTGCGCCGTAAGGCAGAGATATCGGTTTACCGGCATACTACTCGTTTGAAAAGTGCATTATATTGTACTAGAGTCTAACTAGCATATATAAAGTATGTCGATAATATACATAATCCCTCTGAGCGCGCTCGCCCACGTCTCACTTTTTGTAGGACAGATAATCACGCCGATTTTGTTTGGTTCTGTATTTCTGACCGACTTGTTGTAGGACGTGTGCGTTGCACTGTTGCTATCAGTGCGTTCTATTTTTTTCCTATAAAAAATCGGTCACCGATTATTATCGGACGTGGACGTGGTTGTGGGCGGGCAGCCTTATCTGAAAAAAAAACATTCTAAATGAGTGATTTCTATGAACAGTTCAAGTGGTTTGCTTATGTAAACAAGTACAAGTAGGTACATAAATGTATATCCTCCCTGTGGTGTTGGCTCGTCCGCAGACCCCGCTGGCATGGCTCTGGTACAACGCCGTTAAATCTGTCAAAACGACAGTTCTCATAAATTCATGAAAGTGTTATGAAGGCTGCGCGTGACGTCACAGGCAGCCATGTCGCCGGAATGTTCCACTCTGTGGGTACTGACTGGATCACATTACGGCGGTTGTTTTATTTTCTGGAAAGGGAATTATTGCAAAATAAAAAAATAAAAGTTTTAAAAATGCTTAGCAGCATTGACAAAAAAATCACTTAAGAAAATATTCGGAGCCATTAGATGTGCATGAGGTAATTATTGACGATGTGTAGGGATGTGGCATACAGATGTACAGTTTAAATATCTAAACCTAAAAACCAACGCGGGTATAACTGTTGTGTTGAAACTTCTATTGAACCTGGGTAGGAATCAGACCTGAGCAAGTGATCGATGCCTGAGATGCCTAATTAAGTAAGGCAGCTATTCGTCTACTGTTTGCGCAAAAACAATTATATTTGGTCTTAAAATAAGGAAATTGTATATACAACCCTACTTTTTAAAAAAATGGGGCTGTATCTGTACCCGTTACTGATCATATTTTTGTATTCAAAAGTAGAAAAAACCGAAATCCTAAAATTGACCACGAAAAGGTAAATTCATCATAGATTCAATCATACATAACAATTGCTAGTAGAAAATACTGCGGGCAGTGTTTTTCCATTTTAGTCGTCATTTATTCATTCATAATATTTCCATAAATTTAGAGACATTTTGGGATAAACACAAACGCTAATAACTTTGCTGTTTATGATTATTATTTATTGAGACTTTACTTAAATAATAACAAGGGCTTTTCTAATATCACCAGCCTTTTTAATGTTCCCACTGCTGGGACTCAGGCCTTCTCTCTAGGAGATTGGGGATTGGGCCGTAATTCACCACGCGGCCCCAGTGCAGGTTGGTGAATGTAACATGTCTTCGAATTTTTGGTTCTAGGATGAAGAACGGAGGAAAAAACGAAAGGACGAAAAGGAGAATGGTTCTGAATAGATATATTGAAAATGGTATCATCGAAGTGACCTGATGATGATGATGATGGAGCTGGAAGATAGGCACCGGAAATCCGTAATTAATCAATGTATCCCAGCCGTGTTTGGGCTTATTAGAATTGTCATGAGATGCACTTTGGCTATCAGGTACTATCGAACTGATCTTATGATGATGGAGCCGGAAGGTAGACACAGGAACTTTATAAGGAAACAATGTTAACAGGGTTTGAGTTAATTGGAATTGTCATGAGAAAAAGTACTCTGGCTGGCTGTGAGTGTATTGCAACTAAAAAGTGTGAAATAAAAAACTTTATACAAAAAAAAAAAAATTACCGACTTACTAAAAAAACACTAAAACCTTCAAAATAACTTTAATTACGGAAGTCGGTATTAAATAACGAAGAGGCAATTCTGACTGACTATTATAGAAACACCGAGTTCCGAAATTAAAGTTATTTTGATGGTTTTACTGTTTTTTTTAGTAAGTCGGTTATTTTTTTTTTTGTATAAAGCTTTTCTTTCACTGTTTTGAGAGCAGCGACTCGCGACCTGCAACTGGTGGAGCCATAACCACTGGAATAGTATTCATTCTCACAATTTCTCCAGTTTTCTAAAAGAAAATTGACTTATTTCTTTGGGAAAACAAGCAGTTACACAAAGTTTCATAATAATAAATATCCAAAGTTAGTACTGTATGTAAAATTGTGAAATTCTCGGTATAGCTAAAACTCTCCCAGGCTGGTTCTTTCAAAAGTTGGCAACCCTAACTTTAAACCTTGGAATTAAGTAATGATTCCTTTTAGAAGTGATCTGCATACTGAACCGGGCCTTGGTGTAGGCCATGATCCGGAGCGAGGAGGAGTGGCAGGCGGTCGCCTCCTTCTGCGAAGCAGTAATGCTCGCAAAGGAGGAGGCCGACCGCATCAGGCAACGGCGCTCTCGCCGCCGCCGGGATTGTGATCCCGATTTCCAGCCACCGTAAGCGCGGGCTTGCGGACGGCGAGCTATGGGTAGCTCGCTGTTCATCATCATTTCAGCCGATATACGTCCACTGTTGGACATAAGCCTCCCCCAAGCGTCGCCACATCGAACGTTCCTGTACGTCCCGCATCCATCGGTTTCCCGCTACCTTTACCAGGTCATCGGTCCACCTTGTAGGAGGCCTTCCAACGCTGCGTCTTCCGGTACGCGGTCGCCATTCTAGAACCTTTCGGACCCAACCTGCCTGTCGGCCTGTTCTGCTAGCAATGTGCCCTGCCCATTGCCACTTAAGTTTGGCAATTCTTAGTGCTATGTCAGCAACCTTAGTTTTCCTGCGGATATCTTCATTTTTTATTCGATCACGCAAGGAAACCCCGAGCATAGCCCTTTCCATTGCTCGTTGGGTGACTTTGAGCCTTCTGATGAGGCCACGTTTCGGAGCCATATGTCATCACTGGCAACACGCACTGGTCAAAGACTATCGTCTTGAGACACTATGGTATGTTGGACGAGAAGATTCCGCGTAGCTTCCCGAACGCTGCCCAACCGAGTTGGATTCGACGGTTGACCTCTTTCTCGAAGTTAGACCTACCCAACTGGACTGTCTGTCCGAGGTAGACGCAATCGTCCACATCTTCGAGTGTAGAGCTCGCTGCTCGCTGTTCGACCGTCCGGTAACTGTCCGGACCGAGCCCAAGTCGTCGACGGCGCGCACTGTTCCTGAGCTCCTGAAGGAGTTGTCAGCAACAACAGGGGCCCAGCTGGGTCGAAGTCTACTAGGGCCAGGGTTAGTTTTAAAGGTAGCTCGAGCCCTGGTATGAAGGAATCTTACTGACTAAAATCCCATCCCGTTCCTTTAAGGAACGTGGTGGGATTTTAGTCAGTAAGATTCTGACACTAGAATACTCCCGCTCCACCGCAGCCGGGGTTGTCATTAGATGATTTTCCCGTAGGATATATATAAAATCTTTGATTTTCCCACCATAAAAAAAATCTGCATTCTGAACTCTATTACCAAATGTCAAAAAAATTCTGATTCAAACGTCGTCGATGTCAATAGTAACCACAAATGATGTTAGATTCATAATTTAATATTCAAAATTAGTTTAAATGGACCTAATATCTGCTAGCTAGGTCGGGGCTAACTACCGAGGGCTCAGGCTCTCTTGTACACAATGCCGGTAGTTCGGAAGCAGAGCACGCGTGAGAGCGGCGCGCGGCTCCAGGCAACCAAGAAGCTCTCCCAAAGGAAAGTAAGGTTACGGGACTTAACCACCACACGGTTAGTAGTATCTATAGTTCAGTTAGTGAGGTGGTTGCATGTCAAATACTTATAAATACTTACATAAAGCCGCGTACAGCCATCGCGAGGCGTGCGTCGCGAATGGTTCGTCTCGCATGCCCGGATGTGTGTTATCACAGTGAGCATTCGCGTCATACGATCGTTGCGAACGCCGCCTCAGCACGAGCCGTGCGCTCCGTATGGACGGATAGGTGTTGTTTGTTTCTACCGACGAACACCGTGCGTGGTGGTTTGCGTGCTCAGCCTGAGCATGTGTCGTTCGGGACGCACGCATGAATGTACCGTCGTATGCCTCAGGTTGAGGCATGCGTGACGAAACTTTCCCGACGCACGCCTCGCGATGTCTATACGCGGCTTAATATATTGTGTTCCATAGTGTTTTTATAGATGTTGCAAGGACATTGATAAGCCCCTCGCTCACGGGGACTTTTTGTAGCGATGCTATCGCGCGTTTCGTAAGCTTAAAACATCATCGCTACTAACGCGCGTTAGTCGCATTTGCAAGCGCTATAGAAAAGATGGCAACGCGCTACTAATGCGCTACAACATCGCGACTGTATCGATGCGAACGCGCTGCAGCGTCGCTACAAAAGGTCGCCGAAGGCGATGGGCCTCTAAGTATAACTGTGGACCCTGCTATATGATAGCAACATATAGTTTACAAAAAAAAAGCAATGAAACTTAACAGAATAGTAAACAGGTAAGTTATCTATACATATAATAAAATCGTAGGAAAGTCAAAACTGTACATTGAATATTTTTAAAAAAGTATACTTGGGGCGTGATCCACAATCGATATCGAAGCCAAAAATATAGTTTTTAGAATTTTTGTCTGTTTGTCTGTTTATCTGTTTGTCTGTTTGTCTGTATGTATGTCCGGGATAAACTCAAAAAGTACTGCATGGATTTACTTCAAATTTTGCATGAATATTACTAAGAGGTCGGGTCAACATATAGGCTACATATTATCACGCTATCACCTACAGAGGAGGAGCTGTGAATCTTTATTTTTCTTAAGCATTCTGTGACAGCGTGTAATCTAACGATGCATATTTAAATGTTGTTTTTGAGTAAGCCATGCTATTATCTAGCTTTACACCATAAAAACTACGCCATTTAAGTAACTTGGGCAGAGAAACATAGTTTAATGAGTGTTAGTAGTATAGACACAATTTTAAAACAGCGCCATCTATGAGATTTCATAAAAATCAAATCAAGTTACATGTTAAATTTTTTTGGAAATTAAGAATTTAAATTTGATTATGTAGTTAGTTATTCTTAAAATTCATAGATGGTGATGTGATGTAATGTGCATTTTCTTCATAAAAGTGGTATCGTATAGTTCGTTTTGACAAATTCAAGTTCCAACAAAACCCTGAAAAAACTTGAGTAGAGTTGAGGAAGACAATTAATAAAAAAATGCGGTAAGTATTACTACTACTCTGTGAAGTCGACCAGTTTGCGAGATCCCTTACGTATGACGAGGTGCCTTCATATTACACGTACGACAAGCAAAGGGATGTATTTAACCGACATCGACGAGGAGGTGCTGTGGAAGGGTTTCCGGGAATTTTCAAGGACGCCGCATTGGGTAGGGTTTATACCGTGCATTCAAATAATGGCGAATGCTATTTTCTGCGGTTGTTACTTCACACTGTCCGAGGCCCAACGTCTTTCGCCTTTCTGAGGACATTTGATGGCGTGGAGTATCCCACTTACCACGTCACCTTCTTAACGGTGACAAAAATTGGAATCCTCGCAGAGGCGAGCGTCAGTGACAGTCCCAGCCGCATGCGTCATCTTTTTGCCGTCACCTTGGTATTTTGCGGAGTCGCGAACCTGGTAGCTTTGTGGGAGAAGTATCGCCATCATCCGTCTAAAGATTTTCTACGAGCTTTGAGGCGTGCTACTAGAGACGAAGTCGAAGGAACTGATGAACGCGTGCTGAACATCTGTCTCAGTTCACTTCAAGATGTGGTCATTTCTATGGGCGGCAATCCGCTGATCGAATATGGGTTACCAGCTCCCCAATCATCACCGTATCAAGGCCGTGGAAATCGGAAGTATAACGCTAAGACAAATTACGAGCCGGACGAAATTACCACCATACGAAATGACCATGTCACCGTGTTCTCTTCAGAGCAAAAACAAATGACACCGTCCTTGAAAGCGTTGGGCAAAACCAGGGTAAAATATTTTTCTTGGATGCTCCTGGTAGAACAAGAAAAACATTTGTTACCACTGGCATACTTGCAGAGGTCAGGAGGCAAAGCAAAATTGCTATTGCTGTAGCGTCGTCGGGAATCGCTGCCATACTGCTTCCGGGTGGCAAGACGGTACATGCCATGTTTAAAATTCCCATCGATTTAGAGAGCGCCGAAACGCCTGTTTGTGGTGTATCACGTAACAGCGATAAGGGACACGTGCTCAATGATTGCTCTCTGATCGTATGGGATGAGTGTACGATGGCCAATAGGAAAGCAGTTGAGGTCGTGGACAGAAAGGAACGAACATTTGATTGGTGGTGTCACAGTTCTGTTCAGTGGCGATTTCCGGCAAACACTGAATGCTTCGTTGAAACGATCTTCGTTGTGGTTACGAGGTCGTAGGCTGCGCTTGACCATTAATATAAGATAACGGCTCGGCGGCAATGCACGTGTATTGCAAGAATTCTCCGATGTCCTTCTAAGTCTTGGCGAAGGCACTCTGACAGGTGGTGCTTCCAGAGTCTCTCGGTAGAGTGGTATCCAGCTTAGAAAAACTCATTTGCTGTGTGTACGAGGACATCAGTCGTATACCGCACCAGCTTCTTGGGTGTGTGAGCGATGACGCCGACGCCCAAAAATGATCAGGCTGCAGCAAATAACGAATGCATTCTCTTGGAAATTGAGGGGAATGAAGTAATCTACACCTCGATAAACACTGTTGTCGAGCAAGATGACGCCATACATTATCCCGTGGAATTTCTGAACTCCCTGTCACCAAGTGGACTTCCAGCGCGTACCATCAAGCTGAAGGTCGGTGTCCCGATTATGCTTCACATTTTCGGAACTTACCTCTTCCGAAGTTGGGTAACGGGACCCGCCTTAAAGTCATCTCGCTCCACAGACACTCTTTGAGGCGGAAATTCTTACAGGTTGTAGCGTCGGCGATTCAGTATTTATACCACGCATTCCCCTCATACCTCACAACTTCCCGTTCCAGTTCAAGCGCGTACAGTTCCCCGTGAGTGTTTGCTTCGCGATGACCATCAATAAGTCACAGGGCAGACACTGAGGGCAGCGGGTGTCGACTTCAGGACGAGTTGCTTCTCACACGGGCAACTGTACGTCGCTTGCTCCCGCGTCACCAGTACTGACTCTCTTTACATTTTGGTTCCTGGCAGCAAACTACCAACGTAGTTTATAGGGAAGTGTTGTAAGGTATGATACCTTTGTACGTATTTTTACTCTTTTGGGTCCTGGAATGTATTCCTGCATTATTTTCTCTATTTCCTTCAGTCTCATCTTATGACTGAAATCAGCAGGATTCCCTTAGGTATTTTTGGTGCTGTAGAGCCTTCACGCAGACGATGTCGCGGGCAGCAGCTAGTACTACAAATAAAGTACGTCTCACAGGTGTAGTCGTTGTCAGTAGGATTGATGAGTGGAGTGTTTTTCAAAATGAAAGAAGATGTTATTTAAATGGCACGGTTGGTGAGTGGTTGAGCAATTGGCTGCTGCGTTGCGTGTCGCGTGTTTGATTCCTGCACGGAATAAATATTTGTACTGCCTGCAGCAGATCTAGTTATCTTGAAAATGTGACTTTACATGTTTGTAAATGCAACCACGGTACAGGAGTTATTTTTATTTTGAAATGGAATTTGATTAATTGATACAAATTTTATATTTCGGTGGACAGTATAGTCGAAACATTTCATCGGGCAATATTCCTAAGTGAACTCATTTTTTCGAGGATTGCGTCGAACTTTTGAGGTTTTCCATCATATTTTTTTTGGTGCGTCTGGTTTATCGTGCGAGCATGCTTTTCATTGAATGTTGCCGGAGCAGCGTGTGATATACCAGTTTGTCTCGTCTCGTTGGTGCATTACGTGTTTATATTTTGATGTTTTATTGCTTCGTCATTATTTTTGGTGTTTACTTAACTTATTTATTACAGACATACTTACATACCTACAGACAGAAGCCCAATGCGAAAGAAAAGACAACAATAATTAACATTCAGTTCATACAATTCAATTAATGTCTTTATCTATACTAGGGATCCAATCGCGCAAGCGCGGGATCTCGCACTTTTTCTGCGGGATCGGAAATGCGGGATTACTCATGCGGGATCCCGCACGTCTGCGGGATTGAAGTTTTTTTTTATAAAAAAATTGGATTCCGACAGCCTGCCGCCGTTTTGATTATCTAATAGATCCAAATCATCCTCATTAACAAGTGATGAAACAACTTTACATGGAACTCGAAACATTTTTTATAGAATATGTCTTGAAAATAATTATATTTTTTTTCCATTTTACCTTGCAGTTAAACAATTTTTAAATTTCCATTTGGTTTTGTGTAAGTCCTGTATCGCAACTGGAACGGAACGTAATCAATGTCAGTTTAGGTACCTACTCTATGACTCGGGATTCCCCAAAGCACGCGGATTTAATATTTTTTTATTAAGATGAAGGTCCGTTAAATGTTTTATTGTTCCATAAAAGCAGCTGATTTTATATGGAAATCGTAAATTTATCACATAACAAAATATTTTTATGCAATTCGGAAAATCTTCAAAACTCGGTCCGGGAATCGAAGTATTTACGGAGGCAAAATAAGAAACTCACTGTGAAAGTACGACTCGCATTTGAGCGGTTTCATGTTTATTACTACTTAAATCAAAAATAAATTAAAAATCCTAATCTGTGGATCAGCGGGATTGTTGACTTCAATCCCGCGGGCGAGCGGGATCGCGATTTTGATGCGGGATTGGATTCCCTAATCTATACGATAAAGTGATGGATACTCAAGTTTTTCAAAATGTATTTTGTATATTAACAAAATTACTTTATTAATCAATATAATACCAATATTCAAATCAACCAATTTGATTCAATTGTCATATTGATATAGAGTGTGGGGGTTAGGGGGAGAGCTCATGACTTAATCATAACCGACCCTAGGATCGATCTGTAAGGTTAAGCTATGCTTGACGAAGTCGGTGCGTAGATGGGTGACCGTGTAAACATACCGAGAGTCCTCGTCTCTGGTCCACCTGTCAGGGCTGCGGGATGCCTCGAAGGACTTATCACGGCCCTGGAACGTAAAGGGCAACTGAAAGAACCCAACTGGGTTTTAGTCCGTAAAAGTCTGACAATCCCTCTCGCACCACCCACAGTGAGAGTCGTTATTTAATAGTTTCCCATCAAGAGCCTCTTTGATCCCGGTTGCCTTATCTCTGAGAGCCTATAAGCATCTGACAACACAGCCATACCTATATGGTTTACAGTAGGATATAGGTAATGATTAGGTTATCAATGGAGTAGCTTCGTATCTGATACGGCTGTCAATTGCAATTCTTAAACACCCTCATGCATGCATATGCGAGCGAAGCTAGCGGCCCCTCAAAAAACTGTTTATTATACTCAGAACAAAAGGAAAATGGACTACCTATATGCACTACGCACAATATTGCAGAGGTGTAAAGAAAAACAACTAAGAGCTAATACCACGGAGGGGCCCTCAATCTGACGGTCAATAAATCAGCTTGCTTTTCATTATCATCTACACGTGTCTCCGGGCGAGCCCCCTCTCTGCCCACTCCCCGCTAGTTCCGCTACTCGCCACCGCCCGGCGCGGCGCTAGTGAGCCGGCCAGCGCGCAGGCGCGCGACACACCCTTCGCCGCTGTTTATTTATCCGCCAATACCCCGCCGCGGCGAACGCGTTCACATCGCAAACATTGGATCAAATACGACACAATTTACACTGAAAATAGTGCTGTGATTTGAGTGAACCTCCTAAAATGTGAGTGGAGAAGACAGTTATCGATTTTGTGTGCCTGTTGAGGCGATCCGGACATTGCGGTGAGTGATGGTTTATTCATTTAGCATTGATTGCGTGACCTTGACACGGGAGGGGGATGTTGGCGGACTGCTGGTGCAACACACAAACATTGGCCCTCGGTGGGATATTGCATCGCTGCATGGCGACCTGTCGGGTCGATTATATTCAAATAACACGCAAAAGGAAGACACTTTTTCACAGCGATTAGCTGAAAACAATGGTGGTCGTAGTTTGCGTTAACGAGGGCTAGATTCAGGAAGTCGCTAATGTTTTCCGAGAGGGTAGGTAAAGGTTTAAAGAAAGTTAGTCATACTCCCGATCACTGATTTAAGCATTTGAAGTTGAGCATTCCTCATACTCTACTTTAGCCTGAAAACCTGTCAAGATTTAACACGTTGTTAAGTCAAAATACTCAATACAGAAACTCACCTAGGGTACACCTGATCGGTTTGCCTGTACAGGTGGGCCGGAGCGTATATGTTGCACACTTGTGCAGGTTCCCATACAAGCTCACCTGACAGGTATCAATAGGTTCGCGCTTGACCACTATCTCACCTGATGGAAAGCGACGACGCGGTCGACGATGGCGCGCGATTACCTAGACGTTACCTATTCACTCTTGACTTAGATTCCCGGGTTGTAGCCATCAGAAAACACAGTCTCCGGCAAGGAATTCTACTCCTTATCTGTACGCACAATGAATGTGTTCCCAAAACGTTTTGTGCGTATAGGTGGGTTGTCCACCGTGTACCAGTGGCGTGTCGCCGTTTGCTTGGTGGTCCGATGATGGAAAGGGCGCGGGCGGAATTAGGTTATGCGATTCCGACGCACACTCCCCGAAATGCAACTGCGCTGGCCAACCTGTCAGGTATAACCTAGCGTGTATACCTTAGAGGTGCCAGACACTACGTTGTGCTAAACTTTTACAGGTTTTCGTGATTGAATAGTGTTTGTAGGTTAATCAACTTTCAATGTTTCATTCAAAACCGGGGTTTAGTAACGAAACACCTAGCTAGGTATTTCGTTCGTGTTGACTGGTCTGAGCCGGTTCGTTGCTGCGAACCAGTTCATCGCGCAGGACTGCTTGTTGCTGAAACCGCGCCGATGCTCGCAGACCTACTTAGATTAGAATGCCGTTGTTGTCCGCGCCCGAACGTGTTGCGCACAACTAGATCATTTGCATAGCACTTAGTGCTCACACTGTGCCAATAAATTGTCGTAACAGAATGAATAACAAGTCATCAACTGGAGTGGTACAGCGCTAATTACCTGGATGACAAAATATGTCTAGAAGCTTGGCCTCACAAAGGACGATACTTACCAGTAAAGTGTACCAAAAGACTAAAAGCCAGGCCGGAACAGGTGACGGGAAAGAAGAACATGAAAAATAAGTAACACAAACAAACAAACAAACAAGTCATCCAGTGACTTTCCACAGGTTGCTTTTAATGTTTTTCGTCACAAAGATCACAGGAAAACATACCATCACGCTTATAATCTCTAAAAAGTTAGCAGAGGTGTATCCCCTGCTGCAGCATCATGGCATTGAAGTCCGTCTAGAAGCTTGGCCTCACAATACACGGATTCGAATCCAGACCTGGTCAATCCGAGAGTCACACCCTGGCACGAGGCGGGCGAAAAAGGATCCTTCATTGTAAACAAAATACCACACTTGTATTTGCTCAAGGGTTAAATAGAGGTGTAGGCACACTAGTGCAGCCATCTTCCGCCAGTAACGTTTTAGTGTTGGCTACTTTAATTTATAGACAAATATAAATATAAAAATATTTGTTACTACGTTTTTTTATTAGGGTGTTTGACACAAGAGTAGATCATGTCCGGTCTATCCTTAGGATTCACTTTTTATTCCGGGATGTTCCCTTGGGATAATTTAATATATGGTCGCAGGCGAACCCGCTGGCAGAAGCTAGAACACTATAATATCGCGCGGTGTCACCCTCTGTATTATTCAGCAGTTGTCGCACTTCGCGCCCTCGCTTGCGTTGGTGCGTGTGTTTGTCGAGGTCGTCATGGTGACCGGTCACTCCATCTGCAAATAGTTTTCTTACTCTGCATTTCAACTTAACTTGATAAGTCGAAATCGTTTAATAAACAATTGCTTTTACAGAGAATATCTAGCCAATTTTTTGTAGCAAGGTTGCAAAGTTCATTATTTTAGTTCTTATATAACCACAACGACTGGTCCTGTGCGTCTCGCATCCATCGGATTCTCGCGACCCTGACCAGGTCATCGGTGCGCGGTCGCCACTCCTCAGAACCTTTCATCCCCATCTACCATCTGTTCGGCGTGCAATGTGCCCTGCCACTTATCTTTGGCGATTCTTTGAGCTGTGTGAGTAACCTTGGTTCACCTACGGATATCTTCATTTCTGATGTGATCACGCAGGGAAACTCCGAGCATAGTCCTTAGTACCTATAATATTGCAGAATTTTTCAACACAGTCCATAAAACATTTGTTACCAATAGTCAGAACAAGCCCAGGTACGAGTAAATGCCCATAACTTAAAATGTTCAATGAATATAAAGGCCCCGTCCATTTCTGTGAAGTGTTTGAAGTTGACAGCAAGAGGACAATATTCAGCCTAATTTTATGTTTAGCTTGGAATGGATTACTGGCGCGAGCAAACCACGGCCTTTATAAACATCACTCTCATCTCGTCATGCCCTCATTTCAACGTATTCGAGACGTCGCTTGCCTTTTCATGCTTGTTTTTCACTGTACGTGCCGTCACCTCAACAGGCACCTCCTCTCTCGACACAGCTTCTTCCACATAACTGATCCATCGTCTCCATGGTCCTAATAATATTTGAAACAGCTTTCAAAGAGAAAATGGTCGTTAGCCGAGTGTTTATTAATTTTAAAAGAATTAATGAATTAAGAAATAAGCCTAGCAACATGGCGTTGAAAAACTGAGTAATTTGTAGAATATCGTATTATGTTTAATAACTGCTACGTTACTAGTACTTTAAGTGTAAGTAATATTACAACATTAACACACATTTTAAAAAGTTGACATCCTGGCCCGCAAGCCAGTTTTTACGTGGGCGAGATGTCCCATAACCCAGTCATGTACGTACCTACAATACAACGTGAGGCCAAAATCATGTCCGTGTGTTCACTACAGTTGACAAATGTTAGACAGAGCATTAAGACGAGCCGGCTCGTGCCGCTGCTCTCCTATCAATTGAACTATATTGATCTCAAAGGCTACGCGTCGTGGACCCGTCGGTGACTCGCACACGACACCGTGCGGCTGAGGGTGCCAGCAATTAGTACGACGTGATTGAACGATTTTAATCTTGGCTGAAGAATATCCGACTCACGACAGTAATTGATTACGACATAGCAGTATCCTGCCAGCGGCTTTGCCCGCGCCATATTAAAAAACTTATCTCAAGATAATAAAAGAGAATAAGTATCCTATGTACTATTCCAGAACATGGTCTAACTGTACTTATACCATGTTTCATCAAAATCCGTTCAGCCGTTAGAGCGTGCTGTAGTAACAAACATACACACTACATACATTCACAAACTTACTCTTTCGCCTTTATAATCTTAGTGTGATTGTGACACCCACGTCGTACCGATGGAGTTCAGGAAGTTTCCTTCACAAAGTTTTAAAGGAAACTTCTTGAACTTCACTCGACTAAAATACAAAGAATTCAATATACAAGTTGATTCATAATTATGAGCTTTCACTGTCAATTCAGTTGTAGTTGAGTTGAAGTCGAGTGAAGAGAGCGATCGTTGCTGTACTTGAAGGAATGACAAACAATGTAGTAGCGAAATCAAAATTTTGTCATTTTTTAAAGTTGCTTTATGTATAAGATAGATACGTAGGTACGTTTTCTATTGTATATTATAAAAAATTGCAGTAAGATCTTTAAATGAATGGGGTGTTATAACGGGCGGTTTTATCGCTAAATGGCATTTTTCACAGACAACCGTTACTTATGGTAAAAAGTAAGGTTATTACGTTACCTAAATAACAGAGAACCTGAATCACTACCTACATAAACAATAGTAAGAAAACTTTTTACAAAAATTAATAAACCGACTTTAATGTAAAAAAAAACACCGAAAAAAAGTAAAGATTCGGAAGTAGGTGTTTCTAGATAGTTTTGTCTCTTCGTTATTTAACACCGACTTCCGAAATTAAAGTTATTTTATATGTAAAAAAAAAACACTGATAAGTCAGTGTTTTTTTGTACATTGAAGTTGGTTTAATTTTTTTTTATTTTTCACTATTGTTATGGTAACACCACAAAAATTTGGCTAAGGGGTACCCCTCAGCCAAATTTAAATTATACCTTATAGCCAGAGTGCATCTCATAACGTTTGTAATAATCCCAAACACGTTTATATTACACTAGCTTTTGCCCGCGCGGCTTCGCTCCCGCTCTTCCCTACTTCAGCCTACTATACCCTACTCTACCCTACTCTACCCTACCCTACCCTACCCTACTCTACTCTACTCTACCCTACTCTACCCTACTCTACCCTACTCTACCCTCTTCTACCCTACTCTACTCTACCCTACTCTACCCTAATCTACCCTACCCTAATCTACTCTACCCTACACTACCCTACACTACCCTACTCTACCCTACACTACCCTACTCTACCCTACACTACCCTAATTTTCATTTTTTTTCCATAAGAACCTTCTCCTCATAATAACGAACACAACAAAAAAAATTAGCGAAATCGGTCCAGGCGTTGTTGAGTTATTTACCATCCGCCTTCATCATCAGATCAGTTGGATACATCCTCTCCCCCTTTTCTTTCAGTCAGTCATCGACTACACGTATAAACAAAGCAATTTTATTTGTTACGGCAATTCTGCTGTGATCCTATTAGGAGTTCTGTTCCGTATCTTCGAAGTTCATGATCAGATCATGACAATATTTCTATGGGACCAACTTGGAAGCATAACCTATCAATAAAAAAAAAAAAAATTTTTAAATCGGTCCTCAATTGACCGAGATTTCGGTGTAAAAATACATTCAGCCGAACATAGAACCTCCTTTTCGAAGTCGGTTAAAAGAGGAATTGAATTTATTTTAGGAAGAGAGCCAAACAGTCAGGTGTAATAAATCATGTCTGCCTGCCTACAAATATGCCAATTGTACGAATTCCGCGCAAGACTCGACTCAGAGGTGAAAAATCTAAAATTTGTAACATACAAATAGCACATTTCTAAGATTGTATCGCGGTTGATTACAAAGAAACTTCATTCACTAATTACTTAGTTCTAATTAAAAAATAATAGTCGTACTTCATTAAAATATATTAAGTACTGCTCTGAACAATTAATTGTTTAGGAAGAAACATGTTTAATTAGCTAGTAATTACATACTTACTTCTTGTAACTTATTTATTTTATTGGTTTCAAGCTTGCAAGTACTCGTAGAATACTAGTACAAAACCATTGTAGATTTGTGGGCGCGCTCGAAAGTCGCTCTGCATATGTCACGCTGACAAATCCGAACCGGAGGAAGTCGGTCTAATGTAGCCTTACGGTTAAATATTTGCTCAATTCCTCGCATTTGATCTAAAATCCGTTCGAATTCTAATCATTCCCTAAAGGGATAGAAATTGAAAATCAAGTTCGTATTTACATCCGATGCACTACCGTGTGGCGCAAAATAGACCACAACAGCATAGTAGTAATAACATAGCATATGACTACACTAATATGCGTAGTACCTACCTATATAATAGGCCTTTACATTCGTGCACCATTTAAGGGTGATTCTTTGAAACCGAGAGAATGTCTCATTCATCTACAATGTTATTTTTATAAAGTTATCTCAACTCAGGTCTCCAAGATACAGGTTCTACCTAGTTTGGGGACCACCATCTAAATATATGTTAAACCCCTAATAAGTTACAGACAATATTAATGATTATGTAATAGTTTTAAGGTATTCTTCATATTTTGTAACAATGAACAATAAACATTATTCTTTCACTAAATGTAGTGATCAGGGAATTAGTTAATATGCAAATAAAAATATAAAATTGTAAAGAAAAAAAATTAGGACAGAATCAGATGAATGAGAGATTCTCTAACTCTTAACGGCTGATTTCAGCAACCCAGCTCGTATCGCTAGTCCACCCTACCCGAGGGGTGTTCATTCCTACCTCAAGTAGGCACTTATTCGCGATCTACTCGTACAATCACGAACACGCCTACCTGCCCACTCTTTTCTTGTAACTTGGTCAGTTGTGCCACTGTAGGCTCGTGTCATCTCTGGCTCTCAGCCGCAACAAGCACTTGTCATAATAAAGAATGATAAACCTGTTGATAATAGTTGTAAAGTGTTTTGATATTGTGTGGTACCTAGGTTACAAGTACCCACTGTGCAGGGAAATTATGTAACCCGACGTGAGCTGCACGCCGTATTACCCACCGTAGTGCAGTGCATCGGAACAGGTTATCCTGTGGCGCACTCCTGAAAGCATTATGTTAATAGTATTAATTTGCGTAACATGTGGTAGGTCAAGAGATGTTACTACTAGCATTTAGTTGAAGAGAGTCACTCTCTTCACCTAAATGCTAGTAGAAATTCATGCTAACTAGTGCTTGACTGCGACCCAACCTGATGGTAAGCAGTGCTGCAATCATTGATGGTGAGGCGCAATAGTTTATTAAGAGCCTATTCAGTTAATAGGCTCAAGTCAAGCACTAGTTTATATCTACTAAAAAAAGGCAGGTTACAATCTCCAGACTGCTACTGAGAATATTTTTTACTTTACCAGAAAACCCATTTTTATCAATCATAGTTTTAAAACTTTGGCTTCGTTTGTGCATTACTCACATTCAATTCGTATTTGAAATGATTTAAATGAATAAATTCTAATCCGTGTAATGGCTGTAAAAAAAAACCAGTAAAAATAGCAGAATGTTTTAGAACTAGTTTACCTATTCATTATCTGAGTAGTCGGTGTAGGAACAACGTAACAACATGTAACGTGAACCAACAGTTTGTACAATATACGAGTAGTTGTTGTGATCAGTGACGCGGAACATGTGGCGCGCACGCTGTACACTCAACCGCGCATTACTTAGTACGTGCGGTAGAAGTAAAACCTTACTGCTACCGTTTGTACTTGTTACCATCATAGTACATATGTTAACACTGAAGTGTGGCTGACTGTACGTTAAACAAACTTTGCCTGAATTCCTTATGACCAAGCTGTCTAGCTTGAATTTATATTTAGAGATAATTTTAATCCATCGCCAGCTTCATAAGTATCGACAGTAGTATTACTGTGTACTTTAAATGTTGTAATGGTCATTTATACTATAAAGACTCTAAAAGGTGACAGTGTAATATTAACTTTGTCTTTTATGAAATTCTGACATAAAAGTTGATCCATTTTTTAAGTTATTTATTTTGCTTCACCATTAAGCCAGTATCTTTAGAAAGTATTTATTTTTCATAACCAGGCTACAGTCAATTGTCAATACAGTCATTTAATTACGGTAATAACACATTCTAATGTTGTTACAGTATTTGGCAGCTAATGAATGTATCGTGTCAGTCTTCCCGGCAAGCTTCGCTGTCACAATCACATATCGACGCAGGCAAAAATTACCAAGTGGCATTGAGTAGACCATAGATTATACTCATAATAGTAGACTTTGCAAAGAGAGAGAGAGAGCACGTTTTGTAAAGTTTGCTCGCTCAGTGTCGCTTTGTAATTTTTGCCTTTCAAGCGTCGATATATTCATTTTCCTATTAACTCCTCGTACTGTCGTTATGCACACGTAGGTTGTGTGTTCGACCTGCTTAGATGTTCTGTAAAACATCACCAGCGAGTGCTGTCTGTGTACATACCTACTTGTAGGAATACATAAGTATATAATATATACTGACCGTTTTACACCTTTACTACGTTCTTTTTGCGCAAAATCGTAAGTCCTCGGAGCGTCTTGTAAGCAGTTCTATAATTAGACAATAGCGTGCGAAACAGTAGTATCGTGGTAAACGTAGGCACAGCGAAGTGAGCGGCAGCTGGTAATTAGATTACATCTGGCCTATATCGCGGCGAGTGTAGCTGCCGCGGCCGCCGGTGCCACGCTCACGGACATCTTGATGGCGATGGACTCCGTGCAATGTTCATTGGGGACAATTAATGCGGCGTTGGTGTTATCAACGTGACTGGCTCGATCTACCCTAGCACCTTCTACCAGACGGATTGTACAGAGGACTGTTTCACCACTTTTTGTTAATTGAGCTATATCGTATGCGACATGAGACACCTACCTAAAGATTCACAAAAAATAGAGACACTTTTTTAATATATTTTTTTATTGTGAAGTTTTAGTAAAAACCAAGTAAAAGTTCGAAACAAGATCACTTTTGAAGCAATCAGACATAGTCGGTGGCAGTTAGTTGTGATGGTGACAACTCATTAGACCGTCGCAAACGTGGGCTACGCCTGGTTTGTACGTAGAGTCGCATCGCGTGGTGTGGACCGTGGTGTAGCTCTACAAGTCTAGTTGCCATATAAAATGTAGTAGAGAGTAGGTTCCCTCCAGACAATCAACAACTGTCACCCAGGCGCCCTCGTGGGGGCGAGCGGAGGCGGATACCTCTCGCGCCGAGCCTGGTTGAGGCCATGGTCCGGAGCGACGACGAGTGGCAGGCGGGCTCGGACTTCTGCGAAGCAGTAAAGCTTGCAATGGAGGAGGCCGACCGCATCAGGCAACGGTGCTCTCGCCGCCGCTGGGATTTTAAACCCGATTGCCAGCCACCGTTGGCGCGGGCTTGCGGACAGTGAGCAGGTAGCTCGCTGTCCGAACGTCCGGTAACTGTCCGGACCAAGCCCAAGTCGTCGACGGGGCGCACTGTTCCCGCGCGCCTCAAGGAGTTGTTAGCAACAGCAGGGATCCAGCCGGGTCGAAGCCTACTGGGGCCAGGGTTATCCGAAAGCGAACTCAAGCCTCGGTATGAAGGCTTGAAGGAACGGGGTGGGTTTTTTAATCAGTAAGAGTCTGATACTATCTCCCGCTCCGCCCAAGAGCAGGGGTTGTCATTGGATGATTTTCCCCACCAATAAAAAAAACTGTCACCCAGGCCGTTGCCGTGAAGTCTCATCGCAACTAGAAAAAAATAATTAAATGATCTGTATCTATTGCCGACACATTTTATTTATTTATTTGGGATCTCCAACAAAAGGATGTACACAATATTTGTATCTTATAATTAGCGGCTAACTTATGTACTTTATCAAGTTATTAACAACAAATATTGCATTGTTTCCAGCACGATGCAACCAACCGTGTCGCCGTGGGCGTGGGTGTCGTCGTGGGACCGGCGCGCGCGCACCCGCGCGGCTGGCGAGTTCGCGCGCTCGCGCGACCGCGCGGCCTCGCGGGCGCGGGAGCACGACAAGTTCGCCTTCTACGGACTCAGGAAGGATAGCCGGCACTTTATCAGGTGTGATTACATTCATAAAGAATACCTAAAATAATTCCATTCAATAGATCCATGAACGCAGTTGTTTAATTGTACACTGGACCCTACCCTCTATTGTGATCTCTCTCTATCGCTCAATGGTTTGCTGGAAGAAAACTCAACTTTGAATCAAGCTCGCCTTTGTGCATGAACTTTGTTATCCACTTATTTTATAAGTTGTTATAATTAAAGATGAATTAAAGAATTGTTGCTTGGGTATCAGGCAAAAGACCTGTGGCCTTGGTGCAAAATCTAAATTATACTAATTACTTTGTCTCTGGGCCCAGCTCTGAAATTTTGACTGTTGTAATGGTGATGATATCTTTAAATAAAAAATAAAAAAAAATTACAGAAACATGTTGCATAGTTTAGAGGTTGATTCTCTAATTTAGAGTTGTAAGTTCATGTGTTGTGTGTGCGCCACGTGTGTCACTGGTGTCAATAGACCACAGAAAGGGTGTTACATTTTGAGCTTTAAAGGAAACACTGAAATAACTTCCACTCAGTACTATATTACGCCACGGATATAATACGAGTATATGTTAACAATAGTTACTGAAATACTGACTGCACTGTACGACAGAGGAATGACAACTGTAACCTGTTCAACAACTAAATGTCATACGTGTGGTTTTGCTTTCGCAATTTCACACGCAACTAACTTCGTAACGCTTCCTGCCGCTACAGTGCAAATATTTTGAAAATATAAATTTTACATGTATCTTAAAATTATCCCGCAACACAAAAACAGTAGTGGTCACGCTAATAATAGACCTTGTTTGTTTAGTACAAACACATCCGTCTGTTAGACTGTTATAATAAATAAGCAGAAATTAAAACCTTCTCTGGATAACAATGTTGAAATAAAAACATTCACACTGACAAGTTGCCGTTCTTGACTTCAAAGAAATATAAGTATTAAATTCAGTATCAAATCATATATCAAAGAAATATAAGTATTATAGTTACAAGTTCATTAAACAAACAAAATTCCAAAATTCACTACTCCAAGATTCTATAGTTTCAATTTTCCATAATGCTCCCGTGTCGTCAGTACGTACGTTTTATTCTATTTTCTTTTTTTTTGTTAGTGGCCAGTTTGAATCATAGTAATTACATACTCTTTGGTTTAAATTTCGAGTCAACTTATTCGATGCGCCTACATTTTAATTCACAATATTGATGATTCTTGATGCTCCAAATTCAAATCTCATTATTCCCTAGGGATCGGCCATACTGCATTATCTCCCTAGGCATATAATGACTTGCTTTAAGTGAGGTTTGTATGACGTGTAAAACGACATTATCGAGCAGGTGGTGTAAAAAAAAAGTTTCGTTTACATCTTGCGGCGTGGCGCCAAACTAAACCTTTTGAAGTTTTCGTTTTAAGTGCAAACAAAAATGAACTTAGCTGTGGTCAGGTGGAAGTGTCTTTGATGGTACCTGTACCTACAAACGACGCCTGCTCCTTACGGTAGGATACTTTTAGATGTATAATAATAATAACTATGTATTTGTATTGTAATGTAACAGTAGTGTCCTTGTCCGCAACAGACTGGACCCGCTTGCGAAGGGTCTGCTGCTGAACCGGCAGTGGGTGCCCACCAGCGCGCCCGTCACGTGGCGCGTGGAGCGCGCGCACCACACCGAGCCCTGGGCCGTGCCCGGCATCAAGGTTTGTGCCTTGTCGTTTCCTTGGCGGCAACAAACTGGACCTGCTCGTGATTGGAGACACATCAAAGTTTATGTCTACAACGTTGAACTGAAGAATTTGTGAAGACTTTGTTACTAAGCTGCCATAAAGTAGCATGCTGCTTGCATTATTCCATCTTTTATCCCGAGCTACAGTTTGGGACACAAGCTCTGCTTGTTTCCACCGTGATGACTCCACCGTGATGAGCCTTTCGAACTACTGTACTAAATATATAGTTAGTCTGTGCTACACGATAGTCCCTCCTTCAGATCCTTCTGATCACTGATCATCGATGTGTGTGTGGTGGTTAACAGTTACTATTATGTGGACAAAATAAACATAGAACACGACCAACACCTATCACCTTTAAAGTATTGAATCTGATCTGAGCCTATCTTTAGAAGAATCCAAGCAGTCTAATCTATGTAACTAGACTTGTCGCTGGCTTATTGATCCATATATGTACTGTAGTAGACTTAAAGAGAACTGAAACCCGACAGCTAACTCAATGCAGGTATATTATCATCAGAGCATCCAAAGCTACCGTCCGTACGAGCCGGTCCCCATCGTGCTCCCGGGCGACCCTGGGGCTTCGGGGCAGCTGCCTGGCGCGGCGGGGACCCAACGGAACATGGGGCCACTCTCGCACAACTGGTCGTACGGGGCCCGCGGCTGGGCGGCCGGCGCCGTGGTGCTGGCGCTGTTAGTGCTGCTCGTGAGGGCCGCGGAGAATTGTCTCCATAAGAAACTGTTCAAGGCTATCTACGCACATACAAGTGAGTGAAGTTTTATTGTCTTGGAGATATAAACTGAATCTTAATTTGTTATGTTAACAACAAGCGAAAAATATTTTCCCTACCTTGATTGACGATCGCCGACTGCAGCCACATGTTGTACATATAAAACAGGGCTAATGTTAGACTTGTATGTATAGCCTTCTATACAAGTCTAACATTAGCCCTGTGCCCTAGACTACACGAAGAGGCATTCTATTTGCGGGAAGGATTGCCAGAAAACACTAAAATGTGACGAATATTATGGGCTCAGGATACTGGAGCCAGCTTTTCAATAATATGTACAAAATCATTTCAAAATTAAAAATACATCAAACACACGCCTCACAAGAGAACTTAGCATAATATGTATCGTAGTCAATCGCGGATAGTGTCACATGTTCAGAACCCGAGGAGGCTAAAACCCTGCATTAAGACCAAATTTTGTAGGTTTTGCAAGCTAGAGTTTCAGAAATACTCTTGCTTAAATCGGAAATCGGCCATTCAATCGTGATAATAACAGACACAATTGAAAGACAATAGGTGCGCGAACGCCGGCGTTCGCTTGGGGTTTAATGAATTAAGGCGGCCAGAATCTGAGTGCAATCGACGTAAAAAGAAAGAGAAGCAGCCTCATCGGCCTAATGTGATCACTTTTTATGTTCAGATGCTGGAGCAGCTGAACTTCAGCAGAACGATGTTAGGCCGGGGCATTACAGGCTGCAAGGAGGTCGGTGGCGCTTATGATACACCTTTGTATACCGTGTCTTTGACGTCTATGCTCAAACGTGTACCATGGATACAGTGCATGATTCTGGACCACCCAGGTGGTGGAATTTTCAGACAGCGTTTTCCAAATTTATAAAAAACTTTGTTTTAATCAACCTTGATGATATTTAGTTAATAATTCGATTTTCTCCTGAAAACTTCGGCAGGTTTTATTTACAGCCTGTTTTTAATGTAGAAAATGAGTTAAATACTTTGAATTTAAATGTCATTGGGGTTGATTAGGATAACGATGTTATACAGTAAATGAAAAAAAGAATGGAACAAGCTGACGAAATGTGTACCACTGGCGAGTCCTGAATCATAAACTGAATTCGTGGAACACGTTTGTGCGTCTATGTCCGAGACACGGTGTATATCCTTTACTTGGAAGTCACGAGATGACGAGACTATAAACTTGAAATGATGGAGGTCTTACAACAAACTAGGATCAAGAATACTAGGACGTCTTATGAGTAGATCAAGGAGGAGATAAGGTAGACTTAGTACTTATTGAAATGAGCCGCGTCACTTAGTCGCGAAGAAAACACAAATGCGGTGGAGCCAACTTCTGTTTCCAGTTTTTCGAAAAGTAATTTAGTTCTTGAGGGTTTTTAGAAACTGTGACTTAATGGACATCTTTGGAATTTTATTAATTAATTTGTTGCTTTATTTCAGTAAGGAGACAGGAGTCAGATGAATGGTCCACACCAAATGTGATGGCCACCAGTCGTAAGTATTGCTTAATTATATTCCTTTTATAACACGTATTTTTTTTTCTATATATCCTTCAAACATAATAAATTATTTATAAACATATAGACTAGGGAAATACCAAGGATAAGATTTGCTAGAAAAAAATAATGGGGATACGTATTTATGCAGACATTCTACCCGATCACCAATGAATTAACATTTGCACTTAAGGATGATATCATCATGTATATATATATATAGCAGTGGTGACCGAGTGGTAGTGGCCTCGAATTACGAGTTGTAGTTCGCGGGTTCGAATTCAGCCAGGCGCATTACTTTGTGTAATTTATTTCATCACCACTGCTCTCAAAACGGTGAAGGAAAACATCGTGAGAAAAACGGCATGTCCTAGAACTAAAAATTTGAAAATATGTAACATCTGTCAACACGCACTGGGACCGCGTGGTGGATTAGAGGCTTGAATCCCAACAGTGGGAACATTAAAAAGGCTGGTGATGATGTATATAAAAATGAATTCCTATTTCCTTGGTCACGCCATCACGCGTGAACGGCTGGATAGATTTCGCTAGTTCAAAAAATTAGGTTAGTGTAGTAGGGTAGTGTAGGGTAGAGTATGGTAGAGTAGGGTAGAGTAGGATAGAGTAGGGTAGAGTAGGGCAGAGTAGGGTAGAGTAAGGTAGTGAAGGGTTGAGTAGGGTATAGAAGAACGGGAGCGCAGCTGTTCGGGCAAAAGCTAATGAATGATAAATATGTACTGTAAGTACTGGTTGACCCGGCGTACTTCGTACCGCTTAGCTATTAATGAATAGATATTTATATCTTTACTATACTTAAATATCTTAATCTTTAAACTTTTATCTTTTGATTTAGTCAACCGATTGCGATGAAATGAAGTCTAATATAATTAATATGTCAAGTTACACACAATTTTAATGTATAAAAGTTATCTGTGTCGATTTCGTACATTTTACGTAATGGGCGGCCAACTAAAAACATCTACAGATTGATTATATGTACACATGACTATGGCTGGAAAACGATGCGTCACGAGTAGGTGTTAATATGATTACTTCAAATTCCAGTGCAGATACAGCATCGAGACTTTGACGTCGGTTCCCTGGACAATTTGGACGACATGGAAGACCTGCCGCCGCTCAGCCACAACGACATGCCGCCGCCGTACTCGGAGTGCGCGCGCCCCGGCGACGTCGGCGCCAACAAGCTCGGCAGCGAGGAGCCGCCGCCGCCCTACTCCGCCTGCTACGTCGCGTACACCAGCCCCAAGGGCGCCGAGCCACAAGTGCACATACGACGACAAAACGTCCTTGCCGAGCGACCACATTCTAGTACCGACGTTGATAACGCTCAAAACAACCTCATTGAGAATGAACTCAGAAGTGAGGCCGGTACTATGATTACCTGTTGTGACGATTCTGAAGACGCCACTCCTGAGATGAGAACAGAACTAGTATTCGATAACGGTAGGATATTGGAGAGGCTGAGCTTAGGCCTGAATAGTGAAAATAATGAGACAGGAGAAGCCAGCAATGACAATGAATCAGAGCAGAGCACTAGACACGGTAAAGACAGAGTTGTGTATATTGATGAAACAGCTGCAGAGAACACCTCGCCTGGCAGAGTGCTACTCGTGTAGCGAGCTCAGACAAGTATTAGGAGAGTGCGTGATAATGAATGTGAATCGATTGAGTTGTATAATACACTGTAATTATTTTTGTAAAATAATGTAAAAGCCAATACTCAATAGGTAGATTTGTGAGATAGAATCAACGAAGAGCGACATTACATTTCAGTATGGTGTGAAGTTAGACAAAACGCTCAAAGGAGTGATAGTCTGTATAAGTTTTGATAATTAGATTAGATTGTAAAATTCTTTGAAGATCTCGATAGTTTCAATATATGACGTCTGTATCACTAACAGTATCTACGTAGTTACAACATGTGTAGCAGTAGACTTTGATCTGACTTTGTCTGCAAAATTCTCGATTCTTAGTAGTGGAAATTGGAATAAACTTTGCAAAGTTACGATAATAGTTTTGAAAATCGACGATTTCATTAGAAAAGATCTTGTGAACTGTAAATATAGAATTTTTATTGCACATAATTATGTTATTTAACGAGGACATTCTTTTAGGCCTCAAAACACGTCTACAGAATGTGTTTGTCATTGCTTTTACAAGAACCCTAAGTTTGTTGAAAGTAGCCTATTTTTGATTTCCTTTAGTTTAGAAATACTACTCGTATATTGTTTGTAAGTGCCTTGTAACGTTTGCACCAGACCCTACTCGTATATATTCTCTCGCATGATCTACATACGTACTTACGTAGGTGTTCGCTTACCAAAGATACCTGAACCGTAGACTAGCTCTAAGATATTTTGTAATTTTGTAGTCCCCCGACAGTCAGCACACTTAGTGTAGTGACGACGGCGACGTAGGCAGCCATCACACACGGCCGATGTTATATATTCCTAGAACCTCGTCTCTGAATCTATTTCAATTTTTATTAAAAATTTATTTAACTTATATCTATTTAGTTTTATTGATCCTTGTTCTTTTTAGGGTTAGTAGCTAAATAAGGACAGCCTCATGGGCTGACCCTTAAGATTCAGCAACGTTTACCGAGGTCGACCAATAGATGGGTGACCATTCGTTACATAACTGCAACAACAGCTGTCATTTGTAGATCTTTAGGATATTACGTTTAGTCAAAAACTTGAATCTGATACCAGTGTTCCTAATGTGTATTGTGTAACCCAATTACTGGATTGTAGAGATCAGATTGCCAATCTTCTCTTCTTAAATGGGCACTCTGCTTAGAGTGGTCGTGGCTGTTGATGATGGACGGGGCAACGACGCGCCGTTGTCGTTTGCTTCCAAGGCTGCGGCATGTCGAGCGATGTCTCTTCATTTTTGGCGGTCGTGCACACTGTACGCGACACTGTGCGCTTGACTGCGTATTCTTGGTTATAAGGTCAATCCAAAGAGTTGAGGGTCGACCATGGACTCTCTTTCCTTCAACGCGGCCATAAACCATAAGGCCCTCTCCAAAGACATGTACCCAAAGAACTCCAGTATTCGTAACTGCACAATCGACGATGTTTGTCCTGTATGTGAAGCTCTTTGAGGAAAGAGTTTTTGGTGCGGAACACTGTCCAACAACAAAAATTAGTAATACCAGACACATAAGCCAATCTTCAGTATTCTTCGTAATTCGGCTAAATTTCCATGGCGCAATCGATAAGCAATCGCTCATGAAAAATATTGTTATCCAGCTGTATCAAGTATAGCTGAAAGCCCAAAATTTAAAAAATAATAATAAATGAATAAAGGGACAATAATAATAATATTCCGCAACTAACAACGCTGTCCAGTCCCAAGCTAAGCAGAGTTTGTGTTATGGGTACTAGACAACTGATAAACATACATATATTTTACATACATACTCATATTATAGATAAATTACACCTAGACACAGAACAAATTATGATCATGCTCATCATATAAACATTTGACCTGGGTGGGAATCGAACCCACGACCTGCGGCATAGGTCTGCGTCAGGGCCACTAAACACTAGACCAACAGGCCTGTCAATATACCTAGTTGGCGGCAGCAGGTAGTTTCTGCCGGGCACAGGTCCTCGTTGTTTCAGGCTTCTTGACATCATCATAAGATGCTGCTTCGAGGGCATCTTCATTTTGATAACTGTTACTCAGCGTTGAATAAACTTTATTGTACTCAAAAATAATTTGACAGCCTTTTTATAAGAACTTTTAAATCTATGAGCACTACAGAATAGAAGAATGTAGAGTGTGACTCTTGTGTTCTGTGATGAGTAAAAAAGCAGCATTGCCTACTGCTGCTAGCGACATCTACCAGAGAACCTCTGGAATGAGCTACTAGTCCCAGCTACATATATACCTACAACAATATTTTTAGTATATGCAAATCCTGAATATACTTTGTTCAGTATCAGTAAGTTCTGAATCGATTCCAATCATTTTAAACTATCCATGTTATATTTTTCCCAAAAATCACAAAAGGTCACAAGTTGGACACCACCGACACTAAGTACAACACAGATCATGGCTGGTCATAGCGGGCATTAGGTGCCAGCGCACAGGTGGGTGCGCAAGCAAAACACATCCCTCAGTCGCCCGGGTGGCCAACACCATGTATTTATGTCGCCAACCAGGTAAGTATACCTGGCTTATAACTGTGATTTTTCACAATATATTTTTGAAATGTTGTACATAGATTCATTACGTAAAAATACCAGACAGATGTTTTAGGTTGCGCATATACTAAAAATTAAGTTCGTATATAAAGAAGAAAAACCTGTCTCTAATTGTTGGGGAAGTCGGCGAACGAAAGACGGGTGGTTAAGGAGAAAGGAAACTGACAACCATCAATATAATTGATATGGGATATTTGAAATAGCAATATACTGAGTTACTCTCAGTTGAGTGGCATCTTCTGCCGTCTACAGTCGGAAATAATTACTATTGCGGGATGGCACTACCAGAAAATAGCGATGGAAAACTTAAAGAGGTATTCCCGAAAAGCAGGTAAGCAAAAATAAGTGTATTAGGGTTTTAATTTATTTTATTATCTTAAACCCATCACACATTTTACAATACAGCTATTTAATCGCTCAATCTGACAATTATGTGCTAATTGTACTTATACTGAGTGCAAGTTCATACGGGTGACGGGATGATATTCTGTCCTGAACGTTATAAGTAAGTTATAACTAGCACTTTACCCGGGACTTCGTTCATGAGAATGTTTTCATTGTCAGTGATCGTCTACTTCATAATAAGGAGCCTTGTGCTAAATTTCACGTTCCTAGTCCCAGTAGTTTCCGCTATGTGAAGATATGTCAGTGAGTCAGTTCCTCCTTTTATATATATTGATGTGTAAGACAAAAGCTTAAGTATATTCTCGTGCAAAAAAAAAGAAACCTTCCTCATCAAAACCTGTTTCTGACATTTCGTCGTGAAACCGACTCATCGTTCGGTAGTCCGTCGAGCGCGTCGCACGTACCGCCTACGTCTTAGTTTTGGATCTCTCCATGTGAGGCAACTTGTACATTACGAGGTGTGATCTACACCTCTACGTTATAGTGCACATTACCACGGTTTTTGCAGGTGTATTTTTTATTTGGTGCTAATTTAGTGGAGCGTAAATAATGTTAGTTCACAAAAGTGCAACATAGACGTTGATGAGAGGTCTGGCCCATTTTTTACCTGATTCAATACGAGTAACTATAGAAGGACGGTCATATTTTTCGAGTGTTTGTATGTGTACGTAAATTTTTTTGGCACGCTTTATTGCCTAAATAGTGGAGTGCCTGGGGGTATTTACCTGGGATTACAGTTACTGTGGTTGAAATTTAAAAACCAGGTATGTTTAGCTAATATCGCCTCTTGTTAATCCAATCTAGCGATAATTCGAACTTCTCTTATCGCAGTTTTCACGAGTTCTAGAGAAACTCTTTATATTTCGAAAAAATCGATACATTTTTAATCACTTTGTGAATTGAATTGTCGAGTGTATGATGCCATGTAGCGTCATACACTCGTTATTAACACACAAACACTAACAACTTCACTCCTATTGGTCGTCGCGTGATGTTATATGATTATAGCTTATAGCTGTAGCCTACTTCGATGTGCTCTCCAACGCATTTTTTTTTATGAATTTGGAACGTTCCTCATTGTAAACATTTTATTTTAATTTTCAAATTCCAGATATCATTTTTTTAATTTCTACGTAAACTTTTTATAAATATTATTAGCCAAACATCTATCATATTATTATTTTTTTAATGTGATTGGACTTAAATAAATTGCCACCATTAAGCAGTAACGGTGGCAATTAACGGTCGAGTGGTAACGGCCCCAGCTTACGAGTTGCAGGTCGCGGGTTCGAACCCAGCCAGGCGCATTACTTTGTGTAATTTATTTCATCGCCACTGCTCTCAAATCGGTTAAGGAAAACATCGTGAGGAAACCGGTACGTCCTAGAACCAAAAAATCGTAAATACATGTGACATTCACCAACCCGCACTGGTCCCGCGTGGTGGATTACGGCTCATTTCCTCTTCTAGACCGGAGGTCTGTGTCCCATCAGTGGGAACATTAAAATGATATTGATGATGATAGAATTGCCACCAACTGCACCAAATTGCTTGAAAAGGGTTGTTCTCAAAAAATGAAAGTTCGAACGTTAGTTCCCAATGAGTCCACGTCATTTTTTAATATTAATTATTTTCTTTCTCTCCGAGTCCATGAGATAAGGGATAAAGCAATGTTTATTTATTAGTAGTAGCAATGATTTTTAAAATAAAATTTTATAGAAACAGAAATAATAAACAATGAATATTTTTATTTCATATACGCAGTACCTATGAAACGGTAAATATTATCTACTTTACATGTCTACGTACATGTATCCAAAGAAGCGAATGGTCACAACCATGAAAAAAAAGTTTTAAAACAATTACAATACATCAATAATTTTAATCTTACACTAAATTAAACTTTGTATTATAAAATGTCACAGATTCAGAATAATCAGAGACTATACCATCACATACAATAAATAAACCAGACCTAAGCCTAAGCATTAAAAATCTCAGTTTCAGAATGAACACAATAATCGTAGTTAGTAACTATTTGATTTTCCCATAGCTTACAAATTGGTTAAGACAGGCAAGAAATGGCTGTACCCGTGGACCCTTTGGGAATTGATGCGGTCCGAACACTTAAAACAAGACTTTTCTTTCATGGTTTCGATGAGAACTGAACGGGAACAATAGAACCATGGACCTCTGGGAACAGCCCTCTTGAAATTGACTTGTTTGCTAGATTTTAGTAATTTTTTGCAGCCATGATTTATACTACTTTTTGTTTGTTTTAAAGGAAAGAATTTGAAGACAAGACTAGGCTGCACTCTCTTGATTTTTGGCCTGGTATGGAAGCCTTCCTCGATATGCCTGACATAGCGCTGCCCGGTGACCCGACTCCCAATAATTTCACTCCGTCAGACGAGATACCTTCCACCAAACCAATTGAAAAAGGGCCTTCCACTACACCACCCAAAAAGGGCCCTCCAACAACACCACCCATAAAGAAGCCTCCTGCCACTCCATCCGAAGCGGGGCCTCCTACCACTCCATCCGAAGTGGAACCTCCTACCACTCCATTCGAAGTGGGGCCTCCTAACACAACGCCCAAAAAGGGGCTTCCCACCACACCATCCAAAGAGGGATCTATTATGAAACTGCTCGACAAAAAACCATTCAAAACAACGAACCCGCCAATCAGAGCGTTTGACAACATCCATAAAGTCCCTAAAACTGCGAAACCGTTCGACCGCTCGCCGACCATCAAACCGCTGATCGAATGGAAACACGGGGACATTTTCAACCAAACCGATTGGTTTCCCAAGTACAATTACAAGGTTTGCTATGTTATACTAAACCCAAGGTATCTGGGAATATTCTATTTGTATATAGTAAAGAGGAAAAGTTTGTTTTTATGTTTGTAGGAGGTAATCTCTGGAAATATTGGTCCGATTGCAAAAATTTTAGCTCCGACTGAAAGCTGCTTTATTCCCGAGTGACATAGGCTTATATGACATATTTTATGTAAAAGCGCGAACGCGAAAGCTAGTCTATAATATAATAAGTAATTTCAAAATGAGAAAAGTCCCTGGCTGTTAATTCTGAACACCTAAAGTTACTAATTCATTATGTGTTAGTAAAATCATATAAACTTTAGAGAAAGATTGTTTGTTTTTATGAAGTAAACTTAATGTGTCTTTTGAATTTCCAGTTCGTGTTTGTGGAGGCGACGCAGCCGCCACTCACTCGGGCTATAAACGCCGGCACGCTCGTCGTCAAGTTGCTGGGGGGCGCTGTGGGCTTTCTGTTTCTGCTCATGGTATTATCCACCTTCATGGATAAAAAACATCGCACCCGTAGAGGTACGAGTATGGTAAAGGCAGTTCTTACCCTTTGCGTAGATAGAGTTACTTCAATCTAATCGGTCAAGAGTGTCTTTACGTATTGCCTATTGTTCTTCTATAGTTTGTGTTATATCTTCGGAGTTGGTTGAGTCTTAATCATCATCATCATCTGCAAAATCTTCCTGCACTTACGGACAAGGGCAACAAAATTAATAATAATCTCAGCAATATTACTGTGATGAAATAATTTCTCACTGCATGTGTGTCTGTGGTCTGTTCGTTTGAGTAAAATAACATATTTATAGCTAAGTTGTTAACAAGCTGAGCGCTAGCAGTGGCGCTCTTGAGGAAACTCTGACTGAAGCCATGCAAGACATAATGAATGCCGACGCTTCTGCTTTCATTTAGTGACTTTATTATGGAGATCAATGACAAGTGCAGTTTACCTCCTAAAAGCTATACACCTGTTACAATCCGTGCAGTGTTTATGACGCTATTGTCTCATCATCCATGTAATTGTTTCAGGAGTTCAATTTAATTTAATTCAATTTATTTCCACAAATTCACAACAATCATAATCATGTTTACATGACTATTGCTTACTTATTTTCTAAAATACACATACCTTATCCTTGGGGGAGGCCGATGTCCAACAGTGGAAGTATATCGTTTGAAATGATATTGATGACATACTTTGTATAAAAATCGTAGGTAACTACACTTACTACAATTGTTTCAGGAGTGGTTCTCCCTGCCGATGCAAATGCAGTTGAGCAAAACCTTCAAGCCGACGAGAGGACATCTTCCGAGCCAGGAGGTTTGTTACTCTGCGGCTAATAACATTTTACAAATGGGACACTTGGACCACTCTCCTCCTAGTCATAACGTTTTACTTCATCCCTCTCACTCAATCCATGTATCAGTTCGGTAGACTCCCTCTAACTTTCCATTTTGTAACATTACTATTTATGCCTCTTCATCCAAGAGACTAACGATTTATTTTCAAGTATATGTAGACCACTTTCAAACTTCCTCTGATGAATGCATTTTATAACTTTACCTAATCTTCTCAATTTACAAATCAGCCTTATAATCTGTATTTATTAATGATTTTATTCATGATTCCTCTGAACCAGAGCCTCTCAACAATGACTTGCCACCGCTGTACTACGAATGCACGCTCTACAGTACGAACGAAGGTGTTGGCGAGGGACCACCGCCTTACACTAACGCTGAATATCACAAACAACAGGAAGACGGTTTCGTTAAAAACGAACGAAGAGCCTGCTCTGAAGATCCTGCTCCGGCGATGAGGACGGAACTAGTATTCGACAGCGACCGGATATTAGAGAGCTTAGATGCGAATAGTAATAACAATAAGACGAGAGAAGCCAGCAATGATAATGTAGAAAAGTAGAGAACTACACGCGCAGACTTGAAAGACAGAACCAGTGGTGTAATAGTACATTGTTACACTAGCGGTGAAAGTAACTCATTTCGTCCCGAGAAGGAGTTGTCGGCCGAGCGTAGCGAGATCGCTAATTCAAGGGACTAAATTAGTTACTTTCACCCCGAGGTAAGCACTGTGCTTTTCATTACGAATACAAGGCCAGTAAAAATAAAATTAAAGTTTGTAAAACCTGAATCGATGTACTTACCTATGATTTTATGTAGGTATCTTTCTTCAGATTTAGACGGTTAAAGGTTCTCTACTACTGCTTTAGCCTCTTCTCATAAGAAATTAGGCGTTTAATCACTATTTTAGTCTGATGAACTTATCGTGTTAATACAAATCTCCGCTATACGGAAATGTAAACAAAACTCGAAAAAACCAACGACTGATTACCACTTTCCCGCCATTTGATTTTTTTTTTTTTTTTTTTTGTAGCCGTCAGCTATTCAGCCTCATTAATGAAAAATTATAAATTAACCCGTTGTGTGTCTAAACGTAGATCTACGCGAGACACAATGGCTTTTTAATTGTGTCTGTAATTACGGCACACGAGAGGTTAATTGTAATCTTTTAAAAGTCAAGTATTTTTAAGAAAAATAAGTCACTTAAAAATATATATTATTTAATTAATCTTTTTGTTATTTCAATTTTATATCGCGCTGTATTTGACTGCCTGTATAGAAAGTTGGAACATGGTCCAATAGAAATGTGAAGATAGAACTAGTTTTTTTTTAGACAGTTGAAAGTAAAACTCCATAGGGATGAAAAGTATCACTTTCAGCCCGCTCCTCAGGCAACTTCAGACCCACTTTCAGAGTATGAGTAATGAAAAAGTATTAATAAAATCGGTAATGATAAAAACAATGCTCAACAAGAAGACTGATTATGTGGATCAATTAAAAACGACATTGTGTTTTAGTTCTTAACTAAAAATACGAGCTCTAAATTTAAGTTAATCGTACCTCAAAGAAATGGGCGTTTAATATTGTATTACAGCTCGCGTTTCGTCCGTTTGTATGAAGATGGATTACTGTATGATATTAATACTGTGGTCGTGATGTGCCACAGAACTAGGGTTTAAGTCTGCTATTTTTATAAATTCGTCATTCGAACACCATCCCATTGTAATTTTGCTAAAAGTTCCTAATCTGCTAATTCATAATGATCGATCATTGATCGGTCAATGGTCTCGTAATAGAGTTGCGGTAAAATGACAATATCGAGCTTATTAAAAGCAATAACTGCACAATGACATTCTAATGGTAGGTCACTGATCTAAGGAACTGTCAAAATTTTTGCAGATTACCGCATACGTAAGATATTCATTTGTAAATATGTACGAGATTACCATTCTATCCCACTTCTTTCAATGGAGTGTTTCAGTGGTTGATCATTGGAAAGTCATAATGACTCCATTATATTAGTAGATTACCAAACTTACTCAAAATCAACAATTATGATATCAATGATAGACCATTCTGACACTATTGTAATAGCAGACTTGGGGCCCTGGTGATCTGTAATACAGGTTAACACCTAAGTATAACAGACACCAGGTTCTCCCACATTCACTTGACTCAAAAATGTTCCTGCAAGTAATTTGAATATTTGTTTAATCATAAGTTCTTGTTTTGTGAGGAGAAATAAACGAAGATTATTATTTTATTATATTATTACTATATTTTTCCACGGTGCTAGCACACTTACGTTACAACGACGCCGACGCGACGCGCCGCTGCGCTGTAACGTAGGTTCCCATCGTAATTCTCCCGAACGAATTTTGATCGCGGTGGTTACTCTTAACCGTGATTAGGTGAGCAACAAGCAAAAGAATGTAATGTAACATACCTATTCTTAGCACTTTTTCCACATGGAAAACACATAACTCAACATGGGAGATTATTCGTAAACCTTCCAAAATACAAGTGAAATGATTCTGATTCAACAATGTTCCATTGATCATCTGATGTACCGTCGACTCGAAAAGAAGGTGTTGGAGATAAAACCTTCTTGCAAGCTTCCTAAATTATATGAAAAAATATGACACTTCTATTTGTCACTTGTCTTCACTTGTTTTTTGTAAAATATATTGTTCACACCGAAAATTATTAAAACTAATTTGCATTGAGCATCCAGTCATTGATTTTCATCAGAATACCCATAATTCTCGCACATGGTCCATAACGAGCCGGATGAAATATAATTAAGAAGATCAGCGATTATTTTCAAGAAAAAGAATAGAGACTGACTTCCACGCTGAATGGAGGTTCATGAGTTCACTGCTGGAGAACTGGATTGATTTCAAGCAAGTTAGTTAGTGGTGTACAGTTATAATTACGCTAATATCGTCACCCAACACTCAGGTAGTATATATAAGTAGTCATACTAAGGTCAGTACTATTTTATTAAATTACCAATTATATTGTGTTTGAGTAAAATCATTAGGTACTTTGTTGCATTGTGATTAGTATTTTATTCAACAGCAATGTTAAGTTTAAACTCATACTTTTAACAGTATAGTTAGCTATTTTGCTACATTATTAAACTTACATTATATTAAGCTGTAACTAATTACATAACTACTTAACAGTGGTATTAATTTTTAACAAGTATCTTGACATAATAAAAATATTTGAGTGTTAGATATTAGTACAAGTCATTGTTATAAATTATAGTTAGCAGTCAGAAAGGGCATAGACTACAGCTAGGCGTATAATTATTGAAATTATATTGTTGTTTTAATTTTTATATTCCTGTATCAATGCCAGGTTGACAACACTCGTCTCCCAGAATGTCTGAGGAAAAGGATTTAATTAAGAAGCGAGGCAGCTTCAAAGGTCGCTTGACTAGTTTCCTCAATTTTCTGGACTCATTCAAGGACAAGGAGCTATCTAGCTGTGATGTGTCCGAGTTGCAGTTGCGCATGGGCAAGATAGAGGCGTTGTATGAGCAGTATGATGAGGTACAGTTACGTCTAGAATGCATTGTTGACGACATCAACTTACAATATTCTCAGCGTTCCGAGTTTGAGTCTATTTATTATAAAACCTTATCTAGAGCCCAGAATATTCTGACTGACTACAATAAAGATAATAAATCGATGGAAAGTTGTAAAAGTACTCGTGTTAGCATAAAGCAGCCGGTTAAATTGCCAACGATTCAGTTACCAAAGTTTAGCGGATTATATTGTAATTGGCTTGAATTCCGCGACACCTTTACTAGCCTAATTCATTGTAATGATGACATAGACGCAATCAATAAGTTTCACTACTTGCGAGCATCACTTGAGGGAACAGCTGCTATAGTTATCAAATCCATTGAGTTTTCTTCAAGTAATTACTCTGTGGCATGGTCATTGTTATGTGATCGGTTTGACAACAAAAGATTACTGGTTCAGAATCATATAAGTTCATTATTTACTATTGAATCAATTACAAAAGAATCTTCTGTTGCCATTAAGAATTTGATCGATCAGTTAAATAAAGACTTGCGAGCTTTAGAGTCATTAGGGGAGCCTGTGAAACACTGGGATACACTTTTAATCTACATTGTCACACGAAAACTTGATCAAAAAACCTATCGTGAGTGGGAGGAGTGCAAAGGTAGGATAGACAAGGATGGCTTAATCACGTTTAACGCATTTATGCAATTCTTACGCAATCGAGCCGACCTCATCGAGACCCTGGAACTCCCCCGCAATCATTATTCGCAATCACCAGGTAAATCAGGTCCTAAGATCAAGTCAATGGTAGCACAATCTCCTATCAATTCTAGCACTGACTCAGCTTCTAAACCTTGTCCTAAATGTAATAACAACGATCACACATTAAATAATTGTCCACAGTTTCTCGCATTGAGTAACGATGACCGTCTCAAATCATTACCTAGTTATAAGGTATGTTTTAACTGTTTTCGTTCCGGACACTATGCTAACAAATGTAAAAAACCAGGCTGCAAACTATGTAAACGTAGGCACAACACATTAGTTCACGTACATTCTAATGGCACTGTATCGAATACACCTAGTGGTAATTCGATGAATAACTTGTCTGCTACGACTGAAACGAATAACGTAGCTTTATCCGCAAACATTGCATCTCCGTGTGGTCATACGCAACGAGATGTGTTGTTATCAACCGCTTTGATCAAATTAAGAGACCACAATGGGTGTGTGCATCTCGCTCGCGCGGTGCTCGATAGTGGTAGCACGTCTTCACTCATAACAGATAGGTTGTGCAATAAACTTAACTTAAAAACTAGCCAGGTAGATAGATCAATCCTTGGAATCAATAACGTCACTTCGCACGTAGGTAAAATATGTCGGGTTAAGGGTACCTACGCCATTAGATGATAGCTTTGTATTCGAACTAAATTGTTTTGTTCTTCCGTTCATTACGAGTAGTGTTCCGTGTCGTCAGATAAATATTTCTGATTTCGACTTACCCTCGAATATTACTTTAGCTGATCCTACTTTTTATAACCCTGCCGATGTTGATATTTTAATCGGCGCTGATCTTTTTTGGGATTTGTTAGGATCTCAAAGACTAAAGTTAGGTACCGGGAAACCAATATTATGTGAAACCAGTCTAGGATGGATAGTTTCCGGTCCAATTACTCAGAATACTATCTCACTGCTGACGAATGACGTAAAGTGCAATATGTCTAAAATGGTTGCCGACAGCGATGGTGACTGGGAAAACCTCAAGTCAGAATTGACAAAGTTTTGGCAATTAGAGGAGGTGAATGCGAAGTCTTCCAATTCTTATATGCCTGAAGAGAAATTGTGTGAAGACAATTTCGTTACAAATACGACACGATTGTCTGATGGTCGTTTTTGTGTTCGCATCCCCCTTAAGAAAGATCCTTCAATTTTAGGAAATTCTTTTAATAAAGCCACACATTGTTTACATTCTTTAGAGCGTAAATTAAAGGTTAAGACGAACTTTAGTAGAATGTATCATGACTTTTTGTCAGAATACGAGTTACTTGGTCATATGACAAAAATTAATAAACCTAATTTATGTTTGGGTTATTTTATTCCACATATGGGAGTTTTACGCGAGTCGAGTACCACGACCAAACTTCGTGTTGTTTTCAACGCTAGTGCTTCTACTTCGACGGGAGTGTCCTCTAATGACCTACAGATGGTTGGGCCAACCGTACAGGACGGTCTATTGTCTATACTTCTTCGCTTTAGAGTCCACAAGTATGTTTTATCTGCGGATGTGGAGAAGATGTATAGACAAATAGTCGTCCACCCGTCGGACAGATATTTACAACAGATTGTTTGGCGTGATAATGTTAGTGATCCTATTAATGTTTATCAATTAAACACCGTCACGTACGGTACGGCCAGTGCGCCATTCCTTGCGACACGATGCCTTAAACAAGTAGGACTCGACTGTAGGAACCCTAAGATATCGGAAATCATCCAACATGACTTCTATGTCGACGACTTGCTGACCGGAGGGGATGACTTAGATGAAGTAAAGTTCATTCGCACTGAAGTCACCAAAGCGCTTGCGTCGGCATGTATGCCATTGAGAAAGTGGAAGTCAAATGATTCTCAATTATTGTCGAATGCTGTCCCTGCGTCATACGATTTGAACATTGGACAAAATGAGCCAGAAAAGTTGCTTGGTCTCTGTTGGCATATCGGCACTGATGAGATAGGGTTTCCTATAGGTCTGACTAAATCTTCGACTAGGTACACAAAGCGTGACTTGTTATCCGTTATTGCGCGAATCTTTGATCCCTTAGGTCTGTTAGGTCCTATTGTTATTACTATGAAGATCTTGCTACAGAAAATGTGGTTAGATAAATTATCATGGGATCAACCATTACCTAATGAGATTTGTAAACAATGGGAGATTATTATTAAATCTTTACCTCTTTTAAATCATGTTCGCATTCCGCGACTTGTAGTCTGCAATTCATTTACGGAGTTAGAACTCCATATTTTCACAGACGCGTCTGAGTCCGCGTACGGTGCTTGCGTCTACATTCGCAGTGTTAATGCTAAGGGTGAGTACATGGCTCGCTTGTTAATGGCAAAGAGTCGAGTTGCTCCCATCAAGCCTACGACAATTCCGCGACTGGAGTTATGTGGTGCGGTAGTCGGTTCTCGTCTTCACGAGAAGGTGATGAGCTCACTTCGAGTTCAACGACTATCGCAACCCAGTGCTGGGCACGCCACAATCATGGCGGTAAGTCCCCTCTTTGAGGCGTGGCTGGAAAGACCTCACGGCGTCCTTACCTTTCGCATGACGCAGGTCCTCACCGGACATGGTTCGTTCGGGAGTTTCCTGCACCGGATTCATGCGGAAGTGACGCCCGGGTGTCGCCACTGTGCGGAACGCCCGGAGGACACGGTGGAGCACACGGTCGAGGTGTGCCCTGCTTGGGCGGAGCATCGCCGTGCCCTCGTGGGGGCGATCGGCGGCGGAGACCTCTCGCGCCGGGCCTTGGTTGAGGCCATGGTCCGGAGCGAGGAGGAGTGGCAGGCGGTCGCCGACTTCTGCGAAGCAGTAATGCTCGCAAAGGAGGAGGCCGAACGCATCAGGCAACGGCGTTATCGCCGCCGCCGCCGCAACCGGGATTCTGATCCCGATTTCCGGCCACCGTAGGCGCGGGCTTGCGGACAGTGAGCAATGGGTAGCTCACTGTCCGGCCGTCCGGTAACTTTCCGGACCAAGCCCAAGTCGTCGACGGCGCGCACTTTTCCCGCGCGCCTCAAGGAGTTGTCAGCAACAGCAGGGACCCAGCCGGGTCGAAGCCTACTGGGGCCAGGGTTATCCGAAAGGGCGCTCAAGCCCCGGTGTGAAGGCTAGAAGGAACGGGGTGGGTCTTTTAGTCAGTAAGAGTCTGACACTATCTCCCGCTCCGCCCAAGAGCGGGGGATGTCAATGCATGATTTTTTCCCACCATAAAAAAAAAAAAAAAAAAAAAAAAAAAAAAAAATAAAAAAAAAAAAAAAAAAAAAAAAAAAAAAAAAGCTCACTTCGAGTGAAGATCAGTCGGGTTTATTGTTGGACTGATTCAACCATTGTCTTGGGATGGTTACAGATGATGCCTACCAGACTTCAGCCCTTTGTGCGCAACCGCGTTGCTGAGGTTTTGGATAAGTCGGGTAACTGTACTTGGAGGCACGTCCCAACAGATCAAAATCCAGCAGACCTAATATCTCGTGGCATGGATATTAGTGATCTGCAGGAGTCAGATCTGTGGTGGAAAGGACCAGATTTTTTAAAACTAGATTCGTCTGAATGGCCTTCTCAAATTACGAGCCCAGGACTACAATCGTTACCGGAGACTCGACCTAAAATCATATTACATGTTGTAAACGATTCGAAACCTGAAGTTTTAATTGATTTTAGGCGTTATTCCAATTACACACGACTCGTACGATCTGTTGCCTACGTATTACGATTTATTAAGTCATGTAGAAAGCATTACCCTAAAACCAAATACTTGTCACATGATGAGGTACAAGATGCACTAACTCTTGTCATTATTAAGAGTCAGATTCAGTCATTTTCTGAATACCAATTATTTTGAACAAAAAGAGTTTACCTAAAAAGAGCGCCCTTCTAAAGTTTAATGTTTATTTAGACGATAATAATGTAATGCGAGTAGGAGGACGTCTCGATAACTCTAATTTTGCTTATAGTAAGAAACACCCTATTTTATTACAGTCCACTCATGATTTCACTAAACTATTATTTAATTTTGAGCATAAAAGGCTGATGCATGCTGGCCCACAATTATTATTAGCTTCCATTAGGGAAACTTATTGGCCAATAGGAGGTCGCAAGTTGGCAAAAGCCTGTTATCATAAGTGTGTTTTGTGTCACCGTATGAAGGGTAAGGTTGTAGCTCCCTTAATGGGTAACTTACCACGAGAACGCCTTCGTCCAGGTTATCCCTTTGAAAGCACAGGCGTTGATTACGCTGGCCCTATTATGTGTGCTAGTCGCCAGGGCCGTGGATGTAGGTTAGTAAAGGTGTATGTCGCTATTTTTATTTGTTTCACAACCAAGGCCATTCATTTGGAGCTCGTTGGTGATTTAACTAGCAATAGTTATTTACTGGCTTTGTATCGGTTTATTTCTCGGAGAGGTAAACCTGCTGATATTTTTTCCGATAACGGTACCTCATTTGTCGGTGCATACAACGACCTTTCCAAATTTTTAAAATTAAATAGTTTGTCCTTGGGTGAAAGTGCAGCAAACGACGGAATAAGGTTCCATTTTATTCCCGCCTACACCCCACATTTCGGTGGACTCTGGGAGGCGGGTGTCAAGTCAGCAAAGTATCACCTTCAGAGAGTGTTGGGAAATTGTAACTTGACTTTTGAGGAGCTGTACACCACACTAACCAAGATTGAAGCCATCTTGAACTCTCGTCCATTGACGCCGTTGTCTTCAGATCCTGCAGATTATACTCCGCTCACGCCAGGACATTTTCTTGTGGGACGGCCACTTACTTCTTTGCCGCAACCTGATTACCAGGATAGCTCTGCCAATTATCTGTCTCGTTACCAGAGGATCGAGCAGCTTCGCCAGCATTTCTGGAGCAGATGGAGCAAGGAGTATGTTGCAGAATTGCAACAACGCTCCAAATGGCGTTCCTGCAAGGATGGCTTGATGCTGAACTCCTTGGTGGTGATCAAGGAAGACGATCTTCCTCCGTTGAAGTGGAGACTTGGACGGATCGTGGCTGTTCATCCAGGAACGGATGGTATCGCCCGTGTAGCTGACATTCGGACGTCTACTGGAGTCGTTCGACGGGCATTCAACCGAATCTGCCCTTTGCCTGTGTCTTCAGAATCTGGTTGAAACCATTGGTTTCAACGCCCGGGGAAATGTTGGAGATAAAACCTTCTTGCAAGCTTCCTAAATTATATGAAAAAATATGACACTTCTATTTGTCACTTGTCTTCACTTGTTTTTTGTAAAATATATTGTTCACACCGAAAATTATTAAAACTAATTTGCATTGAGCATCCAGTCATTGATTTTCATCAGAATACCCATAATTCTCGCACAGAAGGAGGACATTGTTTTCAGAGTCAATTATTTTGTTTTAACTTATTTGTACTGATTTCATTGTATTGAAAGATGTCAATATAAAATATAGTAAGAGCGTCAATACGATTGATTTTGTTACTCATGATTAATACTCCAAAAGTCCAAAAAGCATTTGCAAACCCAAAATATTTAAAGTATAGGATCATAAATACGAGTAACTGGTTACAAAAACATCTCTAAATGAACGGTTAACCCTAAATAAAAAAATGTAACAAAAAATAAAGGTTAGTGGCGAAAAATTAGAACTGCAGAACCAATAAAAAATCACATCCTAACCTATTAACCTATTAATTATTATAAATAATTTTATTATTAACCTATTAATTATCATAAATTAATTCCTCAGAAGATTAATATTCTCCAATTTCTTTGTAGGTACTCGTAGAGACGCGGAGTTTGGGTTGTTAACCATGTATAATATATGCTGTTAACCAAAGGTCCGGTTTTACGTGGGAATCAAATGTAATTTATAAATGTGGATGTACCCACTGTGCTTTTCTATAGTACCTACTCTTAGGAGGAGACGGGGTCATGGCTCTAACCTATCCTTCCCAGGTAAGAATTCATATCCTCATAAAGATATGCTGCAATGTACCTCAATCCTAAAAAAAAACCAGTTACACCTTGGGACGTTTGGAAATGGAAAGACGCACGCTCAAGTAAGGAAGGAAAATGGAAATTCATTATTATGATTGAAAAGAATGTGTTTAAAGTCATTAGACACGTACTTCTATAGTCAGTTGTGTGCTACGTTCTGCCGAGTGAAGTCGCGAATTATTATCCTTAACAGATCGCCTGTAAAACCGGTTTCCTCGGCTCCTTGGACGAAACCCAAAATGTTCGGTGTATACTACGAAACCGCTCTCCGAGAAACCAGTATTAGGAACGCAGAGTCCGCGGCCACTCCTTACACCATTCACATTGGAGCCGACCATGAGAGTCTCCAACACACTGGATCTGTGGTCTCTCACGAATACTATGTCTACTGTTGGCAAGACACCAGCTCCCAACACAACAACCCCTCCTCACGTTGGCACACCACCTCCCCTGCCTACTTTTGAACCACCTGACAAGGAACTAGCTTCCAACACAACGGACCCCAGGGCCACATACTATAACAACCTGCTTCACACGTTTACTTTTAATCCGGACAGCAAGCAACTAGCTTCCAATACATCATTGTTCCATATTAACCCATTTAAGCCGATGAATGATTGGAAACCCTTCAACATGCCCGATTTTAAGGTACGTGAATAATCTATATACTCACTAATTTAGTATTAGAACTAGAACAATAAAAAAGGTTTGTCACCTTAAATATCTGTAGAGGGTTCTTCAAGGTTATTCGACTGATTCATGTGACCAAAATTTACTTTGACTTTTATCGTTATTACGTTCTTTCAACATAATCGATGATCAATGAGAATCATTAACCACAGCGCGTGAATTAATAGAACTTTTGTTCCCGTTTACAGACTAAATTACGTGCGCGGACACCTGCGCCGCCTAAAGCCCCTCCCGCGTCGGGTCCTCTCGTCATTGCGAAGGCGATCGCGGGCATTTCGGGATGTATCGTAATCTTGATCCTGATTTTTTGTTGCATCTATTCGAAGAGAATAAACCGACCCCGTGGAGGTATGTTGAAGGCAGCTCTTGCCTTATGGCCTAGACAAGTGACATTCCAGAAGCAGTCACGACTGAAGTTCTTTAAAGTCGTTTATATCCCTGATAGAATGTCATTTTGTCCAGGCCTGATATTCGTAATACTTTAAAATAGGTACTGCAATAACTTGTGGTGATGAAATAGATCCCTATGTTCAATTTGTTTGAGGAAAACCCCAAGTATTTGCATCTAGCTACCAGCGTCACCGTCAATGTAACTGGGTCGGAAACCACGCAGAACTGAGGTTGAGGAGATGCGTTTGATGTTATTCAGTCACTTTGTTGTAGACTTCAATGGCGCAATTACAATATGGACTGACAGGGAACCATGGATATATCCACGCACGCCAAATTATTTTATTTATATTCATATAACCCTTCTATTTTGGTTTAGTCTTCCTCTTAACTTTTAATCTTCATTTCATCGTATCATAGCTCTCTTTATTTATTTAAACTTCATGTACAGTAGTGGTACATGGTTCTCTTTAGTCTTCTTCTTAACGGATGATATGTCTCTTTAGTCTAGGGTTGCCATAAATCACTATGGTCCCGTCGGGACAATTAGAATTTGGGTCCTCTTTTTTCAGTATTTAGGTACTGTGTTTGTCGGTAAACACAGGCAATAGCAAAGCTAACGCATCGCAAATTATAAAAAGAAAACTTTAAAACAAAATCATTTGGGATTATATGTATTTCATTTATTTATTATCAGTTATAAAACAGCAATGAATTAACATCGTTCCTTTTTATATTTATCGGATTTATAAAATTTAATGAATTTATAAAATTCTTCACAATTTATGTGAAAATTAATTTTGCATTGAAGAATAGCTTCCACGGTGTCGACTTTCAAGCGATTGCGTTCGTCTAATTTTTAAAAACTTTTAACTCTACGCTCGACTGTTTGTCGGGACATTTCATAGCTTGTCGGGACGTCGGGACGCCACTGTTAATAACGGTGACATGTGCAACCCTACTTTAGTCACATGAATTCCATACTGTATCTTCATCACAAGTCCTACTACGATAAACAATTTCGACGCCTTTCGACTCTTTCTTCTATCCATATTCCTTAGTTCATGAATAGGTACTTACTTATCAATGTTTACATCTAACTTAATAATTTTCCATTCTGTATTCCGTTTCTAAACATGTTGGTTTTATATTATTCCTAATAACATTTGTCCGCTTCCACAGAACGAAAACCTCGTCGTAACAATACCTGGCAGTGGTTCTACGACTCCGAGCCCATAGACTTTGGCGACTCGCCACGATACTCGTACACTAACCATGAAGTCGCAGACTCACAAGATTACCAACAAGAAATCGACGTCGCTGTGGAGTCGGGACCGGACCTGAGCTTCGATCTGAATTGTTACGACAATGACACAGGAGGAGCCAGCAATGACTGTGCACAAGACTAGGGATCAGGCATGAAGACAGAGTTGTCTATATTGATGAAACTGATGATGTTAAAGTCAATACCAAGTGTAGAAATATAACAACCTTGTTGGAAGTTATAATATTTTTAAACCGTTTGGGGTTGGAACTCTCGCATCGTGGGGTCCGAGTGCTCACTAGTTGCTTAAAGATCTGTCAAAACGTCCAGTTGACACTTCGCGTGACCCAAGGGCTGGCTTTTACCTTGGACAAAGGATAAGCATTGCGGTGATGAGGCTGCCTCGAACTTGTAATGCTTGGGGCATGTTTGCAGAAGCACGCACCGACTGCTTCCATGCCACTATGGGAAAGCGTGTCGCGTCTATCACTATCTGTTGCGCAGAGTGAGGGGTAGCACCAACGCCGTACTGGCGATGTTTACTGCAAGGATGGATTGCTATATCCTTAATCATTGTAGTGGCTGACATGTAGCGATACAAAAAGCACTCAGATACTACTAACTAATGACTATTGTGAATTTAAAGGTAAATGTAAATGCTATTTATTTTTATTTAATGTAATGATTATTATTTATTATTTTTGAATTGTTAATGTAATTGTATTCTGTAGTATTAATTGATGACATTTTTTTTTGTGCCATGTTATTTATGAATTTATTGTGTTAGTAATTTAAGTTATTGTGAATTGAATTGTATTGTGTAATGATGGGTGTAACCATGTAACTTACCTGATTAAAGATTATTATTGCCTTAAAGCGTGGCAATGCCGTCAGTCTTTTGGGCACACTACCAGTCGACAGCGATGTAGAAGAGTTTTTTGACGATATATTTTAGTTAGTTGTAATTGGCGTAGGGTTTTATTATTATTTGTTTTTAATTATTTAGTTGTTTACAAGTACCTATTAATAGAACATAAATAAATGATAATTTAAATAAATAAACAATACTTTATTATAATCACTAGCGGCCCGTCCCGGCTTCGCACGGGCAATAAATATAGCCTATGGTATTCATGGTGAATGTAGCTTTCCAATTGTGAAAGAATTTTTGAAATCGGCGGAGTAGTTTTTGGGTTTATTCATTACAAACATACACACAAAAATACAAATTTTTCCTCTTTATAATATTAGTGTAGTAGATAACAGAAGATGTATTTTATTAACTAGTATAATCAAATTATTAAGTTGCAAATGTATTAATGAAGTTGATAATATTATGGTAGTTTTTCAAACATGCTGACTTCAAAACTGGGAAGGAAAATCAAAGCTTTATTGCTGACCACAACACCATACCATATTAAGTAGGTAAGTCGACACCGGCTCAGTTGCCAAAGAGGAAAAAAAAATGTAAAGTACTGCAATGTATTTATAATGTGTTATGCGAATATGCAGGTCATTGTGTTTTAAGGCAAGTAATTTTAAAGTAGGTACAAATACAAAATATTATCATTAAAATAATAAGTAGGTATAAGGGAGGTACCTATGTCACAGATTGATATATTGTGAATGCTCTGTTGGTTGTCCTACAATACTTTAAAGAAAAAGGAGTATCACTGACATCAGCTGACCCATCTATGACACACATGCACAGGCTACGGAGATCCCGCGTGCGAACGCTTGCGATAGGACGCGTTAACATCATACCGATCATACCTAAGTTAGACAACTTATAGGTGAGTAAGTATGAGTTGTTTGTTGTTGTTGTCAGAAAACATGACGTAAGTTCATGTTCTTTGCGTTTTGTGTACCTACCTAGAAATTACTTTGCGCAGATTTGAACATGAACAACCTTGAGCTGATGATCCAGCTGAGCATGTGGTTTTGAGTTCCATTCCAAAGTGATTTTGGATTTTCGAGAGCCATTTCTCATGGTCATCTCTTAGCTGCCAGGTGCTATTTTAATAACTAAGTTTAGTTTTTATTTTTACTTTATTTACATTGTTCTCACGTGATAGAAACAAGAAACATGTAACAGAGATATTTGTAATTGCCATGATTGAAAAGAGCGTCCATGGAGTTTCTTGCACATTCTTCTCCGTAGAAATCTACATTTTGGAATGTGCAATTAGCATCATTTTTTCTGACTGACTGACTTCTCGATATTTCAAAAGTGCCTGTAAAGTGTTTATTTTAAATACGAGTAAGTAGAAATATCTATATCTTTGAATCATTTCTGAATTTGTGGCCGGGCATTAGGCTCGACCCCTCGTTAATTCGGACTCAATATTAAAAGTGATATGGGTTCCGTGTAAACCATCGAAAAAACAATCGAGATATTATTTTCCACGACTACGGAGAACACACTAATAAACAGGTTTGCAAAAAGATCCCTTGTGGCTAAACGTCTATTAGCATAAGGAGCGAGAGAATCCTTCCTTTCCTGCTCAGTATGCACCAACCAACCAACTGTACCTTCCACGGCAACCACAGAGCACAGAGCTCTACAGGTAACTACGTATTGGCCGAACATAAGAGTCAAATCGACACGAAAGAAGAAGAAGAAGGGGCGAAACAATGATGCTGACTTAAAGTCTCAGACGGAAAAACGATGATAACGTAATGGCAGCTATGTCCGCCCTATCCCCCGCTAGTTAGTCCCGCCTGTGTTTGAAGTGTGAATTAAAAAAAGAATTAAGACGAAGAAATGATTATATTATCAGCTTAGATGATTTAACTTTGGGACCCTGGTATCCCGATGTTCTCGATGAAAGGCACAACACAACACTGGGGCATTTTATTATTACAAAAACGATGGTTATTTACTTGAAAACACAATATTTCCTTGAAAATATATTGAGTTTGACAGATAGTAAGACCTCTAAGTTCACTGGTGCCATCTACTTTGAGCTTCTCAGTTTACACGCCATTAGGATAAAATAATGTTTTTATCAATAAACAAAACAAAACAAAGTACGAACATGACACAGTTACAATGTGCGCGACTGTAGCCCGTTCGAAGTGTCTTGACGTCTGACAGGAACCCAAGCAGCAACCTATGAGCAACCTTAAAGCAAAGAAAATAAGGACCATTTTGATTTGGCCAATAATAATAACTGTAGAAGCGCAGTGCTTACGTACCTACACACGTCATGATTCTTTGAATCGTTCTAATAAGGAAAATCATAACAAATACCACACTTGCAATCCCGAATGAGTCAGCCGGCGAACCTGTTTGTGAGTGTAACCTATGAGGTTCTCTCTCTTACACCCGTATTTATAAAGAACTAGCTTTTGCCCGCAGCTTCGCCCGCGTACATAAAATATAGCCTATGTCATTCGGGAATTAAGCAGCTTTCTATCAGTAAAAGAATTTTTGCAATCGAACTAGTAGTTCCTGAGATCCGAAAAAACAAAACATCTTTTTTTAAGAAGGCCCAGCTGAACGCGTGCCAGAGGGACATGGCAATACGGATGGTGCGGGCATACCGCACGGTTTCCAGCGAAGCGGCGAGCCTCCTTGCTGGCCTGCCACCATGGGATCTGGAGGCAACAGTCCTAGCACACATGCACAACGCTCGTGGAGATGCAACGCCGGGGTGAAAGTCCGCAGCCGCAACAGGTCGCGGTATGGCGGACAGAGCTCCGGCGTGATCTCATGGTGAAATGGCGTCAGCGACTGTCGCAACCCATGCTGGACATGCCACAATTATGGCGGTAAGTCCCCTCTTTAAGGCGTGGCTGGAAAGACCTCACGGCGTCTTCTTCTTCCGCATGACGCAGGTTCTCACCGGACATGGCAAGTTCGCGAGATTCCTGCACCGGATCAGTGCAGAAGTGACACCCGGGTGTCACCACTGTGCATAACTCCCGGAGGACACGGTGGAGTAGAGTAGAGCACACAGTAGAGGTGTGCCCCGCTTGGGCAGATCATCGCCGTGTCCTCGTGATCGGCGATCTGTCGAGCCGGGACTTGTCACCGAAAAGGTTGTTGTAAGTTGGTCCGAAGCGAAGAAGAGTGGCAGGCGGTCGCCTCCTTCTGCAAAGCAGTAATGCTAGCGAAGGAGGAGGCCGAACGCATCAGGCAACGGCGGCGCTCACAGCGCCTCAGCCGCCGGGATTCTAGTCCTGATTTCCGGCCACCGTAGGCGCGGACTTGCGGACAGCGAGCTATGGGTTGGCGCTTCCGACTATCCGGTAACTGTCCGGACCGAGCTAAATTCGTCGACGGCGCGCACTGTTCCCGCGCGCCTCAAGGAGCTGTCAGCAAAAGCAGGGGCACAGCTGGTTCGAAGCCTACTGGGGCCAGAGTTAGTTCGAAAAATAGCTCAGCCCGGTCAGGGTTTTTAGTCAGTAAAAATCTGACTCCGTATTTCCCGCTCCGCCCAAGAGCGGGGAATGTCATTAGATGATATTCCCACAGCGAAAAAAAAAACGTTATAATAATTCTTAATTACAAGATCTCATTCTACATTGCAGTAACGAGCAACAGACGTTACTTGAGAAAATGCTCAAGTAAGTACTTACGTAGCACTCGACGCTGGGATGTTGTTGTTTGTTGGCAGTTCTAACTTCAAACAATTATTAACAATACAAGTCGTTACTTAAGTAATTACTTTTACTGGTTTGTTAATACGGGTAAATGACAAATGATATTTAATATGCAAATAGGTTTTAAAGAACACTTTTATAGGTACGTCATTTTTTTTTCGTCAATTTAAACTAGATGAGGCCGGTATTTCCTAGCTGACTACCCTGAGAAGAAACACCGAAACAAACTCTGGGGTCCAAGTTTCTTTTAAAGTTCATTCAGTAAATAAATGTTCGTAACGGTCAAATCAAATGAGAACCATGCAGATTAGTCTGAGATGGTATTTTGAAGAAATATAGGTACAGATTTGAGTGGACCCGTAAAGTTAGGGCAAGCAGCAGCGGGACTAGTAGGGACCTCAACGACTTGACGAACAATACCAAGGATTTGACGTTTTTATGTTTTTTTGCTTATTTGTTTGTAGGAGGTAATCTCTGGTAGTACCTGTCCGATTGCTAATTTTTTCGCCGATAAAAAGCTGCTTCATTCCTGAGTGACATAGGCAATATTTTATGTACGCGGGCGAAGTTGCGGGAAAAAGCTAGTGATGTAATATAATACTACAGTCCTGCAAGGTTCATAGTGTTTTATAAATAACCCTGTATACATGAATAATTATGTGTCTACAGATCGAACCGTTTGAATGTCAACTAAATGGCTGGAACCATTTAGATTAAACATGTTAAGAAAACCTGCTTTCAAGTAAAAAATCGCATCAAAATCGGGGTTGTGATGCCACAGAGACACATACAGTGGCCAAACTTATAACAGTCGGTTAAAAACGAGGAACCGTAACTGTAAGCACCGGTATTCCATAATGTAAAGTTATTTTGCTACATGTAGTTTTTTTAATGGATGTCCTTGTTTTGTTTTTTTTTTTTTGTTAAAAATTTATATTTAATTAACTTGTATAAATTAAAGCTAATTCCAAGTTGTCATCAAGAATTTCTCGATAGAAAACCCAATAATAAATTCATTGGGAATCGAACGAAGCATCCGCCATTAGGGAAGGAAAACCATTATGTTATTATTATAGGCAATGATGTGAGCTCACTAAAATTAGTAAGATTCTTAGTTGTGTGTAGCTCACTGTACAGTGCAGTCGCGACTAGTGCGCATACAATATTATTGTGAAATGGATTCTGAAACACATTATTCAGTCCCCTTTTGGACTAAATTTTTAGCAAAGTTCTCCAATGACGGAGTACATTACTACACCTACCGCCCTATGCGACCGTCACTCGAAGAGTCTACAGTGGAACCGTTCCAGCGGAGGATAACAGTCAAACCGGGCCATGAGAATGATCGTATCGCACCATGGTTCTACAGCAGACATGAACATTCGTTCGGCGACAGACCTGCAGGCATATACCCTAGACCTAAATGGCAGTTCCATACGGAGACTACATTGACCCCCGCTCGCGAAAGGACTACCGCTACACCGACCTACAAGAAAATACTTCCCGTGACGACAGCTCGCGACACCCCGCTCCAGAACTATCCTACTGTAAGTTGTTTTGTTCTTTATTGTCGGAACTTTAGTTCGAAAAGGCCAAATTAACTTGTATATTATGCAAACCTAGCGAATGTATCTGTGTCAATATCGTGGCGTAAGAAAAATGTTCGAGAGATTTTTTGTATAAAATAAGTACTACTAGCACAGGATTAGCGCTTTGAGACAGCGCGACAGAGTCGTGATAGGCCGCTAATATTGAAAACCGCTCATTTATTGGAGCATTCTGTATTAGAATAATGTAATAAAAATTACGAATTTTGGCACATGTTGGGGCCCCTGTAGGCCGGGGCCCCGTATCATTGATACGGCGGTGGCTACGCTACGTCCCTGGCTCAATATGACCCGCCGCCACCGCTGCACCGGCGCGTACTCCTGCTGCTGTTGGTAGTCGATGGTCAACTATGTGATTTTAAGGAACCTTAAACATTCGTATTTACTTTGACAGCGCGCCCTGCGCCAGCAATGGCGGTGATCAACGGGTTCTCCATACAAAAGCCCTTAAAGTTTGAGACATGTCCCTTACTACACCCTGTATATTTATGGGGGTAAAGGTGTTTGAACCCTTGGGCTAACTTAAATGCGGAATATATCGCTAAGTTTCACTCAGGAGTTCACTCTAGAATCCTCTAACTCGGTTGGGATTCAATATGATGTCCGTCACGGACGTGATGAGGCACTGCTATATACTCGCTGCTTAGTACTATTAATATTATAATCGTGAAAGTTTGTATGTATGGATTTTTTTCACTCTTTTACCAAAAACTACTGAATGGATTTTAATTAAACCTGGTACACAGGTAAACCATGTCCTGGAATAGCACATAATTATGATACTTTTTACCCTGGTCACTGAGTGTAACTGTTCCCTGGGGATAGTTTTTTACCAAGACGCGGACGAAGCTGCTGGAAACGGCTAATGTACTGTAGGTAATATAATCATTATAGTCCGCTTATGAAACCATCACACCTAGTCATATTAAACGCCATTGTTCGTAAAAATAGGTACCAACTGTTAAAGTATGATTCAAAGTAAACGATTTAAATTAATTATAAAAATTACTCACACAAAATCTGCAAACAGTATATGTAGGACATACCTAAATATCATAAACTCAGTACAGGAATATTCATTGGGATTGGGAGTGAGACGAATATCCATCCAACGGATAAACAGTTGGCCAATATCCATTCATTAGGTATAGGATTTAAGCAGGACAATTATTGACCCTATCCTATACCTAATGAATGGATAAATTATTTATCAACAAAAACAAAACACTTCAAGCGAAGATTTATTTGCAAAGGCATTAAATAATTGGCCACTTAGTTAATCAGTAATGACATATTCTCACTTCTCTAAATCGCGCTCGTTAAACCCCTCAGCAAGCTTGCTCAAGTAAACATTTGGCTACCTTCCCTGCTGTTAGTGAGGTATTCGTAAAAACGAAAACGAGCCAACCTCTACCATGAGTTTAAAGCAATAGTATTTGTCGAAACTCGATACCGACTACGTAAATATTTTCTATGGCAAATTTTACAGCGCCTCTAGCAATCACTTATGGAACCAAAAAACGGACGGCGAGCATTAGATAGCTCGCTGTCAGACCGTCCGGTAACTGTCTGGACCGAGCCCAAGTCGTCGACGGCGTGCACTGTTCTCGCGCGCCTCAAGGTGTTGTCAGCAACAGCAGAGGCCCAGTCAGGTTGAAGCTTACCGGGCTAGTCTTTTAGTCAGTAACAGTCTGACACTATCTCCCGCTCCGCCCATGGACGGGGGCCATCATATGGATGATTTCCCATAAAAAAAAATCGGATTATTGCATTGTCATCGGTCTTTGATGGGTGAGCAAAATTAAAGAAAATCTGATCGCCCAAAGTTTGGCAAAATCGAGGTCAAAGGCGTTGATTACACACAAACATACAGGTGATACTAATAAAAGCATGTTAAAAAGTAATGAAATCAATTGTCATGGCATGGAAAAGTAAGGAAAGTATTGAGTATGAACAAGAATGGCTCGAGGCGAACTCTGTGAAAGAAAATATGACCCTAATAAACTGATATATCTAACGAGAGAAACGAGAGTGATACTGATTTGTTGATTACAGATGGGGCCTGCAACAACCATCCACGTGCATTCTTCCGGCCTCGAAAAGTGCCTTTGGGTGGCGTTGGGAGGCATCGGGGTCGTGATACTGATGGCATTCTTCATGAAATTAGGACAGCCCATCCGTCGAGGTATGTTGACAACTGCAGATCTCAGTCGATTGTTAGCTTTCTGACCTTTGTTAAATTGCAAGACTTGTACTTGTGAATCGAAGATTATCGTTATTATAATTAAAAATATTTTTATTGACTCATTAGAATTAGATTTCACACAGACATTTGACGCTAAAACTAAACAATGTACCTAATGCTACAAATACAAAATATAACGTCATTATCATTAATTAAGATGTCCTTTACTATTAAGCTATTGGCCACGATTGGTCTATCGGGAGTATTTATATAAACGTTTTAATCTTTTTATTTCAGTGAGAAGACATCTGTCAAACACGCGGACCTCACCAGGTATGATGACAGTTACTTTTCTTGCGCTAACTTAAAATAGTCCCTTATATGATCATCTTCGGAGTATTTTAGTTCGTAAAAGATTCATAATTATCTAAAGTTTTAACTGTCAATGTTACAGTGAACCCCGATGGTAACTTGGGCATGGGCTCCCATGATCGTTTGGTTAATATGAACGAACCAGGGCCAGGCTACAACGATCCGCCGCCGCCGTACATCGAGTGCATCACCCAGTGCGACATCGACGAGCCGCCGCCGCGATACTCCGCCAGCTTCGAAGATTACGAAAATGCAGTGCCGCAAGTACATATACGACAACAGAAGAATAATGCTCCGAATGCTGCGAATGGAAATGGTGTCAGAGTTGAATTCATCACCAAAACGTTAACTTGTAATGTCTCTGACGATATAGTCAAGGGAAAGAGAACGGAACTAGTATTTGACAACGGTAGAATAGTAGAGAGACTGAGCTTATATCAGATTGGTAATAATATTGAGACAGGAGCAGCCAGCAACGATAATGCGGAAGAACAGAGTGATCTGCTCCATAGAAGCAGAGTTTAGAATAATATGTTAAGGAAGTACTTGATCTCATTTTGACTGTTTCGCATTTTTATTACTAATAAATAAGTTTTATCATGAAAACAGTTGTAATTTATTTATTTTATAAAAAGTAGGTATTTCGATAAGTTTTGCATACCAGCTTTAGTCAATAAGATGACTAGACTATTCATTCTGTTACGTAACATTCATGCAGTACCATCTGTATAGCCATATTTTACAAATAAATTGTAAGACTTGATTCAATTTATTGTTAACTTTCTTTGGTACTGGCCATTTTTGTACTAACTCTGGTCTTGACTCTGAATATTTTCAAGACTATTTTTGATTTTTTTTTCTTTATAAGTATACAGAGGATCCAGACTTAATCAGATTTATTAAACACAGTCAATAGTCGAAGTGCTTTATTAATACAACTGAAATAACTTACATCTAAAGTTCAAATAAATAATTTCTAACATAGTTTTTAGTCCTTAGTTTTATAGTAATAGTATATTTGAGAACCATGCTCCCTCAAACTTTTCATATTTGTCACTAGTAGCTTCAAAGTGGTCAATTACTTAAAAATCATACATAATCAAAACTATAAAAAAATAATCGTTACAGTATCGTCTCAAACTAGAGATTTGAATAATATAAGTCAAAGAAAGCATGGTTGTGTTAAATCTTTACAAAGTTACAAATTATATAAATGCAAATTATTGAGCTTCACTACATTCTGAAGTAACTATCTCAACGAGAACGTTTCTAGAACTTCATTATTATAATTTTTCTTACCTAATTTAACTTTTAACTAAAGAAATCTAAAATAAATGAATGATGAAATAATAATTACGACAATTTCAATCAATCAAAATTGAAATTCTAATTCTGAGTATTATGAGAAAATATTTATGAATTTTATTTAAAAAAATGAAAAATGTAGACTGAACAAGTCATTTGTTATAGATATTATAGTCTAAATTGTTAAGAGATCTCGCCTCCCATTTCTATATATTTTGGTACGAACTTAATTAGTAATATATTTATTTAGATACAGTCTTAATGTCACAACGTTAAGTAGCAATAGCACCAAAACTAACATTACATACTCATTACATAACGCTATAGGAATACATACATTAATGATATTATAAATAACTTACGTTAATTAATTCGTAGAGTGGAGAAGTGAAGTAGTACACTGTAGACTTCAATAGAGCTTACAACCAGCTTGGAATAGATCTTACATTTGGGAAACAAACACAAGCACACAACACAAATAACATTTGAATTGATTCACGATGGCATCAACAACGTTGTTTGGACAACCAAATGATTAAATAACCTGATTAGGCGAATTCTGTGAAGAAATATGAAGCAGTGGTAGTGGTAGAGATATCTCGATGATATTTGTATCCCTTAACTTTTATAGATGATGCTATAATCTGGTCCTTGTGCATGAATTTATCTAAATAACATTATAATGATTGCAATGTGTCAGGATAGTTTCCTTAGAGTTCGTTGTTCTGGCGACGACGAACGTACCTCGCGAAGTAATCTGGTCTCCAACACTTGCAGGAACCGGGAACTAAAAACCAGTCGTAGTACAGACGAACCTGAAATAATAAACTGGTTGTTTATCTATGATCCTGTGATTGCAAAATCTCTTGAAAATTTTTGTAAACGACGTAATTACTTCCTAACCAAATATTATAGTTAGGCTGTGTAGAGGTAGACCAAAGAGAAGATGACAACGGATTGTGTCGCAGATGTTCTACTTTATAAGAAGTGACTGATATAGTTAAATTGAAGAAAAAGATGTGCTGGCTTTAGTTAAATGAATAAATTTACCTAGTCTTTGTACTTTCATCTATGTTGGAGTCGGCTTTCAGTTTAACCGAACTTACCTAGATCAATATATTACATGGGGTGACTACCCATCTAAACAGCACAATCCGGAACTGGGGAACGCTTCTTTGCCAGACTAGTTTCGGAATTTAGGTTTCTGAGTATCGTTTGCGTTAAATATCTACAAATAACTTCCAGGACCCGTAGTAGTACCTACTTATTACGTACAGAGTAGTAATCGATGTACGGAATCAGTGATGTAGTAACTGAGGAAGGCTGTGTTACCTGGTAGCAGCCCATCTCGTCGTGTCCGTCGCAGTGCGGAGGCTTGTCGGTGCTCGCGTCCGCCTCGGGCTGTCCGGCGCGGTTCTGTATGTACTGCTCGTAGTCCTACAAACATATTGCTATAGGTAACCAAATATGACGGAACATTGGATAATAATTACTACCGTATTTTTGACCGTATTCCAAGTACGTCTGGTTTTGATTCAGCGTTGGCATTCAGAATGTCTGCGCAATGTAAAACGTTGGGACTACCTTCTTCTACAAGATATTTCGTTAATTTGTTATCGGCTCTAACGACTTTACTTATGTAGATGTGTTGTGTGGCGTTGTGATTCGCAATTCAGGGCAAAATTTACAAATCGCATTCTGGGTTTGCTAAGTAAGTGTTTCATACGAATATGAACTTTTTTATCATGCTACACCAATATAATAAAGAGTTAAAGTTTGTTTTTTGTTTGTAGGAGCTAATCCCTGGAAGTGTGGTCCGATTGTTAAAATGATTTCACCGATAGGTAGCTAGTAGTAGCATTATTCCTGAGTGATATAGAATATATTATATGTACGCGGGCAAAAGCTAGTAATATCATAATCGGATACGTAAGTATAAAAGTTATACGAATAATAAGAGATCTGTGAACGTTGATTTGTGGCGTGAGGGTGTGTACCTGGACATGCTTGGTAGGTCTGGGCGGGTAGTGCAGCTCGGCCACCAGCAGCGACACCCAGCGCGGCGAGCTCAGGCAGCCGCCGTCCAGGTAGTGGCAGCGGGACTGCATGCATCTGGGAACATTCATTAATAAATTACGGAAGAACTAAATCTCCCTACACACTACAGCATTTCGGAAGAACTCTAAGCTCTAATATTAACCATAGTGACCATTAAAATGTACCAGTCTGACTTGGATTACTGCTGATTTAGGTAGCAGAGCAAAAGCTTTTTTTTTTCTTTTGCTGGAAAGAATTCCAGCAAAGAGCAGCGACCGATTGAAGATCCATTCCGTTCCCTCATTTCATTCAGAAATCTGGTATCTAAATAGTATCTAAGTGAACTCATTTACATACTTGACTTCCTTTTGAATGAAAATGTACGCGTGTTCGTCAAATACAACACGACACACGAATACTGGCAAATAAAAGAATTCAACATTATATGAATATTCATGCACATCCTACTAGGCGACTATCAAGTTATAAAGATAAGCGGAACTGGGTGAAAATTCTTGCAACCTCTTTTAAAAAAGAAAGGAACATTGCACCACAAGGGTGGCATGTCTGATTGACAACTACCCCACGGCAGGCGGTGGATACTGTTGTCGGGCTGTTGTAGAAACTCTTATATGTCCGAATTCCTTAGGGTTTAATGTAGTTCGTGTGTATAGATTCTATGACAGTCTCCATATATTGTACATGATACCTAGATACGTCTTATAAACAAGGAGGGTTGCCTTCATTATAACATACCTGGTAACCTCGACGGTCTGCGTGAAGTAGCCCTCGTAGGGGATCTGCACAACGTAGCGCCACACGCCCTGATAGTTGCGCGCGAACACCGGCGTCGCGTACTCCACGCGCGCCGGGCACGGTGTCGGGGGGCCCTTCAATCAACACATGGATTAGAATTAGATGCTTTTACAGGTAGGACAACTATCACCACTTTCATTAAACCCCAATCGAACGCGCCGGCGTTCACTTTCTCATTGTCTTTCTATTGTGTCTCTAATTATGGTATTCGAAAGGTTAATTATGGACATATTTCAGGACAAAAAAATATCTTAGAGCATATCTCATGTATGTAGCGAATCCGTCGATAAAAATCGAGAGTACATTCGAAATCAAACGAGGGCGAATATAGCATCCTATTTTAACCAAACGTGCAGGTATGCAGGGACAGTTTTTTTTGGTGGTATCTATACATTTTAATATTTCTAAAATATAAAGAAAATTCTTCAGTTTTGAGTCTCTGTTCTTCGATAGGTACCAATGAAACACGTAGTAATAAGCTTTTAACATAGAGTACCTACTATTGCTTAAATATATTACCTCATATCTATGGTGAGGTGCATGTTGCGTGGCCGCACCATGTGATTGTGGTCCGGGGAGGCCGGGGTCCTCACGCCGCTCCACGCCCGCACTCGAGTCGCTGTCTCCGTTGATAGCACGGTATAACATGCAGAAACTGTACGACAAAAATTAGGGTGCTAAAGTACGCCAACTTCTAATTTTATGTATATTGTATAGTAAACGAGCTATTATACACAAAATAAAAAAAAAATTACGCAGGTGAAACGAAACGCGATATTTGACATTGACAGTACCTAGATGACAGTTGACGTTCCACATTAATTCGTGTTTATTTAGAGGTTAGAATTGTATTTTCGTGTTTAACAGCACATAAATGTTTTCTCTACGCATCGTGGTACTAAAATGTCTTCAGCATTAGTGCGACAGGCTCTGGAACTCGTCGACCAAGAAGGTACGGAACACAAACTTGACAATTTCAGGCATAAGTTTTTAACTTTTCGGCAGTAAATTTCAGTGTTGTTATTGTTTTATAGACAGCGTCGAGGCGAAACGTGCAGCTCGGAGGAGCCGGCCACGACGCACGGGTCAAGGTTCGTCCAAACTTCACTGGCTTGCGACTGATATACATATCGTTATTACGTCACACAATCATGCACGTCTCGCGTCGTGTGTCGCCAGTTTATTGCGCCTATTACAACGATTAGACTCGCCGGTTTTATTGCTTAGTTTATTGCTAACGGTCCTTTCTAACATAACGGAACGTGACAATTTTCATCCTCGACCAATTTATTATTTTTGCACAAAATTCTTTAATATATAGTGTTGTGTTTAGATCAGAAGCAATTGTTCAAGACTAAGAGTAAGAAGCCGAAGGCGCCGGTCAAGTCGAAGGATCAGCTTACTGAGGAGAACATCAATAAGCTGCTGAAGCTGAGCAAACCCGTGGCACACACTAGTGTGGCTGACAAGGTATGACACTCATATTCAATTAATCAATATAGTTGTGTCTACAAGTGACATTCCATACCTCAATACCAACGGTAGCTAGCCAAATTATACTTGCTAATTAATTTCATGTCTAGCCAGTTGTAAATAAATAGGTAGTTTGGATTAAAAGGATAATCTTTACTAATATAATAGAGAGCAAAGTTAGTTTTTTTGTTTTTTTGTTTGTAGGAGGTAATTTCTGAAAGTACTGGTCCGATTGCAGTAATTTTTTCACCGATAGAAAGCTGCTTTATTCCTGAGTGACATAGGCTATATTTAATGTAGGCGGGCGAAGCTGCTGGCAAAAGCTATTATAATAATTATAATGTAATGGAGTGTGTATTTTAGAACAATTCACATGTCGGGAGTATCAAATAAAATTTGTACCATGTGCTGAGATGTTAGCTGTTGATATTATGGTAGACAAATGTACAAAATCAAAAGCAAATCACAAAAATTTATTGAAAAAAAAAATCAGTGACTTTTGATTTGTCAAAATTGTGATCGGTTAAAAAATTGAAACTGGATTGCTCATGCCAAATCATAGAGGTTAAGCATGTGCACTCTGACTATCCAAAATTCTTCTTTCAGACCGCACATAGTTAATAGCAGTAGATTGTAAAAGAACACCAGCTACCCAAATATTCTAATATCCAAATGACATCCCCTGCCCTTGGGCAGAGCGGAAGATAGTGTCAGACTCTTACTGACTAAAAAACACACCCAGTTCCTTCTTGCTTTCATACCGGGGCTGAGCTACCTTTCGGAGCCAACTCTGACCCCAGCAGGCTTCGAACCCAGCTGGGCCCCTGCTGTTGCTGACAACTCCTTGAGGCAATCAATCCACTGAAGCAATCAATTTATTAATTACTTCAAGGTGGTTTTCATTCATTATCTAGTTTTAGAACACTTGTCTTTGGAGAGCCACATACAACTGTATACTTCAGCAAAACAACAGTTTGCATTGTTGTCTCAAGTGATGCAGCACAACTTTACTGATTAGATATCACGTCATGTGTGACTATGTGTGTAGACACACATTAGTCACAGTGGCATAGTCAGCAGGGGTGGTAAACTTTTATTGGTGATGGTGGTATCCATAAATAATAATAATGCATGCTATTATTATAAATAATTGCGAAATTAACTCTGTCTGTCTGTCCTGAGAGTACATTCCTTAGCTGTTGGTAGAAATTAGATTTAAAAAAAAAATGTGGTCATGAATTACTGTGAAAGAATCGTTACTAAATGATAATTTATATTTATTTTGCAAATAGTTTAAAAAAAAAAAAACATTTTTAGACCTCTTTATTTTTGCTTTCATCATTTTAAACTAGATGGTGGTTTAATTGATAAAAAGTAATACTTAGTCAAATTAAAAGTCTGTAGAATTTCTTCCATTGCAAATTAGATGCTAAATATCTTTTAATTATAAAATTTTCAAAAATTAGCTGAAGTAGTTGACACACAGTTTTTTAGTTGCCGTAACTGGCATATTTATTTCTGTGCTATTGATAAATTTTATTTATAAAATCATTAAACCCCAAACCTCTCATTGTCTTTCTATTGTATCTCTAATTACCGTATTCGAAAGGTTATTATTATTAATTATTATAGCTTTATTTTTCCATACAATGTTTATATTTCCATATTTTATGTACTCGTAATAATTAATTTTTGTATGGCCCCTATAGGGTAGAAAGCCTCCTCCATCTTTTTCCATATTTCTTTGTCTTGGGCAGTGTCCATCCAGTTCTTTCCAGCTGTTTTTATAATGTCATCAGCCCATCTTTTTCTTTGTCGTCCTTTCGAAAGGTTAAGAAAACTAAAAAGGTTTGCCATCCCTGCTCAAGAAGAAGGTTGTGTGCGGTACTTGAGTATAGATAGAGGTTACATTATGTTACTAATACTGTGGGCTATTTTTAAAAAGTCTTCATTTCTATAAATAAAAGGCATTCATTGACTTGTTACGCAGTACGAAGTTCACCGGGTCAACTACTATGAAATAAATTTTGCAATTAAAATTAAATTTACATAATAAAACAGAACTGGGAGTTAGGTTTCGTCACAGGGTTATTAAAATATTGAACTGCAAATTCAAGTGTGTATTAATCATTTATATGGATGTGGATTGGGTTTTGATAAATCCGTCTATTAATAGTGACAAACAAAAATCGCCGTCTCGCCGTCCGACCGTCCGGTAACCGTCCGGACCGAGTCCGACGGCGCGCACTGTTCCACGCGCGCCTCAACGAGTTGTTAGCAAACCGTAGGGGTCCAGCAGGGTCGATGCCTACTTTTTTTTATGGTGGGGAAAATCATCCAATGACAACCCCCGCTCTTACTGACTAAAACCCACCCCGTTCCTTATAGCCTTCATACTGGGGCTCGAGCTCCCTTTCGGATAACCCTGGCCCCGTAGGCTTCGACCCAGCTGGGCTTCTGTTGCTGACAACTCCTTGAGGAGGACGGCGAGCTACCCATTGCTCACTGTCCGCAAGCCCGCACCTACGGTGGCCGGAAATCGGGATCGGAATCTCGGTGGCGCAGCGGCGGCGAGGTGTCGAAGCCTACTGGGGCCAAAGGTTTGCTTCTGAACTGAAGATTCGGCCCCCGGTACGAAAGGCAACGAACGAACAGGAGTGTGTTTTAGTCAGTAAAAGTCTGACACTACCTCTCCGCCCAAGGGTGCGGAGATGTCATTGGATGATTTTACCAAGTACAAAAAAAAAATAGTGACAAACAAAATGAGCAAGAAATAAAATAGGGAGGCATCAATATTTAATAACAACATTATCCTGTCTCGGTGCTCTCACTATCAATGGATAAAATCTCTTTAAACTATGTGTCAGGTGCAACTCACACATTTTTTCCAATTCTAACGATGGATTATGTTTATCTTGCGGCAGGAGCGAGCCCTCGCGCTAAGATTAACACATTATTGTTAAATTATTCAACCTTGGAACATTACAATATTTTCAATGTATCATTATTTGTGGTCTCTCTTCTCATAACTTCGTACAGATAATAATAGAAAGTCACATTAAAGGTGGAACTACACTGCGCACACACACGTGTGCCACGTATGTCGATATGGGCGCGTCGGTCTTCATACTTAAGTAGAGCTACCCTAGATCCACGCCATGCGATGCCACGTGATGTCGTTCTACGTACAAATGGGGCGTGGTCCACGTCGGCGTAGTCTAATGTAGTTCTAGCTTTAATCACCTGCTGCTACTAATCACACTAATTTATATAGGTGAAAGTTTGTGTGTCTGTGTGCACAAATGTCTACGTTCGCTACCTTCACGATCGAACGGCTGGTCCGGGATAAAATTTGGGACACGATTACATCGTGTTTTTTTTTTAGTTATGATGGAAAAAATCATCCAATGACAACCCCCGCTCATGGGCGGAGCGGGAGATAGTGTCAGACTCTTACTGACTAAAAGCCCACCCCGTTCCTTCTAGCCTTCATACCGGGGCTCGAGTACCCTTTCGGATAACCCTGGCCCCAATAGGCTTCGACCCGGCTAGGTCCCCATTAGATCGTGTCCTGGTATATCACATAGGAGACTTTTTATCCCGGGACATTGGGTCAATTTTCTATTGTCACGCGGACGAAGCCGATGGTAATAGCTAGTTTCTAATGAAGTTGTGATATAAGTCATGTAGTAACGTTACGATGACTTGACACAACTACTTTTAGTTGGGTAATCATCAAATAACTTCTCCAGGTCTGAGTGAAGCGAGAAGGCGTGTCAAACTACTACAGACTAAAACCCACCTGTGTTCCTTCAGTTACCATTTCGGTACCAGGGCCGCGGTAACTCCTTTGAACATTCCCGCAGCGCATCACTTAACTCAGCCTCATCAATAAATTGTATTGACCTACACAAGCAGGCAATGATGAAATGTTTACTTTCTTATCTCAATGTCATGCTCAAATAAAGTAATACTTGTTGTAGATAACATTAAGAACGAGAGCTATTTACGTTTTGTGATAATGTAATAATAACGTTATTGTTTTCTTAGTTGGTATTTACTAAATGCTATGACTTCCAGAAATATCTGGAGAGCGTTCAAAATTAACTAACTGTTTATCAGATACAAATTTTTAGTATATAAAAATTAAAAATCTTGTTTTTATTTTTATTACTGCGTAAAATAAGAAATCATAAAAGTCAAAAACCATAAATCATAAATAAGAAAATAATCAAGAAGATAATTAAGAAAGATATCATTAGTCAATATATGTATAGTCTGTCTAAAAAGTCAACCGACTTGGGAATTTTGTATAATATTTAATCATTTAAAAAAAAACTTATATTCGATACTGTTTATAAGGTTCTTTTATTAGTAAACTATGATCAAGATCTCTTAATCGACCTTGATTATTGAACTAGTGTTCACTACATCAGATTTCGTTTTGCCCTGACAATTACCCAAGTCGTTTGACTTTTTAGACAGACTATAATTAGCTGTGTAACATGAACTAGAAAAGTAGACAAAATTCAAAAAAGTAGGCAACAATTAAGGAGAAGTGTGAAGAACGGAGGTAAACCTATGACCACCACTTCTCAAATCATAAAACTAAAAAATAAACGTTTTTATTGCGTTTTCATCCGTTTCGGTTTCGAAAATACCTCTTAATCTAGCTCAACTGTGCAAGTTTCAAAATACTAGCGAGCACAAACTCGAAAAACGAATTGTGACCGCCAAAAAACGCCACGGCCTGTCCTGACTCTGAATGACATATCATTATAACCAACTATCTCTTCCAATAGATCGTGGAGCGCGCGATCAAGCGCAAGCCGCTCGCCGACACCATCGAAGTCAAGCAAGACGACCACAAGTCTATACTATTCCCTGAGGGAGAGACGTTCGAAGACTTCGAGAAGGAACTCTTCTGCAGTTAAATCTAAGCTTTACTACTTAAACTACAAAGTTCCAAATCGCTTAGCAAAATAAAGAAAAGGCGAAGTAGAGAGGAATCTATGCGTTGTTCTGTGTGATATAAGGTTGAAATTGGAGTGATGCGTATATATGGACATACCTGATGCTCTGATTGGCCGGCTGCTCCTGGTGTCGACCAGTGCGGTGTTTGTGCTGTTTTCCTTCTGGGTCAACTCTTACCCTTTTATAGACGAAGGTGAGTAAGTAATTGATAGATTTTATTTAAGTATTTTACTTTGTCAATTGTATTTTTTGTAAATAGGAATCATTGAATTTAGAAATTCGTTCTAACTGATACAAAATAAAAGTGCTTCGTGACGGTTTTAGTATCGTCGTGAAGTTGGTTGTACCTACGATTGACGTGTATATCGATGAGAGGACCACTTCAGCGTCGCGCGTCCAGTGAAATGTAAATTAATAATTTTCGTAGGTACCGATATCTTCCTCAACAAAATCACGTTGCAAACAAATGTCCGGTTTACCGTATGTTTATTTGTTCTGCAAAAATATTTTTTCAATTCGTCTAGTAATTACGACGTATACGCGTAGGTGTATCACCCACCACCACCTACACGCAAAAAACGGTTTGGGAACACATTCATTGTGCGTACAACTATGGAATGGAATTCCTTGCCGGAGTCTGTGTTTCCAACCAGAGAATCTTTAAGTCGAAAGTAAATAGGTTTCTTTTAGGTAAGCGCGTTCCATCGTCGCTTTCCATCAGGTGAGATAGCGGTCAAGCGCAAACCTATCATCAATAATTTAAAAAAGATGGAAGTACATTTAAAGTGTTAGGCGACTAACGACTCCTTCCTTAGAAGTTTCACGTATATAAACACTACTATCCGCAGATTCTCAGGTGTACGGTGTGGTGCCCGACCCGGCGTCGTGCTTACTGTGTTGCGGTATCTTCGGCCTGTGCTTCGTGGGAGGCCTCATGTCGTTCACGCTCTACCACCTGTTACCACATCTCTGATACGAAGCTCGCTTCGCTTGCTCCGCTCTTCGCTCCGTCTGCTCGCCTCAGCAGTCATGGCGACTAATCGCAACGATTGGATCATTATCGGTACGTTATGCCTTAGCAAGACTGTACTAGTAATAATTAAGTTAGTGGTTTGTGTTGGAATATAACAAAAACAAATCCGTCCTGCTTCAACACTATGGTCTTTCTCTTTCTAAGCAATAAATATTATATTTAATGGATAGAGTCTCCGTGACCACTTGACTGAAATCCCTAGTATGGTTACAGTTACTGTATTCCACTAGCCTTGCTTAGGAGCACACGTCTCACGTGATATTACTGAAACACACCTTCCTAATATAAAGAAAAGGATAATAAACAGTTATTATTGAAATCCTTAAAATGAAGTTTCTCTTTGGTGACCTTTTAACCCTAACAGTTTGATGCCAAGTTAAAAATGTGTGAGAGCGGAAAATTGTATAAACTTACACGAGTTCGTGTCTGTAGCAATGGACTTGCCCTTTATTATATGAGACTCAATGTTACAGCCGAAATCGGGTGCGCCACTATCTGTTTATTCCTTTAGGTAAATAAACGTGTGTAAACCTTGTAAGGCATTTGAGTTTTTATTCCCAAAATTGGAAATCTGAAACCCTTCCAGGCATATCCGGTGTAACGTGTGGCGGAAAAACGTCCCTAGCGAACCAGTTGAAAGAAACCCTGACCCCTGTGCACGTGTTCCATCAAGACAAGTACTTCTACCCGGACGACAGCCCCAAGCACATCAAGTGCTCGGGCCTCGATCACAACAACTACGACGTGCTGAGCGCGCTGGACATGGGCGCCATGGTCGCCGACATGTGCCTCACGCTGCAGGGCCACGACCGCGCGCACCACACCAGCACGGAACAAGGGGAACACAAGTTCAAGGTGCTGGGGAAGAAGTTCCTGGTGGTTGAAGGGTTCACGGTGCTCAATTACAAGCCGATTATGGATATGTGCGATTTCAGGTGAGTTATAACTGTCACTCATTTAGGTACACTTCTTCTTTGCCCTCGCCTCTTTTCGTTACGCAGGGTCGGCTCTCTTAATCATGCGGCGCCATTCATTTCGCTGATTAGCATCGACATCCGTAAGGCTAAGCTTTTGCATGTCTAATCTATGGTCTATTAGTATATCTATTCTTGTATTAGCCTTTTTCTCACTCTTCTATTGCACCTACCACAACTTTTTATCTGCATCAACCAAAGGTTGACTGGAAGAAAATACCAAACTCTTATACGTCCGTTTTGTTGTCTGTTTGTCCGTCTGTCAAGACCCTTTTTGAGCAGCAGTCAATGTTATATAAAGATAAAGATATGGCCGTTCATGCTCCGTCTAAGCGCAACTGACTGAACTTTTCTTCGCTCTGGGCTCATTACTTTTCTTGTGTGTAATCAGTTTTGGTTTCGTGCGGTGTGTCCAGGTACTACTTCGTGCTGGAGTACGGCGAGTGCATCCTGCGGCGCTCGTACCGCCTGTACGACCCGCCCGACGTGGCCGGCTACTTCGAGCAGTGCGTGTGGCCCGAGCACATCAAGTACAGAGCCGAGGTAACGCCATGTGCACCTATACAGTATAGTGCATACAAATTTACCCCAAGACATCGATATATTATGTACTACGCATTAGATTACGCATGCCGATCACTCACTTCAATCGAATCAGGTGTAATGCAGTCCGTAAACCTTGAACATTACACTATGTTGAATGAAACGCGTGTCACAAAATTTATGGCGCTTATGACATTTTGGTCGTCAAAAAAGTATCTTCTAAAAGCTATCTTAGCGCTGTATGGTTTTAATAGTTCTGTTAGACGACATAATGTCAATGTAGCGCTGCAGCGAGGTTTTGTTGTAATTTTTCAGTAGTTTGACAAATGGTTTCCATGAACGTGCTTGTCTATCACTAAAATATAAGTTGGTACGACAAGGGAACAAACTTTCGAAATAAATACTAATAGTATCGTGTGTTTTTCGAAGACATAGTCTACCGTGCACCTAGTTTTATCAAATTACATTCAGCTATTCGTGTGTGAAAACATTGGAGGGCCTCCTACAAGGTGGACCGACGATCTGGCGAGAGTCGCGGGAATGCGGTGGATACGAGACGCACAGGATCGGTCGCAGTGGCGACGCTTGGGGGAGGCCTATGTCCAACAGTGAGAAAAAGTGATGAAAATTCTTTCATGTTTATAATATTAGCTTGGTTATTTTATTTATTAAAATTTGGACACTTATCCATCATATATTTACCGTAACATAATGTGGTTTCTAGATCGAGCGAGACCATCGTGTCAAAATGATAGACGGCACCCAGCGAGACGCGTACGACACCGTCATGGCCGACCTGCGGGCGCGCTACACGTAGTGCTGCTGGTGGCGCCGCTACTGTGCGCCCAGCCACGAGTGTGTTAGTGCGTGCAGCGCGTGTGTGTGTGTGTGGCGACACTTTCCCGGCTCACGCCCCTCGCACACATTTTTCACCTGTATAGTTCGCTAACATAGCTATACTCCATTCGCAATAAGATTACACATTTTAACCAAACGTTTTTTACTGTCCGTTCAATCAATTTTGACTTCTATTCCGTAGATGTAAGCATGACATTAATAGCAATTAAGTGGTTACGATACCAACTATTTACTGCAGCCCCATTCGTCATGCTACCAACACAATAAAAGTCAAAATCGGTTAAACAAACAATACAATGGATTTATTTAAATGACTAATGTTATTCCGAATAGAGTATAGCCCATTTACACCAGAGTTGCAATAAACTAAGATAGAAAATTTAACTAATCTATTGGTGTACCTTTTCTTTGCGCACCACCACGCTACATCACATATTTCTGGTGGAAAAGCGCTATTATGTATTATTGCATAACTGCTACTCAGCTATCTTGGGCTACGTTCGTTTAGCCTCACTTTATATTTGTACTGTTCTTAATAAGTGATAATTTAAAGCAACTAGATATACCTCTTTTTACATATCCTTCTGACTTCCGCGGTAAAAAAAATAAAATTTACTGAAGTGAATCCAGCGCGGGATGCGGGATAAGACAGTGCATGATACGCCTGATTGCTTAAGGCGTATAGTCCCTTGAACCATCTGGCCGAAATTATGTGAACGCAACTCTCGCACTCGCCTAGGCAGTACGCAAATCTGTGCATTTATTTGCGGCCAGCAGCGGCCGGAAAGCGCTTTAAATCCATTTTCTCTGCGAGATATTGATTGATTTACATGTGCAATGTTCACTTTGAAGAATATTTAATCACCAATTTTTATGTGTAAAAATGTTTCTAAAGGTCCAAGCCGTTTCGAAGGAGTAGGGAAAAGTTGCGAAATTGCTAAATATTTGTTTTTGACAAAAGTATTAATTGCACGAAAAAATCAAATGTTGATATTATTGTTCATGAATCTATAATAAACATATATTTTTTTCAAACCAATTGACCTAGCCGTTACGGAGAAGTAGGCCTCAGAAAATCACTGTTTTATGGCACTTTTCGGGCGCTTGGCCCTTAAGTGAGGAGAGTATTCGCGCTCATAAGAAGGTCTCCATAAAATTTAGTTGTCACTATCAGCGGCTGCGAATTTCGTCCCGCATCCCGCGCGGGACTCGCTAGCGTTGAACTGTTAACAGGAAATTGTGCCGGTGTATGTGGAAGAATACTCATTCCTATATCATACACACAACTTTCTCTCTTACTTATATCATAAGACTGTATGTCGCCTAGAAGCCAGCCAATTTTATGACTATCTTAGATAAATGTAAATAATGAATAAACCTTGTGTAGAAAAGAAATAGCTTTTCATAATGCGATCTGAAACTTATGTGATTGTAATAAGGGCCACATTTCAATGTTTTTTTATTTATTATAGTATTAAAATAATTTAGCCAGTAAATGCAAACGAATGCAATACCTACTGTAAAAATACGAACGATCAAATATAATCATGAGATGCATCAAGTCAACTATTTGTATGCAATATGAAGTTGTTCATAGTGTTGTCTTACACAGGGGCAAATTAATTAGCTAGCGAAACTACGCACACATGATAGGTATCGATATCTAATTCATGTAGACCTTTTCATATGTAAAGTGCATGAAACTTGTCGTACAGATAGACTAAGGGTCGCCACACAAGGCCCACCAGCCACAGCCACAAAGCGCCGCCACTGGCATATTTCTTGTAGATTTCATACATTTTTTTTTATTGTGGGAAATAATCATGCATTGACATCCCCCGCCCTTGGGCGGAGCAGGAGATAGTGTCAGATTCTTACTGACTAAAAGACCCACCCCGTTCCTTCTAGTCTTCATACCGGGGCTCGAGCGCCCTTTCGGATAACCCTGGCCCCAAGATTTCATACATGGACTCGGCGCACATGGTTGACGCCGGAACTCGCCATATGCTACAAAACGCCGCTGTTCGCTGCTTGCGGCCCACACTGACCACTAAACGCCGATACAAAACGCTGTCACATGCCATCCGCGCATTTAAACCTTCGACAGAGTCCACTATACTACTGCGCACAAGGGTTAAAAAACGTAGCAGCCACTGGCCACAAGCCACTTGTGGCCGCTTCTAGCTTCCTATGGCGCGCGGCGTTTGTGGCTGGGCATGTGGATGTGGCCCATGTGCGGTGACACTTACTCCTGGATTAGGACAAAGGTGTTTTATCACGGAAGAATGTTACTTTAGGATGATAGATAGTTTGTACGCAACACCGACTACTAATTAAATGTCATTGAACCCGTTCAGCTGACGTTTTCTTAAAGATATAAATTTCGTACGTGTGTAAAATTAATACGAGTTTTGAAAAAAAAGGTACTTAATTTTTTGATTTTATCTTTACAAATCGATAGTGTTTCATGTACCGGATCGACACTCCACGGGATTAAAACGATTAAAATTTAGTGGTATATATTTTTTCTTTACATATCGATACATATTGCGTCTGCACAGTTTTGCTAGCTAGTTACTAGCTACATGAACTTGTGAATTGTTAGTTATCAAGCCGTTAAGACTGTAAAGAAATTGTTTAAAACTACACAACTACACCAATAGGCATAGTTCCAATATTGTAATAGAGTTAATATTATATATTTTTCTATAAAATTATTTATATACAATAAAAATCTGCTGAATGACCTCCTAGTACCGCAAGTCGCCTTATAGCCGCACATACGCTTCGCCATAACACACAGATCGTTTATTTCGCGAAGATACGCCAGCACGTGAAGTCATTTGCCCCGGCGGCCATTTGACAGCTGTTACAGGTAGTTAAGAAACCCAAAATCTGACTCCAGTCTTGCAAAGGGGTATCGTGTTACCCAGTTTCTGGGTTGTGGGGGTCAGAGTGACGCTCCGTGTGACACACTGGCACTGCATTCGGTTAGATGGGACGCTAACCCCAACAGGATTGGGAAAAGGCAGAAAGATCGATTGTAAGAGTGAGATAGCGCTATATGACAGAGTAACGTTAGAAGGAGACGACAATATGTCTCAGGTTTCTTCGTTAAATAAACGAACTATACTGGTGTATATTTTATACAGAGTTATTATTATGGAATGTCAGAATAAAAGCCAGTTCAGACGAGCAGTAACGTAATTTTTTGTACATGTTATTCCATCAACGACGATCATAATATAATAATAATGAAATGATATCTAAAACTAAATCACAGATAGATGGATATTCGTATGGGACACCACACACTGGGAATGTCTCGTGTACCGTAAGTGCGTTCAAAAACATGTAAATTCACATACACAAGATACCCAGAATCGGAACACTTATCTGTAGGTCATACTAATATTTTGTTGCGTGCGGGAATTTGATATACAACACAGCAGCCGATCTCTTAACCACTGCACTGACCGTGCCGTCAATCACAATTATAGTAGGAGTTCAACGCAAGTAGGTTATTAACGCGTTATAATTTAAGCAGAGTTAAGTGACACAATTGGCTGTTATTAAATTCATTTAATCAATTGTAGTCACTCAAGTTGTCACATTAAGTTTCCAGAAGTGTGTTCAAAAATAGCCAGAGTCGAAGAGTCGAGTAGAGTTGCAACCCAGTGTCGTTCTTAAATAACTCGAGTAGTTACCCTAGAGGTAACCCAACTAACCCTAACTTTGAGCAGGGTAGGTTGGTGTAAGCGACAATATGCTTGACATTGACAGTTGAACTCCGTTTGCGTTCAAAAAGAGAGAGTGTAGAGTAATTACCCAATAACGTCATTATAGTTAACTTTAAACTCTTTGAACGCAGCCCAGAACATGGGGCTGAGTAACAAAGTTGGTAGATTTTTTTCGCACTTCAAAAGCTAATACTTATGTTGCGATGGTTAGCGTTACCGCTCGTCAGTGTGGACTGGCTCTAAGAGTGTAGAGCCTCTGGAGTGAATGTTGTAGTCAATTGTACGTTATTGTAAGTATTGTTAAATTATTCATTTTAAATAAATTTGATCATGTATGCACGCGTTTTATTTGGTTTAAATTGCTAACAGTTTCCTTAGCTGTTACATAAACACTATTTCAGGGAGAGGGCCGCGCCGGAGCCCGCCTTCAAACTTCTGCTATAGGCGCATTAAACGTTAGAGGTATGATTATAAATTAAAAGTAGTTTTTTAAGCCAGTCACCTCCACGTCCTCCTTCGTCTCCCAGCGCGCAGCTCCCGCCACGAATACATGAACAACACTGCGACCCAATAGTCACAATAATTCATACTAAATAATATATTTATGAAGTTGTACTTATTAAAAATAACTTATACTTACTCAAAAATAATTATTTTTGGGTGTGTTGAAAAACATCACTTGATACACATGGATAATTGTCTTTTAGTTTCTCATTTTCAAAACGTCCTCGCCTTCTTCGGCTCAAATATTTATATTCCGGTTGAGTTAAATTGTGAGACTTTGCCCATCTATATCAAATTAGATATATATATTATGCTGAAATATCTAAGACGTATCACATCTATCTTCCTTCATGCCCAACTAGCGTAAATCTGGATGTAACCTGTGATGAAACTGAACCACACGCTCTTTACGATACTTCTCTAACTTAAATATTTCAATGTTAAAAATAAATACAAACTATGATATATGTTGTAAATGTGACCCAAAATCAATATCTACCGCGTCATACAAATGACATTTTAAATAGACTTCCATCAAAGTATTGTGAGGCAAAGCGGTACTCACACTCCTCCGTTGTCGCAGAACTTGCGACTCTCCCGGGGCGCGTCGGCGGCGCGGTGCTCGGCGCGCAGTGCGCTCGACGGGATCACGTCACTGTTGTCTACTATCGCGTGCTCCGACTCCGACAAAGAGCGTTTGCTGCGCTCTTCCAGCCTGGAGACAAGTGGGGGGGAAAGATAAGTTTACAGACTGCTGTGTAAAGTTTCATGCAAGGTCTTTTTCTTAAGAGCTAAACCACAGATAAGCGCAGGAATTAGCGAAACATAGGACCGCAATGACAGCGACACCGTTATGGATGTGGCTCACCTGTTGTGCTGCACGTCAGGCACGCTGGGCGCGTCGGCGGGCGCGGCCAGGTGCGCGACGCGCGGGAGCGTGTCGTCGGCGCGCAGCACGGGCAGCGTGCGCGACAGGAAGCGAAGAGTCTGGTTGCGGATCAGCTCGCTGTCAAACAGACAATGTCGTCAAATTTCATAATAGTAGATTATCTACACACTTCACTCCGGTTTCTATCACGCCCTCACAAGCTCGGAAGTTAATTAGATCGGCGCGCACTGTTCCCGCGCGCCTCAAGGAGTTGTCAGCAACAGCAGGGACCCAGCCGGGTCGAAACCTACTGGGGCCAGGGTTATCCGAAAGGGCGCTCGAGCCCCGGTATGAAGGCTAGAAGGAACGGGGTGGGTCTTTTAGTCAGTAAGAGTCTGACACTATCTCCCGCTCCGCCCAAGGGCGGGGGATGTCAATGCATGATTTTTCCCACCATAAAAAAAGTTAATTAGATAATTCCCTCACTACATTCGGGATTAAAACTTAGCAACCATCGTTTTCGTTTGGAACTAAACATATAATTTAGGTGTCATCAAGGCAAGAGGTTCTTAATAAACTAGTGCGCCTCACCATCAACGATTGCATCACTGCTTACCATCAGGTAGGATTGCAGTTAAGCACTAGTTTATATAAATTTAAAAAAAAATGCCGCCCACGACTTAAAACACTGGTTTATCACAATCTACTACTAATACCTAACTCCCTGAGGAAAATGAAATGAGGAGATGAGTTATCTTGGAAAGTCTATTTAGTTCCAATAACAGAGTGATTAAAATTTTTCGTGTCGCGTTCACTAAAATTTGAACTTTAGGAGCAATCGTATAAAAATTAATTCATTTTACTTGACCTGGGAAATTAATTCTTTTTGGTGCTCTCCTAATTGGGGACCTACACGTTAAAGATTATAGGCTTCCCCGTTAAGGTTCTATTCCATTGGGTTCCTGAATGACGTCTCGGCTAAAACCCCACAGTTCGAAGATTTAAGTCTTCCTGCATTGGTGTAATACTTACAAAGGATAAGGTTCTCCGTTAGGGTTCTGTCCCATGGGGTTCCTGGGAATGACCCCGCGGTTGAGGTCGCCGCACAGGTTGTTCGCGGACACGTGCGGCTTGTTGGACTCCACCTCGGCGCACGATGACGTCACTTGTCGGTACGGAGGGGGGCGCACTCTGCAACACAACATTGATTAGTTAATTATTGGAATCGGATTTATTAATAGACCTGTCGCGGGCCATATTTTGGCTTTTACAGACCACACAAGTTGGGAACTATTACTAAGAATATAACCTATAAGAAAACAAAACTTAAGTTGCTTTCTAAAAAGTAAAACTCAGTTATTTTTCCAAATTAATGACATTATATAGCCTTATTATATCTCCTAAACCATTCAAAGTTTAACTTTTACAAGCTGCTATTGAAACTTGTACCAAAACTGTCATAATCAGAAAGGATCAGCTCACACCCATCACGAGGGCAAGGTTCACAGTCAATCAATCATAATCATGAACGCCTTATAATTTGTATTGTCACGATACAAAAGGTGTGCTTACAATGGACATTATGTTCTACACACCGTCCGGCAGACGTGTTAGTGAAAGTGACGGAGACGTGTCTTGTACCATGTATGTATGTTCGACACTTCGAGAGTTGCTTACGTTTCGTGGACATGGCTTATCATGCTCGCGGGTTCTTGAATAGGCAGAAAAATAATACTCCAATGATTTAAAAAAGCGGATCCTTTAGTTTCGAAATAAAATTAGGAATCCTCTGTAAGGGATACAATGCCTTGAGCAGGAAACGTGAGAGGAAATCCTCTCGCTCCTCCCGTTGCAAGAGACACTGGGCGTCGGAAGTCGCAAGGCTATTCAATAGTCTGGCTTGCCTTGAAGTAATCTAATCCTGTTACGGTTCTAGACAATTGCCTAATTGCCTCCGGAAAATTGCACTGTTTACGTAAATCACCAAAAAAATAAACAAAAAATAAAAAAATTAACTTTTTTCGGATTTTTCTAGGAAAAACATATAATATATATATAGAAGAATATGTAAAGAAATCAAAATTTTCGACCAAATAACTTTCGTACAAACTTGGGGAAAACACGAAAATTTTGCATTTTTCAAGGACATGCAAGTTGTACAGACGTATGTACAATCGGCGCTCGAGGGGTTAGGTTTAAGAGGTTGTAGCTTTTTTATTTATTATTAATAGACTCGCGTTTGACTACTATTTAACCTGGCAAGCGATAATGCGGTCGAAGAGACTCTCACACTCTTGACTTCCTCAGGTTGTATCAATGAAGAAACACAAACTCCGGCAGACTTTTCCACTCAGTAGGAATATGTTCCCAAAACGATTTGTGGTCCAATGATAAACCTGCCCTGATGATGACGTCACCTTTACACGTGTCTCACTAAACATTATAATTAGCGAAATGTGATTTAATTATAATATACCTATCTCTGAGTAATTAATTTAATCATAAAGATGAACATCAGTTAGATGGTCATCTTAAATAAAGCGTAAAATATATACCTACTTATCTACTAATGATTACTTCAACGATAGTGTCGTTCAGTAGATTCATCTTGATTGATGAGATGCTTCACGGAACTCGCTAGGAAAGTGCGAAGCTCTATGTATCGTGCAATATTGTATTTGTTTCAACTGCAGACAATTATATATCTATTATGTATACCTAACTAATGATAATAATTTGTCGGAGAAAGTTCGTCGGAAGTTGTAAATATTAAAAGAATCGTCTCGCGGTGTTCCGTTGTCAGTTGAAAGTTGAAACGTCAATATAATTATTTGCTTCTATGATTGTTTGTTTTAGTAGAGAGAAGTGACATAAGTTGGCCTCCTCGGAGCAGAGGTGCTAAAGTACCCGCACTCCGCCAGGGCATCTATCTCATGGGAAAACCGAAATCAGAATCAGTACCTAATCAGAAACGTTTATTTCAAATAGACCAATTACAGGCACATTTGAATTGTTAAAATGTCGGTCAGACAAAAAAAAGTGAAGCTAAATTGCATGTTCCAAAGAAGATCGTGCAAGAAACTCCATGGACACTCTTTTAAATCATGTATGAGGTACATAAATCTTGGTTACATGTTTGACGCACACGCAGTGGCACAAAATACTTATCTATTTTGTGGCGCAAGTCTGAGCGGATTCCCATCGACATGGACAGGTCCAGACGCGGACTGCTCCCGACAGATTACTGACCAAAAAACCAAATAAAAATTTGGCCGACTTTGGAATCGAGCCCAAGATCCCATGCTGGACACACGCTGAGCTCTATGTCTGAGGGTTGTTAGGAGGCAATTTTGGCCTATCACACACTCAAAAAATAAAAGTTTCTGCTTCCGACTATTTTTAAGGGCATGTGTATAGTTTTTATTTTTTTATTATTAGCCTATACTGTCCCACTGCTGGGCAAAGGCCTCCCCCATTTTCTTCCAGGTATTCTTTTCTTGAGCCACCTCGATCCAGTCCCCATATTTGTATAGTTAAGGATATATATTTTTATTCAGTATTATGCAAATAGAAAGTGTTTCACCTTTTTTTTGTATTTTTTTTGTTGTTTTTTTTAATGAAATTATTATTTCTGAAATAAACGCTGCATGAATCATATTGATTTTAAGTCTCGATGATTAATGCTTTACAGACTTACTATATTATTATCAATTTATTGATCGAAAACAAACTTTTTTTTGAGTGTCTGATGGGCGAAACATGCCTCTTATTAACCCTCTACTTCTGTTACTAATTTTCGTTTTAGAAATTAAAAATACCAATAAATGTATGCAGTTCAATGGCCGTTATTGCTAATTTATCTGGACCCTACTATAGACCAATGAGGCTATTAAAACATTCATTAAAGTCTTAAAATTCTCCATGAATTAAAATTAATTCAAGTTTTTATTTCACATAGGCCTACATGAGCACAAAACATTAGAAGCTAGTGCACGCTTTCAAATTGGTCGTTTCCAATGGAGAAGAACCGGCAAGAACTCCAAAACTCATGAGTTATGGGTGTCCATAATTTAGGCTATATTACCTTGTTAGTGCCGAACATTAGTCAGCACTAACAGCAGCTTTCATCGCCCTACACTGCAACACCTACCTACATCTTAAGAGAAAATATGATTCACGGCTAGAATATGCATTCAGAACACGTCGACACACTTTATATAGCTTTATTTATTTATTCCAGAGAGTAAATTAACAAGCCATATTTTATATATATATAGTCTGTCTAATAAGTCAACCGACTTGGGAATTTTGTATAATATTTAATCAATTAAAAAGTACTTACATATATTTGATACTTTTTATAAGGTTCTTCCTTTAGTAAACAATGATCAAGATCTCTTGATCAATCTTGATTATTGAACCAGCATTGACTACATGAGATTTCATTTTGCTCTAAAAATTACCCAAGTTGTATGACTTTTTAGACAGACTAGCATATTTTATATCGTCGCCTCTATTCTAATCTCGGTCTTAAGAAAACTCGACTTTGAGTTGAGCTAACTTTGAGTTTTGAGGTGTATAATAAAGAATTAAACAATGATCATTCAACCGAAAGACATCCACTTCTGGACAGAGCTCCTCCTACATCATCGACACAAATAACGGTCCGCTCCTGTCCCCTTCAAGGAAAACATATGATAAAACAAGATTACAACTGCGATTGGTACTTACTGTAGTACCAATCGCAGTTGACCTATGCCACCACATTAAACTGGCCATAAAACGGCGAATCATAGTTTTTTCTTTAGTTTGGAAGATCACCCAATGACATCTCCGCGCCTTTAGGCTGAGCGGGAGATAGTGTCAGATTTTTACTTACTAAAACCCCACTCCTGTTCCTTCCTTGCCTTTCGTATCGGGGCCAAATATTCCTTCCAGAAACAGATCCATGGTTGCAGTAGGCTTCGAGCCTGCTAGCCCCTTACAGTTTGCTGACAACTTATTGAGGCGCGCGTGGAACAATGTCTTGTGCCGTCGACGTCTGCAAATCATAGTGCTGATTCCGATCAGCACTATAATTCGCCGATTAATTAATTAAACCCCAAGCAAACGCGGCGTGTTCGCTCTCTCATTGTCTTTGTATTGTGTCTCTAATTACAGTATTTGAAAGGATAATGAATGCTAGATCAGTAGAAATAACCTGCCTCTTTATTTAGTTTGTTTCTGATGATGACAGTTTGGATCTCAATGGAACAGGAAATTGAGTAACATTGGGCTGCAGCCTCACGGTCCCATAAGTGTTGAGCACTCAGTACATAGTAATAGTCTCATTAACCTTGCTGCTTTGCTTTTGGTAAGTATTATATTGCAAGCAATCGTGTATATAAATTGTAATCCTCAAAAGGAGGCGCTAATGATGAAAGTTCGCATCAAGCCTACTTATGTAAAAGGAGAAAATCTGTCGCCATAGGTCGGCGACGAATTCAAACTCCGTGCAGCTATTAAAATATTCCAGACAGAAAACTCAATATTACTTTTCGACCTGTGGGTCAAACTCGGGCGACTACACTATCCTCTAACCGTCTAAGCGTCTCGTGCGTTAGGTTAGGTTACCTACCAACGAAGCAAGCACATTGGTTCTTATTGGTTACTTATCCTAACCTGTGATCTATTGACCCATGTGGCGGTTACTTAGCCCTGAACCACTTTACAATCTACTACGTTACTTGAAATCTTCCTAGAAATCCTCAAAATCAATGTTCCCACTGCTGGGACTCAGGCCTTCTCATTATGAGAGAGAACGGTTCGTAATCTACCACGCGGACTCGTTGGGTAAATGTCAAGTCTTCGAAATTTCTGTTCCTGGATATGTCGATTTCCTTTTGATGTCTTGCTTTTAATTTTCGTTTCCAAGTAAAGACAGTTATTACTGGGCCAGCAGCAGCCTATGGCCTATAGTCAAGCAAATTCGTTCTCACCTAGGAGGTGTAGCGTTAGGCGACTCCACAAACGCGTAGTACCCTTCCGGGGGCTCCTCGGAGTCTCCCAGAGCCTCGTCCCGTTGTTCCGCTGTGGCTTCGGTGGCGGGCGCCGTCGGCTCTGGCAGTACTAGTCTCGTGGTAACGCATAGGATCTGAAGAAAAGAAAAAGTGAAGTTATTAAACTGATAAAAATATGATGGTTGTGTTTATCAGTTCCTTGGTAATAAGTGTCTGAGTTTGCTGTTTTTGTTTACCCACCTACCTAAATCGTCAGCCCTTGCCTAAAGTAGGCGCCAAATAAACGTGGAATAACGGTATGAAAAACATAAAGCTATTTTGAATCGACATCTATCGTGAATTCGTGATCCTTTACCTTTTCTGAAAAATAGTTCATTGATCGTTTTTCGGGTACCTTCGATATATTAGAAAAAGGTCAATGTACTTTATTTTAAGTTCATCAGGCGCCTTGTATATTATCCACATTTTGTTTTATTGTCATTTTTTAAAACAGAGTTTATTAAATTTACCATAGAATGCATCATTAAAAGTGGAAGCGCACTAAGGTGACGGTACCTTGCACGCGAGTGTACCACTACTGCACGGTGGCTCTCATGGGAAACAGTATGTATGATATAGATACATTAAAATTAACGTTATTAACGTGCGTTCGTCACGCCAGCTCGTGACTAACGGGACGCGTGCGTCTTTTGCCAACACATAAACATAATGTTACGCTGCTGGTTCATTTCTTTGTTCTCTTCTGTTACACTGCAGCGTTGTGCCAAAAATAGATAGGTGCAGAAGTCAATCTCATATAATTATGTACCTACTTCACTTTTTATACCTACGCTAGGTGATCGCGCTAGGGACAGCGCGTTGTGCCGAACTGTACGAGTGTAACCGGACGATTGAGCCGAGATATCGTGTCGTGTAGATTGTCTAACCTAACTATTTTGTGGTTCTGGCTCTTTCGCGTTCTGGTCAAGGCTTTGTCCAGTGTTATCAACACCTGTGGCACTGAGTCTCATTTCGATTATAAATCAGTCTCATCATTAAACTTAGGATTAATGGGCAATTCTACAGACAACTTTTTGGTAAATAGTGGTGTTCGCTGTTTGAAGTTTTAGAGAAGGATCTTTTTATAGTAACACGTTTTGATACAATGACACTGTTATAAAGTGCAAACGTGTTATATAGTGCAAACATGTAAAACTATTCCTAAATGTATGAATGAGACACATTCAACTTGCAAGCCGGGACTGCTAACACCATCTGAGAAACTGTGCAGACAGGCCCGAACGCCGAAAAATTTCCTGCTGAAAAACTGAAGTTGGGCGGTCACGTTTATTTGCATATGAGATGAGGCATACACTAGTATATTTCTGTGCTTATGGAAACAGAAGTCTAACTAACATCCACACAAGTCACCCTGGTTCAAATGCGCTTGTCAGTTGCTCAATAGGATGTAATAATAAACGCGTAAGTGTCAAATATATTTGACGTAAACGGTTAAAAGGTAAAGCAATGAAACCCCTCCAAGCCTGTGAAAGCGCGTTGGATATAACTCGTAGCTGTCACTCGAAGATCGTTGAAAGTCTTACGGGTAGTAAGGCTTCCAAAAGTCAGACAATCCGTTTTATCTTATCTTGTCTGAAATTCCTCAATCGGCCCGTAGTGCATAGAGCAGGGCCTATGTAAAATACTGGCATTCAGCTAAAACCTGTTACACTCGACAACAAACTTGGGAAAACGCTGTATAAACTACATCGAAACTGGGATGTAGTTGTAAATTACCGTAATCTTACATAAATGTATGAAAAGGCCTTTTAATATGTTGACTACATTACCTAGTTAAGGTATATTTATTGCGATATTAACATGCATATTTAGATTTACGCACTGTAATAACGGTGGATCTGGTCGGAGAGCTGCAGAGACATTCACTCGCTTACTATGAAGACGAATGTGGAACAGACACATTCTAGATCTTAGGATTCAGAAACAGAGAAACTTATTAATTTTTATTTATTATGTTAAAAATATAATTTTACGTTAACATGCTTAACTTAACTATTATCTAATTAAAACTAACATAAAAAATAAAAATAAAAGCCTCAAAGAACTAAAAAAAGCAATCTAAAGTAAGGCGTCGAAAAATTTCTTCGCATCGCTGTCGACTGGTAATGTACCTAAAAGACTGGCGGCATTTCCACGCTGAATGGCAATCCATTGTCCGCAATAAAAGCCATAGAGAAACATGACATTTTACTTTGCAGTAAGTAGATGAGATTCTCCAAAATCGTCACTAAGCAAGTCAGCTAGATTAACATCGCGGGCAGAAGCAGCCGTGAAATTCCTTCTCATGTAGGTGACAGGGAATGCAGAGGTCAGGCATCTGTCTGCAGATCCATTACCCACCAGAAGTTGATACACTAACACTGAAAATCGGAACCACCCGAAAACTCGACAGTTCTCAACCCTCTTCACATTTTTACTCCCACCCCAGGAGACGAATTACTTGTTATATGATTGATGATATTATCATTCTCTTGCTTGTAAAAGTGTATATCACAGAGAAGTCGTACAACCCCAAATTAATGTTGTTGCGAATAAGAAAACCTGCTGCCATAGACCTTTTAAAACTAAATACCAGATCTCTATGCTCTGTAATTACGGATGTCTTATCAGAAGCTCTAATTACCGCAACCAGTTTAAAACTATGCTACCCTTTTACAACTATCTTTTAAATCTAATTTAATTTATCTTTCCAAACATTTCTACTTTTACCGCTATCGACTCCAATCTAGCCCTGTTACACTTATCTTACTAAAAGCTATCCTTTTATATTTATCTCTTCAAATCTAAACTTTACTTAATAGCCCATTCCAGCTATTCCGCCTTTTACCACTATCAATTCCAATCTTAGAACTGTTCCACTAGTGCTCCTGTCTGTTGATATCGCGACACTGACCTCGCTTAGGCATTCGGCGCACTGGCGCGATCCCGCGATAATATCTAGAGCCGGCCGCGTCACACGTCACCGCGCTACTGGCCCACTTCCGCGGCACACTTGGCCCGCACTTGCAGTGAGTTCGCGGACAATGTCGCATTGTTGACGCGTGAGCGATGTGGAAGCGTAAGTGTGGCGGCCGCCTAATTTGTAATTCTGAGTGGATGGTGTGAATGCTTTTTATAACTTTGTGTGACGGTTTAGTTTTATGAAGCATAGTGTGATGTTTAGCTTCTTATTTTGGGTGTTTTTATTTGCTCTGTGATTTTATACATGTTACTGTTAATCGAAATTCCAACTCGTATTGACATTTTTATTTATTTTAAGAATATTATATTAAGTATTTTTCTTAAGAATATTATATTAAGTATATTTTTCTTTTTTTTTTTTTCTTAAGATGTCAGTTTTTTGATAAAAGAATAATAAATGTACGTATATTGTATATAAGTAATACATACGATACCTGGTGTACCAGTCATATTTTTGAAATGTCCACTTATTGAAATAAACATTCTGTACTCGTACCGCCCGTTTATGTCTTTTGTAGGGAGTTCTGACTTAATGAATGCGGCCCACGCTCGTTTAGTAGAATCAAAGTATTTTCTACATAACGAACCGATGTCACTCAGCGCTAATGTAGCCTTTTTATCAGTTCTCGTAGCATATAATTATTTATAGATCTTTACAATATTTGTTGGGATAAGATTGCTTGAAACTTAGCAATCCAACCTACTTGACTCTTGTAGGACTTGACCGTAACACTTAGCACTAGCACCTCTAGATTATTAATTTCGCCACGTCTAATAGCTAGAACATCTCAATAATTACGCCGTGGCCGCACCACTTTGAAGCGGCTCGGGCTCGGGCGCATGCGGTCGCGTGCTGCAGGACTCGTGGACACAGACACTCCGTTAAGGCACTGACCCGCATACCATGCTACCGCAACTGATACACAAGTTGCATCGAACTACACTCAAGCATATAGTGCAATACTTGCAGCGATGGTGGGTACTTTTAGACTGTGACAACTCTGGCCGTTCTTGGGACTTGGTTTGCTTTACGTGATACACACTGAGACGACGGAAATGATGAGACGATACCAGAGATAAAGGAAGACAGCTAAATTCATCTATAGAGTGAGAAGAACAAGATGAGCACCACTCGGACACCGTACATACACCGTACCATACACCGTAGGCAATAATCTGTGTAAAACCTATATTTCACTAGAGAACAACCAGCCTCGTCACCAACATTGTTTTATATTTGTGATTATTATTTAATTTTATTGATTAATTGATTTTATTGGAAATGTTTTAGCTATTACCAATTAATTTATTTTCTATTTTTTTTTTTTTTTGTAAAACATTCATACACAATTTATATTGTTAAATGAATAAATAAATGAATGAAAAAAATGAATGAATGAACAAAATGCATGCAACTGCGGTCATCTGTTTTGTGCCACAAATTGTGCCTTAGTGAGATATAGAGTCCTTACATCTACAGTCAGGCACACTGCACCACTTGTTGCGACGTGTGTTGGTCTATGATAATCTTGACCATTGAGCTTAGTGTTCATCACAGGATAAAAATACATCGACACATTTGCTTCAACAATGTTCACGAGTGCGTTGAACGTCTCTTTGTGCCTATCAGTCTATAATTTCTACTTTGGCAGGAAGTAGAAATTATGTTCATTTTTATATTTCGTTGCTTTTTTCTTCTAATTAATGTTGTCCAAGTAAGAAATTGGAATCGTTTCTTCGAGACTTGGCGCTTCATTACCTCGGCCCTATTTTCTTTTTTTCTGCAGTACCTAGTCATACAAAAAAAAGAAGACTAGTGTAGACCTACCTCAACTTAAATGAGGCACATGGCCTAGCAGGAAAATCTCCTCGAATATCTAACAAAAACTTTAAAATGTGATTTAAGGAGCATCAGTTCACTTCAGGTTTTCGCACTTAGTCCTATTCGAACCGTTGTGCGTGAGCATCAAATTATCATTCAATTCATTCTCTGTATGGTCGTCCTCACACACACCTGGTGGTCGTTATATCTGTGGGTGTTCCGTATTAACCTCCGAAAAAACCACGGCACTATTTGAAATAACTTCCGAAATTCTTCAATTATCTTCGTCGAGCAACAATTTGATTGTTTCTTATTACTACTTATTACGTTGATTACACGGCTGCTCTCGTCGGTAACTACTCGACGTGTGCTACCTACAGTTATTATTCTACCATCAATTTCCTCCGTAAAGGTGTCAAGTTAATTTTAATAATAGCGACTATTATTTCGCGTTTCTATTTAATCATTTCTAGCGACAATCTGGGAAAGATAATTTTCTGTAATTTGACGAAGGCATGGCTGTAATGTGAAACAGAAAGCTTTTAGAAGAATATCCGAAGAAACTTGAATGAAACTTGCTAAGAAAACAAGAACATCTAGTTCCTAAATTCGTATGGAACCCGTTCACCCCGGCTCCTATTTTTCAGAATGTATCATTGGATTGTACCAACCGCCTTCAGCTCTTGGGTGTTGAAATTTCCTCCGACCTCAATTTTGGGCGGTTCATTGATTCCAAAGCCACAGTAGCTGCTACGAAACTAGACGTTTTTGCAAAAGTCCGGCGGTACTTCACACCGGGACAGCTTTTAATGTTATACAAAGCACAGGTCCGATCGTGTTTGGAGTACTGCAGCCACATATGGGCTGGAGCTGCAAAATGCCACCTGGCAGCTTTGGACTCGGTGGAAAGGCGTGCGAAGAGGCTGATTGGTGATCCAGATTTTGTTAAGTCCAATCTTCAAATCCTTGAGCACAGGCTTAGGGTATGCAGCCTTTCGGTGTTTTACAGGTTGCATTTTGGAGAGTGTGCTTAGGAATTGCATGACTTGATTCCGCCATCTCACTTCTAACATCGAACCGACGTACGGCAAGTATCCACCCTTACGTTGTTAAAACCTCTGCAGCTACACGTCGCCATTTTGCCCACTTGAGCTCAAAGCTGTATAACAGAATTAACAAAAGTTTAAATATCTATTCAATGACCAGGATTGAATGCAAGAAGAAACTCGTAATATGGTTGAAATCACTTTGCTTATGATGCTACAGAGGAACTTGTGGTTAAAACAAAACAAAATAACATGCAAAACACACACACACACACATTTAATCACTCTCACACTACATTAGGTACTCACACACTCGGCGCTCTTTACTGATTAATTTAGTTATTTTAATTTAGATTTGTATTTTATTCCTTCTCATAACATTGTTAAGTTCTTAAATTTTTGTTTCTTTAGTCTGGAACAATTATCCCTCGCACTGGAGTTGGGCGTTGATGGCTGCGCCACAGTTTTAACTTTTGCAGCCATCATCATTTTATCTTTTGCTTCTTGTATTTTGTTCTTAGCTCCAAATAAACGATTATTATACGGTCCGGACTAAGCGTTTCGCCTCGTCATTTATGCCGCGTACATCGAAGGACTGGAACAATTTGCCTGGTGCGGCCTTTCCGTCCATTTATAATTTAGGTGTATTCAAGGCTAGAGTGAATAGGCTCTTAATTAATTGGTGCGCCTCACCATCAAAGATTGCATCACTGTAAGCAGTGAGTTATAAACTAGTACTTGACTGCGGTCCCACCTGATGGTAAGCCATCAGGTGGGACCGCAGTGAAGTACTAGTTTATAACAGATAAAAAAAAATGCTGATAGTGAAATGTAATTTCTTTATGAGCAACTAGCTTTTTCCCGCGGCTTCGCTCGCATGCATAAAATATAGCCTTTGTTACTCAGGAATAAAGTAGCTTTCTAACGGTGAAAAAATTATCGCAATCGGACCAGTACCTCCAGAGGTTACCTCCTACAAAAAAAAAACAAACTTTACCTCTTTATTATATTAGTGTAGATAAACATTTTTAATTAGAAATTCTGGGTGAATAACTGTGAGAAGATTCAGAACGAGACCGAACTAGTATGTCCAACAATGTCCATAGATAAAGTGAACTGAGAACTCAGATGAATTCATTTGGATTAATATATTAATATACAATGTTATGTATAAATATGAATTAGCAAATTTACATATATAGAAATTCAAATTCCACTAAGCTTTGGCTAATTAAGATAACTTCATTAAATAAGTAGGTGTTTCACGAGCAATAAAACTTAAGCCGAGCCGTGTAGCAAAACTTGATAATTTCTAAGAGAAACTGGAAAGTGTAGAAGTAAATATCAACAAGTGAAATGTTTTTCATTACAAAACAGGTCTACAATGATGTATTTAAAAACGAGAAAAGAAGGTGGGCAATGTTAGATATCTAACTGAAGTTGAAGAAGCTATCAAGAGAACTATATATATAAGCGAATAAACGCACTTGTCAAGAACGACAGATTAATATAAGTTCTCAAGTTAGTGAGATATTTGGATGAATGAATTCTGTGAAAGGTCATATAGATAAAAAAGAAGTAACTACTAATCCGAAATCTAATATAGAATAAACGAATAGAAGAAGAAATAATTATGTTCTGACTGGTAGGAGGGTGATTTTTGGGTAGGTAAGGTAAACGTGATATATCATATCAACAACATGAGAAGCAAATGTGAAGACAACATTTCACAATACGTCAAAAAGTCTAGAAGTAAAAAACCTATTCTACGAATTAGAAAATATTGCTAGTTTTTATAAAATTAGAAACTTCTTCACGAATAACGCGACAGACCTCATCAATGTTCCACGCACTGTTTACCTTAGAAGTTTTATAAAAATGTACCCAATTCAGGCTTGGAAACAATTCTGTCATCAAACCTACATAATCAGGTAACTGTGAAGATGGTGCTTGCGACAGCGCCCAGCTGTTGGCTTGTAACTGTTACACGCGTTTACCCGTAGATGTCAGCAACCACATTATTATCATCATAATACTAACGAACTTCTGCCATCTCTTATCCCAAATACTTAAAGCTCATTTTAGCATGATCGAGATTTCTGATACTTGGGCCATCCTTTGGTGAACACTGCCATATAATTGTAGCATCAGTTTGGGTTATGATAGCTCTTATGTCTTTAAGACAAGGGTGATGTTTGTGTGGATATGTCTATTGTCGTATTCATGTCAACTTTAGGGGGCCATTAGCGAGGGCTGCCAACCATGGTTTTTGTTTCGTTACTCAGATATTACTGGTCTAATATTCTCATTAGTGGCATACTTTTTCCTCTCTTCGTTTTCATTGTTCTCACAAGTCCTATAGATTGTTTGTTAAAGTTAACATAACAAGACCGATATTACACCAGTCCATGAGGACCCGTACTATTTAAAAAAGGAAAGGAACAAACTAACAGAAATCTAGGTAACAGAGAATGAGCAATGGATTGTGCTCAAATAATATGGCTAAAATAGGGATGATTATTAATTTACCTACAAGTAATGAAAAGGCCATGGAGGAAAAAGACATGTTGCACAGCTCGTACGATATGATTTGCCTTACGACTGACAGACATACAGAGGTCTGCACAAATAATCATATCATATGAGAAAATATTGTATTGTATATAGTACAGCCAGTAGCTACAAACATTTTTCTTGTCAGTATTTTTCCACACAAGTGCATCTCGGTGTCGATCCTACTTATAATGTATTCACTTTCATCATGGACATCAACTGACGCCCGTGGCACGAGCTTGTGGTTCCCTTTCATTTCATCACAGCACGTTATTATATTGTAGTGACACACATTTTTTACTCACCGCTACTAAATTGCACTTTCATGCTATCGCCACAGTTTTTTGAGCTGCTTTTAGAGTTTCTGACTGCTTAATTATAATTTAGGCGTTGAGTAGTTTAACTGCGTTTTAATGATAAATCCGTTTCTTATTTTTTTATACTCTATCAATCGTCATCTCAGCAGTCATCCCCTTTCTAAACACATAATTTCAACTTGCTTAGGTACAATTAAAAAAAAACCAGACTGCTCTCTTTTAAATACTTTCGTATTAGTTAATCCTTTTGCGAAGATTCAATTTGTTAATGTACGGTTCGCCTCTCTTTTCAGTTACAATGCAATTAATTTATTTATTGTCTCTCTTCGTCAAAATGAGTGTAGGCATAACCTATACTCATTTTGATTAACGATATCATTAGTGACAACAAAATTATAATGGAGCTGTTACTGAACTCTTACGTAGCATAACAGTTCTATTTTAGTTACTTACCTCAACATCATCAAGTCACTTCACACCTTCCCGTCACTCCGCCATTGCCATCTCTACCTACAATCGACTGCACGTCACTGCATCGGTAACAATTTTATGATTTGATGATTTAATTTGATTAGATGATTTTCTTTGTACATCTGTTGAAATGTGTTGATTGTACTACCTCTGGGTATTAACGTTATGCGTAACACGCGCGGGGCCTGCGCACGCGCCTCGAGCCCCGATGGAGATGCCGATGCCGGTGCCGTTACGACGTAAACAGAGCGCGACCGCCGGGGACAGCCGGATCTTACACCCTATGCTCAACAGTTTGACGTGATGTGATATTCGTATACTGTCTTGCTAAGGAGTATATAATTAAGGAAAGCCAGACTTGTTTGAATAACTTCTTGAAAAAAGTTCGTTGACATAGACGACAATGTGTCTTCTTCATCTTCTTCATTCATATAACTATGTAATACCCAGATCGGAGAAGGCAAGGCTGAAAGAAGTGAGGTCGATTGAAGAAGGACAGAGAAAAGATTTTAGCACAAAAAGTTATTTTTGTGCTAAATGAATGTGAAAATGTCTTCTGTTATAACTAGGTATCAATATTTTTAAATCTTGAGAACAATTTTAACCATTACTGGTTTATTCAAGTGATCATAAAACTCCCGTAACAACTGCTATAACAGCAAATTTAGTAAGGTTCGGATCACAGAATGATGTATTCGGAAACCAGAGGTTTTCTGAAGCAACTGGCACTTTACGTAACACGGTAACACGTCTTATGATCATTGTTGAATGTCTAACATTAAACAGCAAATATTCACACGTTGTTACACGACATGTAATTACGTATGTAAGTAGTGTGTTATGTTCTATTATCTAGATATGAATGTGTAAGAAGCAATGGTATAATACGCAGGTGGCTTCTAATTACAATTAAGTAAACACCTCCCTCTCATAGAGATGTTGCTTGTGCTTGCAATGGGAACATTATAGACTGGTTAAAAAACATTATATGGACAAGGCCCTGAATATATTAAGATTCATCGTCAATGATACTAGTGCGCTACATAGTGTCAAGAGCTGCATATAATTTTGCTATATGAGAAAATTATAGTTAACGCCAGATAATTTACATACAGTATATTGACTTTTTCCAAATATCTCTGCAAAGGTATCCAGGAAAAAAAAAATAATGAACTGTTTTTCATTACTAAAAATGTAAAGGACCACGATAGATGTCGATGGTGTTTATTTTCATTTATTAATTTAAAAAAAAGAAGTCATGAAATCTAAGCATTAGGGGCTTGAATTGAGTAAAAATCTTATTTAGCAGCTTTAATGCATTACGCATTCAGCAGAAACAGCACTTTAAAATAACGACGATTCCTCATCTTAGCTTAGCAGTGAGCTGCATAAAAAAGAAAGATTAAAAAATGCATACAATTCCTTTACAGCATAAAAGTCAAGAATAGTTAAGATAAAACAAAAGTTTTGCAGGCAAAGAAAGAATCGGAAAACAACTGAAAAAACTCCATAGATATCAGACATACAAGTGAAGCCAGAACACGGGGCTGTCAAGACAGTAGTCCTTCCTACGGTCAAGTAAAATCTAGAGTTGGTACAGATCTAGAAACTTGCACTGCCTTTGAGGTTCTTTTATTTTAGAATAGTATATTATTGTACACCAAAATACCTAGTAACAATTTTACAGAAAATTAAGTACAACGCGATCTTACCATTGACAGCTACATCTACCAGATCACCTTAATATGGACTATAAGATCACACGGACATACTTTTACAGTTTTTTAAATTTGATTATTTTTCTACTTTGTTGAGAGTGTCTCTACTGCTTCTGCATCAGCAGGTACACAGTGGACACTTGGATACTGGACGTCAGGTCAGCGACCGCGGCCGGTCGCGCTCGGATCTGGGTGAAGGTCACTCACATCTCCGGTAACGGTACTATCTCCTACTTCATATGACGTCATAGGTATGATATTTAGGTCACGCTTGTTGACTACAAATTTGTTATAATCTGTGGTATTCATAAGGTCTTGACTACTTTATCAGTTTTACCATATAGATGGTAGGCCTTGTGTTAGAGTTAGTTTCTGTATCATTATTTTGTTCAATATTTATAAGGTTTGAAGTATTAATTGACAGATAAATTAAGGACGTACTAGTATTTGACGTGCAAAAGCATTTGACGTTATAAAAAATTAGTTAGATAGGGGTTGCCTTTAAGAACTCCAAATAATTTCCGACATTATTGTACCTAATACGAGATGTAGGGTAACGGAAATCATCATCCGCAGGCATTTCCTTCGCAGAAACAGACAGTAATGTAGATATACGACAACATCATTTGTTACATTTGAACATTGAACCAGATGACGCCAGTACCACTTATGGTTCTACTTTCTCTTGAGAATGAAAAGTGAATCAGTAAAAGCGAAATTTCAAAATAAAAAGTAATAACACCAATTTGTTTCAGAATGTTATACCAATATGTTTCAAAAATAAACTCGAGTGATAACCGATGAAGCCTTCAAGATTATTATTGCCCATACTTTTTATCATGTAGGTACCTAAGTTAAATGTGAAATTTAACTTACTTACATGACCACAGCAATGAATAATGTATCGAAAAGTAAAGTAAGCCTATGGGACAAGAATTATAAAATAAGGACTAAACATTCTCAATTCAAAGCATCAAGTACTGGAGAGTAATACATACATAATAAGTAGGTATGGCATGCTAACAAAACAAGTTTCAGAATAGGACATCCCTTCGAATAGAAAATATAAAGGATTTGAACTTGAAAGGATAGACTTAATGGAGCATTCGCTTCTTAACGCAACACTTGATACTCATGGATAACGATCCTGTCGTTACGAGTGAACTTAAGACTAGACTAGCTAGACCTATAGAAAAATACTATTTCCTTCAATACATATGTAGATTAGAGTAAGACTACGGCGATAAGATGAGAGAAGAGATGTAAAGAAGATATATTGCTGCAGATTCAAATAAATTGGTCTAAGGATAACAGGACAAAGTACAATAATGGCGACGAATACTAAAATAACCTAAGCACCTTTATAGGAATGCGACCACCAACACTTTTTTAAAGGAATGTCCGCGCACATTGAACTCGATCACTCACGAGTCACGATCGTTGACCCGCTGGCCACTGGGTGAAGGTCACGACTGGGTAACGGTGATTGTGACGTCAGCGCTGATTAACAACACATTGAATTAGAAAGTGGAGCCAGGGATGGACGACAGGTGACTGATGAACTGATAGGTGGGACAGGTGAACGATAGAGAGCCCGAGGGGACGTGTGACAGCTGACTGATGTTGGAGCCAGTGGGGCCGTATGATAGGTGACTGATAACGCGACTATTGACAGATGACTGATAGTGGTATGGCTAAATTAAAACTAGTAAATGTACGTGAATCTAATAGTGGAGTCGATGGGAATATATGACAGGTGATTGATATTAAGTAGAGACAGTATAGTCATACAAAAAATACTGGAAAATTTTGAGGTTTTGTTTAAAACTCGTATTTTGTTTTGTTAGAAGAGATTGTTTGAAGAGAAAGCTCTTTGGTTCTGAAGGAGTCGTAGGAATTTTAGAGTTATGTATGTAGAGTCCAACTAAAGCCAACTACATCTTTTATCACAACCATTCGTTTTCAATGTACATATTACCTACACCAAAATAGCTTCTAGTAAGCTTCACTATCAACGGTTGAATCATTGCTTACGAGCTTTTCGTTTAATTCATCGATATCGCATGTAAGTTCTTTACATGCGATATCCATGGTTTAATTACATTTTATGATACATTTTTACGATTTATTAACCATCTTCCAGACTTCTTTATCTATCAGCCGTCTTTTCTTTACAACCTTTTAAAAAATCCTTTGCGTTTCCTCAATACCAATATTGTTATTTAGTAATTTCCTAGGCTTTACCAGAACTTGTTGTTTATTTAAATTTGAAATTTTCACAATGGTCTAACGCTGGCCCTATGTTGACTTTTTCGTTATGATCAACTACTTTAGTTTTCACGATCATTGACCTTGGTTTATGAAGAATTTTAACAGTTCTCAATGTCGTGATATGTCATTTATCACTTCTCCTACAAATATTATCTTCTAGTTCCGATATTTCACATAGTTTTCGCTCGATCATTATAATAAATGGTTTTGCAAATTCATAATAGCTCTTGATTGCGAACTTGCCCTTAATTTGCTATTCTACCAATTATAGTAAAAAATTACCCGTCTTTTGTCTTTTTTTCTTCGTCCAAGGCTTAGCTTTTACTCATTAATCTCCGTTTATGTGTGACCTTAATTCTTTAAAGACTATTTAGGAGTCATCCATACTTGTATGTATATGACCAGAGAAAGCTTAACGGGACTTGTCGTGTTGTCGTATCCTCGAAAATTGGAAACACGTGGGTAGTTTGACGATATGTTGATCGCTGAGCCAATACACGGCACAGATTGCAAAGTATTTAAGTCCACCAAAATAACAGAAATCTAGCGAAGATTAGTGATTGTCTTGTGTTATTCCGGTTTTCAAATCGAATTAAAGGCCATTTGAACGGTATCGCCGATTTCTTCGAAGATATAATAAAAAAGAAAATAATAATTGAGGTTTAATTCTAAAAAGTATGCGTGCGTAAAAAATTGTAGCACACAGTAAAAAGTACAAAGCATAGCAAATCGGAAATTTGAATGAAAACAATCATCTCAATTTTAGTGGGTTTATAGACATGGCAACTTAGAGACAATGCACAATTCGAAGACATTAACTATAACTATTGGCCTATGATTGTATAGGTCTATAGATCTACGGAGAGATCTATTCAATATTCAAGTGTAACGGAACCACATCGACTGGCGATGTGGTATCGATTATATTATCGATCAATCGCATTCTTGGAATCTTAATAATGGAACATAGATTTCTTAAATGGTGCTGCTCAGTTTTCTTAACCTTTGTATCTGTATCTTTTATTTAAAAAAGTGGTTTTTGGAATTTTAAACTTGTGGATACTGTTATAATTATTGGATAGTTTTAATATTTTTTTTTCCAAACTATTGTATTTACCTTTTAGAACTGACAAAACAAGGATCTGTGAATAATTTTAACTATTACCTAAATGCAGGACGTGGAAAATGCCTGATATTGCGGCTGATCAATCGAAGATAGCGAGACGAGCTACGAACACGACTGTTTCACACTCACGACATGCAACCAATATGGACAGGTCTGGAAGGAAGAAACGAAGGTCTTTGCCCTACAATGGAACAAAACATGCAGAAAATAAAAAAAAACTCTCTAAAGTTTTTCTAAATATTTTTTAGTAAGTAGGGTTGTGAATTAGCTCTTCGCAGCTGTACCTAAACATTCTACAACACTGAATGATATCACTGATGCGGAAAAAACCTTAACCTCTTTTTGTGACTCTCAGATTTAAAAAAAGTGGAAGTGATCTCCAAGAAGAGTTGACAACGAGTTGCACCAGTTGCTGTGAGAGAAAGTTCTTGTTTATGTGCTAGCGGCGCCAGCGTCCTCGAAACAAGCCAGCTGATTTACATACGTTTATGTTAGTTACCGTTGCTGGCGCCAGCGAGCGAAACAAAAGCTGGGGAAATATTTGTAGTATTTCGGTCTGGCCAGAAACTGGTTTCGTATGATGGAGATGGTTCTGTCATAGTACAGTTGAATATTTGTTAGAAGACATATAAGGAAAACCACACAGTGATAGGCACATAACGGGAAAAGACCAAGACTTAATAAATGATGAAGAAGATAATATAGAGTCCAGATACATTGCTGCATTACATTGCAATAAAGCCATAGCAAAGAAAACCATGATAAAGGAAAGACATGGAGAAGATATTGACTAAGAACATGAATTTATAGTGAAATCTCTTCAGCAGATTTAAGAATTAATATTTCAATAGTTATGTAATTAAAATTAATTAAAACGAAGAGGCTAAACCATTGTATAAAATAGAGACCAGCCAGGTCGATTAAAAAAATATAACACAAAACTGAATAGAAAGTGTGACAAAATCGTTGGTAACATCCATAATCATTACAGCATCGAATTTATCACAGCTCTCAGCTCCAGTAAATCAATTAAATTACTAGTCTGATAATTAGTTGTATCCAATAAATACAACCGTTACGCTAAGGCCCGTAAAATATCGCCCATTCAAAAATTGGCAGAAAATATACGACTGCTTGCTGTTTTACAAAAAAGGCTAAAATTTCGTTTGATTTAAGGTAATGTGTGTGTGTGCTGTGTATGTTCATTGCAACGGAGTCACTTCCCATTGGTTTCGTTGAGGCGCCGTTGGATCCACTGGTATTGTCAGTTGATAGACTATTCATGTTTTGCTGATCACCCGTCATCTAAGATGATAGCGGTCTACCTCTCCCTCTCCTTAATGTCGTCATGAAACAGCAGTTTTCTACTATTTGTTCATCGGTCTCCGCAATACTTGACCGTACAATCTCATTCTGGATTCGAGTAGCTTTTCAGCGATAAGTGCAACTTTGCTACTACCTCATACATACCTCTTTCGAATCTTATCCTTAACTGTGACAATACCTAACCAATGAAGCATGAACACAACATAACATAATCGTTTATAATGTAATATTTGCAATTGCAGTTATTTACTCGATCTTTGATTTAGTATAAGAACACCGTTGGATCATAACTGATATAGGTATTTAACTACCATTGACCATAAATTTACTTTGACTTGGTCTAAAGCTTCATTGCCTGCAATGCTCTTTAACAACGCAATTGATAGCAATTACCATAACTTGCTCCTCAATATATGTAAGGAGGATAGTAGGGTGACATGGTTCGTCTTTTACAGTTACGAAACTACAGTTTATGTAATCAACTACTTCAGGTTTTATTTAATTATGTAGTTTGGTCAAGCGTCAACCACAGTTCATCGTATCGTAGCTAGTGTTCATTATTCGAAGCAAACGTGGTTAAATAATTTGTGCCTGAGGCTTTACCTGTGTTAGTGACAGAAATTAGTTATACAAAAGATTTCCTTTTAGTTTTCGGAGATAAATTTTACAGATATGCTTTCTACAAGTCCCAAAACGGTTAAGGTATGAAAACGAGCGAAGTTATACAGAGTTACTTTCGCATTTACAATATGAGTACGGATCCTCATCACACAGATTTCGTCGAATCTTATCTCGATTGGTAGCCTGCGCGATACGTTTTCACACATTTGTATTAGTCAGAAAAATGAACTGACTGTAGAGATCTACAGTCAGTTCATTTTCCACAATTTGTCATACAACCCATCCATCATTTCCTTTGTCATATAATCTTTCAACCAATCCACAAATATATTCTAAATTTCCTTCTCGATATGTTCCTCACATCGTCAATCCTTAGAACAAAATGTCACCCTAGCTAGTATTTGATACCATTAAAAGTCTTTGAAAAGACTACTTTTAAATTTTGTTATTCTGGTACAACTTGACAATTTATTTTAAGTGCCAGGCAGACTTTATGGGGAAGACCTCTGATTTCACTTGCAAGAAAAAGACGGTGGGATTCGAAACACAATCGTCGGCCACAGAGAAACGTTATTACGTTACCTATGGACCGTAAGAACAATTTTCAGCAATCGCTTCTCTCCAAGATGTAGACCAATTTTGCCTTATTCCTTTTGTGATTGCAGAATTTCTCTCCGATCGCAAGACTTGAGCGGTCGCTTTCTACCACAGAGCCACACATAACTACGTCTGCATTTATTTATGTGAATATTTGTTATTTCAACAGACTTCTTTCGTGGAATTCATTAGTTATTGAAATAGCTTATGAATAAATTTTATCTTGAGCAGTCATTAAAAGAATTAAGTAAAACTTGGACATTCAGTTTCAGCGTGATTTATTTTCTATTTATATTATTTACTCGTAGGTGGAGCTTTAGAAGCTTTTACATAAGTTCCTGAGATTTGCTTAAATATTCTCGTAGATTTATTGAGATTAAAATAAAATTAAAACAAGTACATAGACACTTAAATAAGTTGTCACTTACCAAAAGTACTAACGTATGTCGCGCCATATTTAACGCAGAACCCGTACAAATAATAAATCACAACACTGAATGAAAGTAGCACAGTTCACCCGAACATTCAAAAAATAAAATATAAAGACAAATGAAATAAATAATAAGACTGAAATATAAATATTTTCCAACAACTTTCGAATTGGCGCGCTTGCGTGCGCGGTCGGCGTAACTTTTTAAAGTATTTTTTTTTTTTGTGATATAGGCGCAGTCGCGTGCGGCCTGCGGGCGACGTTCGGAAGTGTTCACTACTTCGTTGTGGAGCTGACTGGGCCCGGCTGCTAGCGGGACATGCGAGAGAACGGGAAATTGAAACTGCTTGGAGAGAGGACATCACATAGAGCTGTTAATTCGAAAATTAGAGTCACAACAACAAAAGACAGTAACAGATTATGGTTGATATCATAGTAGATGTACATAAATGTTTCTGAGGTGAGCTTTTCGCCCACTGTGTTGGGATCAGCTTTAAGTTTTACTGGTTACAGCAGAATACTAGAATTGTATAAGGAGGTCAGCGGTTGCAATTTGGCGTAGCTGTTAACGTGCTTTGCTGCTATGTTACATTGTTCTTACAAATAAGTAGGTATAATCTCTACATTAAGGATGCAACCATTACTTTGTAACTATTTATTGATTTAAATTGTGTCCGTGAAGTCTCATGCATGTTCTTCCCCATAGATATCTTCGCTTTGGAACGTTTAAATAGCTTTATCTAAAAAAAACTTTTTCCAAAAAAAAAATATAACCGACTTCAATGTTAATAACACTGAAAAGTATAAAATAACTTTAATTTCAGAAGTCGGCGTTTCTATAATACCGTTGTCTCTTCGTTATTTAACACTTTGACTTCCGAAATCGGTTATATATTTTTTTGTAAAAAGTTTTTTATTTTACACTTTTTAGTTATGGTACCACCATTAAAAAATACCCCTCAGACAAACTTATATAAATTATAGCCACAGTGCATCTCATAAAGATTCTAATAACCCCAAACACGGTTAGGTTAGGTTAGGTTATTACATTAATTTACCTTCTGGCTTCATCATCTGATCAGTTCGATACATCGACGGGTGAACTTTTCGATTTTCTGATAGTTAGTAATAATAAATGAATAATAAGCAATTATTTAGTCATTTTCTTTTATCAAAAACATAATTGAAAAAAAGAACTATTATTTCTTCATTGTTGATACTTAAAAGACCATTTGCTATGTCTTAGAATATAATTTTTGAGTAAGTTACTGCAAGTACCACAATATCGCAAAATTACAGATAACTTTTTTCCTTTGCGCCCGTCGACATATCCCCCCTTTTCTGTCAGTCTGTCAGTCAGTTATCGACTCCACGTATAAATAAAGCAACTTTATTTGTAACCACAGTTTTGCTGTGATCCTATGAGGAGTTCTGTTCCATATCTTCGAAATTCATGATCAGAAGATAAAGAAGAAGATAACAATATTTCTTTGAGACCAACTTAGAAGACCTTTCAATCAAAAAAACATTTTTTTTAAATCGCTCCACAATTAACCGAGATATCGATGGACATACATTAACACACATTCAGCTTTTCGAATTCGTTTAAAAAAACATAGAGACTAAGTATTAATTCAAAAATACTCGTAAATCGTTTTATTAAAATAATACTTTATGTTTGAGTTTGAATTTGGAGCAACTGCTTATCTGGACCGCTTTCTGCAAATATGATCCAACCCACCGAAACCTCATTTCGAGATAATTGAGTTTAAAGTTTATTCCGGTATTTCTCTGGCTTTATAATGCTAAATGCTGTATTTTTAATTTTATGATATTCTAGGTGTACTAAAGTAATTTACATGCATGTATTTAGCAAATAATATTTAATAGTTTAATAGGTATTCAAGAAAACATGTGCGTGAATCATTATTACAAAATAAATTTTGTATGAAATTAGCTGAATAAGGTGCGGAATTAAAACTGCAAAAATGTTCCAAAGTATGACAAAAAATAGAGACTCAAACTGTTTAACATTTTTGTTTTATCTAAAAAAATACAAAAGTTACCCTACTCCTCCTCTAAATCAAAGTCAGGTTCTTCACAATAACCATCTATATCGTCTATTATTGCATCATCTCCCTTCAGTTTTTTATAGTAATCAATGCAATCATTTGGTATAAGATGGAATAACGATTTCAAATCATTTAACTTCTTTTTGTTAATCCATTTTCCTGAAGGCCATAATGCTTGCAAATCTTCTTCTACGACAGCCAAAGCAACACCTTTAAATTTCTTTTTAATGCTCAATTCTTTGTAATCCTCATTAAAGGAAGTTCTCATGAACAAAGAATGTGGCCTCTTTTTTGTGATTAAAATTTCTTTTGTCTTTAGCCAGTTTACTTTGCTCTTATCATTAAATGTTTTTCTATTGACTATGTTCTTCTCTAGAATTTGAGATCCAAAAAAATAACAACTTTCCATTTTATGCACCTGTAAACGGTTTTTGTTTTTGCATTGTTTCATAATGGCAATATAGTCATCCACAGAGTATATCCTTTCATATTGCTTGAGTCGAGTCTCTATTTTTGCAAAATCGTTGTCATTCGGAAGAAATGTGTGTCCTGATTCCAGGTACCGGAAACTGATTGTCTCTAGAGTAGGGTGGCTACTTAATAAACCCTTTAAAATCAAAACGATTTTTATATTCCTATTTTGACCCCCGCAACAGTCACTCCACAAGATCAAATTTTTCACTGTAGGGGGTAGCACGCACTTAATATATTTTCTCAAATATGAACCCACTTCTTGGGCCCCTCTTCCAGCCTCGCTTTCACCCCAAACAAAACAATTCCCAACATCGTTGGAAGCCGAGTGTATACCGCAGTTGTACACCCATAACTGCCGTTTGTAGAAAACGATATTGGTCGGTATTCTAGGTAAGGGCAATGTTTTCTCCAAATCGTAAGTCAGACATTCAGTTTCTACACAAGTTTTAGCCTGTTCAAAATCTTCGTTCATCTTCTTCCTTAAATCTTCGGCAATTTTATGGTGTTTAACATTTGTTACAAGTGTCTTTTTTGCACCTCAAATTGAATTTTTGTACGAAAACTTTTCTAACAGTATTGAAGGCCGGACATTTTTCATCTTTTCCAACAAATGTGATCTTTATACAATGGCATTGAAAAAATCTACTACCTCAACTGAAAGAGCAAGTGCCCAAAGACATAAAGAAGAACACCATAAAATTGCCGAAGATTTAAGGAAGAAGATGAACGAAGATTTTGAACAGGCTAAAACTTGTGTAGAAACTGAATGTCTGACTTACAATTTGGAGAAAACATTGCCCTTACCTAGAATACCGACCAATATCGTTTTCTACAAACGGCAGTTATGGGTGTACAACTGCGGTATACACTCGGCTTCCAACGATGTTGGGAATTGTTTTGTTTGAGGTGAAAGCGAGGCTGGAAGAGGGGCCCAAGAAGTGGGTTCATATTTGAGAAAATATATTAAGTGCGTGCTACCCCCTACAGTGAAAAATTTGATCTTGTGGAGTGACTGTTGCGGGGGTCAAAATAGGAATATAAAAATCGTTTTGATTTTAAAGGGTTTATTAAGTAGCCACCCCACTCTAGAGACAATCAGTTTCCAGTACCTGGAATCAGGACACACATTTCTTCCGAATGACAACGATTTTGCAAAAATAGAGACTCGACTCAAGCAATATGAAAGGATATACTCTGTGGATGACTATATTGCCATTATGAAACAATGCAAAAACAAAAACCGTTTACAGGTGCATAAAATGGAAAGTTGTGATTTTTTTGGATCTCAAATTCTAGAGAAGAACATAGTCAATAGAAAAACATTTAATGATAAGAGCAAAGTAAACTGGCTAAAGACAAAAGAAATTTTAATCACAAAAAAGAGGCCACATTCTTTGTTCATGAGAACTTCCTTTAATGAGGATTACAAAGAATTGAGCATTAAAAAGAAATTTAAAGGTGATAGTGTGGATCGTTTTAGTAAAACTTTAACAGTAATCTTTCACTGCGCCTAAAGTTTTACAAAAATGATCTAGCTTACTAGAATCAGTTTAGCAAAACTTTAGCGCGATTAAAAAGGTTGATTTAGAAATATGCATAAGTGATCATCAATAAGTTTGACTACATGACCACAAATTAAATTTATTATCTTATAAAAATAGAATAAATTTCATGCAAAACATAAAATTTTATTGAAGATACAAAATATTGCAATAAAATATAGAAGGTTTAAATAAATAAATGCCTACTTAATTAAGGTTTTTGGCTTAAAAAATTATATTCTGTTTACTTTAAAGAAAAGATATTAATGATAATTTTAGATTTCACCGTGAATCGTTTTCTAAGAATTAATTTTTTTCGTTTTTCTATATTTAAGTAGATATTCATGTGGTCTGATTCATTATTTTATGTAGTCAGATGTTATTAAGAATATAGTTAAAATGATTCAAGGTTACTGGAACATTTAAGCAAAATGATTTTCGTAATATTTCCCATATTGTATAAAAAGCATAAATGTTTCAGGTAGTTTGAATCATTATAGCAAAAAAAAAAAAAAACACTTATCAGGGCAATCAAGAAAATGCAAAAATGTTTCTAATAGCTTGAAACACTCATGCATTATAAATAATGATGTTTGCCATAACAGCTGTGGGTTGGATCATACGGATTTTCGTCAATTATTAACATAGAGTTCTGAGTCTTTGATATGTCAAAATATACCTTATTTGGAGTCCATACGTCACAAAATATCGAAAATGACGAGTTTGTGGGTTGGATCATTTTTGCAGAAAGCGGTCCATCTGATGTCTAGGGAAAGCTACAATAACCATTATTCAAAAAGTTTTGCTAGATAATAGAGCCAAACTAATAATAGTTACAAACACTTCTGTTCCTGTCAAAATACTCGTAGCGTCTTAGAATACTTTTGAGTGTCAAATTCGATTTGGAAATGTGTTAAAAAATGTCCTCAACTGCTACTAGACTGTACGTACTTCTAGCACTCTTAAGCGACAAAACGACAAGATACCCTCGCATTTTAGACCCTACTTACAGCCAAGTATCTCGATACACACAATCTTTATTTTAAACAATATGCGTGTCACGCTATACATTTCACTAACATACTGGGCAGCAACTCTATAGAGTTCCCCAGAGCGACGGTCGGTGCGAAGTAGTAGATCACTGAATGGAGGTGGTTGTAGGCCAAATAGTTGTCGCGATGTACTAACAAGGAGGAAACATAGAAAAACTGGCTTTTCCGATCATTGATACGACGTGTAGCGACCTATTCCGAACAGATAGCTGTCTATCTTTAGAGGGTTTTGAACCTAAAGTTTGAATTGAACCATATCTATAATAAGATAGCGATGATTTAAGAAATTGACTAGCAAGGAGCTTGTGTATTCTAGTCAGATTGTAAGTTTGTCTAAAAAGTCAAATGACTTGGGAATTTTTGAATATTTTTCATATCATTTAAAAATACATATATTCGATACTTTTTACTATGTTCTTCTATAAGTAAACAATGATGAAGATGTCTTAATCAACCTTGATTACCAAACCCGTGTTTACTATAATTATCCAAGTTGTTTTGACTTTTTAGACAGACCCTAATGATCTGGCTTATTGTCCGTGTCGACCACGGTGATTGTGGATTTTCACATTTGGAATTTCTCAGTCACTCTATCGAAGTCTAAAGAACGACGGCGAGCAAATTGTTTATGAAATTATTAAGTGTCTACATGTATCACCGTGATATATATGTAATTGCGAAATATTTTACTAAGTATTATCAAATCACGCTAATAGCCAGTCTAAAGCGCAATAAAATCGTCATAATTAGAAACTGAATTGACTAGATTTATCACCATCTAGTAAATAATCATGGCTGAGTTTTTAATGCAGGCTTGATTTCATGACTTTTGGCTAAACTAAACTCTTAATGATGCCACTAATATAAATCTTGGTCAAGTAAAATAATATGCTTTGTTTTATGTATTTATAAAAAAAAAATAGGAAATGCATTTCCGAATTAGATACCTAATAAACATAAAAATAAAAATAACTGTTTGTGTTTAGAATATAGTGGCTAAAATGACACAATATACTACTACAATAAATACAATATCGAAAATCACATCAGCAGAAAACAGCATGGCATTAGACATTTCAACTGCCATCCAGCCTAATGATTAAAAAAAACTCTTTACAAAAAAAAACCGACTTCACTAAAAAAACTCTAAAACCATCAAAATAATTTTTATTTTGGAAGTCGGTGTTTTCGATACTGTATGTTCCTTAGTTAATACCGACTTCCAAAATTAAAATTATTTTGATGGTTTTAGCGTTTTTTTAGTGAAGTAGGTTATTTTTTTTTTTTGTAATACCCGTTTTATTTCACACTTTTTAGTTGCAATACACTTACAGCCAGAGTACCTTTTTCTCATGACAATTCCAATTAACTGAACTGAACCAAATAAAAAAAAAAAAAAAAAACTCAAACCCTGCTAGGATACATTGTTTTATTATGAAGTTCCCGTGTCTACCTTCCGGCTCCATCATCATCATCAATTGACGATTTTTGGTGTTCCAAATACAAAACACTAACAAAAAAAAAGAAAATAGAATAAAATATGATTACTGACGGGAGCGTTACAGAAAATTGAAAATAGAGAATCTTGGAGTAGTGAACTTTGTTTGTTTGATGAACTTGTAAATATAATATTTTTCTAATATATGATTTGGTCGACCAAATTGCCTTTTAATTATCACTCAGATGGTGTAAAAAGTAGAGTATCCAACACAGGGATAAAGCTGTCTTTGTCTTGGGCGGCTTGAATTCCTCACTTCACTCAGGTTTCTGTATTCACTCTATCTGTATTATTTATATAAATCCCTCACAGCTTTCGGGATTTAACTTAGCAACCTTCGTTCCGTTCGAAATTCAACATGCCGGCCGCGACTTAAAGACACTGCTTTATCCCCTAGTTACATAATCTACTATTGTTATTCTGTTAGTTTTATAGAAGCCTAGGGGATCAGTTCTTCAATCGCGCAGTTCGCGTTTGCGCCTGCGCACTCTTTAAGGCAATGATTCACATTCCCACAAGTAACTTTAAGAAAACAAATCTTGTTTTAGTATCACACAACTAATACCTGCACGTTTACCTATAGAGCCGTAAAACTTTTATGCGATTTACGACCTCTTCGAAAGATAGTGTTGAGGACGGGAGATGCGCACTGTGGAGGCTGAAACATACAACTCCTCCACTCTTCATCACCCCATTGGAACCACTTCCCCCTCGACGTGATCTACAGTGGCCAATTTAGAAATCTCTAAACCGACTGCGAAACCTGGTTGGCCGTTGTAAAAACAATCTGGCCAAATGGGCCTCCTCGACCTATCTTTATCGCAGTGCCAGTGTGGAGCCTCTCCACCAGACATGCGCCACCTGCTATGCCGCCCATCCTGCGTAACGACCTGCAGTTTTCAAGATCTATACGAGGCGAACAATAGAGCTGTACAGGTTGCCAAATATTGGTTAGAAAAAATCTAGTTTGAGAGCATCGACACGAAAAGAAGAAGTATCACACAGCTTGAAAACTAAAAGTTTGATTTTTATTTGATTAGGAAAGGAATAAGCTCGCTTTAGACCATTCATGTTGAATGATGGAAGCGATGATGGGGTCGACGATGGAGCACCTTACCAAGAAGTAACCTATTCAATCGCTATCAGGACACAGATTCCGACAGGGGAATTCCACTATGTAGGTACGCTGAATAACTGAACTGAACTGAATGGGTTCCCAAAACGTTTAGTGCATAAGGATATGATAATAATGGAATGAGCTTAGCGGATTAAATGGTACAGTTCCGATGCTCACTGCCCGAAAAGTAAACGATAGAAAACCGACAGGCTAGCAACTCGGCGCCTATGCTCGAGACTTTGGAATTTTGACTCGACGAGTACACCGCCGCCGATGATCTTCTCGGCTCATTTCTAATCGACTCAAGTGTTAGTGAATCAAGCTAATATTTGGCAGATCTATCACAAAGACAGCATTACTCCATATAAGTACGATTGCATCTTCATATCTAACAAGTAGATATCTACTAGGTACTGACAATATTATGACGTCATTATCATCATCATCATCATTTCAGCTGATACACGTCCACTGTTGGACATAGGCCTCCCCAATTGTCGCCACAATGCACGATCCCGTGCGTCCCGCATCCATCTGATTCCCGCAACCTTCACCAGATCATTGATCCACCTTGTAGGAGGCCTTCCACGCTGCGTTTTGCGGTACGCGGTCACCACTCCAGAACTCCTGTTCTGCGAGCAGTGCCATGACGTATATAATTAAATAATACCTACTACTTACTAATTGATTGCTTTTTTCCACTCATCGATCTAGGAACTAAACAAAAGCTACCGATCATGCGTCATGCCGCAAATGACAGACATGAAAGAAAACTAGATTATCAACTAATTATTAAAACGGACATACAAAGACTTAATCTGTAATTAGTGACTAATTTGAAGCCTGCTTGATAAAACGTAAACAATGGCTATCGCAGTAAAAACAGCAGAGTAGTTGATTGCAAATAAAATTGTCATACCTACATAAATAAAACTGTCAGTATTTAATTGGTTGATTGGAAATGTTGGTCAGATGTGAGCTGCTGATTATGTTACGACGATGTCATACAGGACCAAGAATTAGGACTGCGGATTGTTGATTGTGATTGCAAAGGGAAACTGAAGAATCACTCGTTTCTAGTCAGTAAAAGTCTGTCATACCCTCGCGCTCCATCAGAATGAAAAGTCATGATATCTACCTACTTTGTAACATTATACTTACCTCTTGAAAAGACTAGCTGTCAGATTTTTGGCCCTTTGACCATACGTACCACTAAAGTGAAATAGCTGCAATACAAAAAAAAAATCAACCGAATTCCATGTTCGCAATGTGTACGAACGATAACTTTAATAACGCAGGTCATCATGCTCATGCGCATCGGACATGCTCTATTTCGGGAGGAAACTGTTTCGGATCTGGCGGGAAGAAACGCCCCGAGTGTTCTTCCCCGTTGTGCGGATCGCCTGGACCGCGTGGTGAGGAATTTGGTACAAGCTTTTCTTTCTGGAACTTAGCTTTTTTTTCTGGAACTTAACTTGTGGGGGCGATCGACGGTAGTGAACCAAGCGTCCGGCCCTGGTTCAACCGTGCTATTCTCTTAGAAAACCGCCTTGAGCGCAGCGCTGGCCGCAGCGACGAGTCGCGACCGCAGTACATTCGTCGCTGCGGCCAACGCGCGCTCAGGGATATTTTCTTAGAGAATAGCACTCCAGGCCATGGAACGAAGCAAAAGGAAACGGAGGAATGAGAAATGGCAACCTCTTTCTGATGATATTTCTGTGCCACGTCAGAGTCTGCAGTCTGCACCCAGCGCCTGAGCACCGCTGGCACCGCCCTGATTACGGCACTGGCTGCAAGCCACCTCTTCTTCTTCTTCTTCTTCCTACCCTTATTCCATATTACTTGGGGTCGGCTCAACACCCATTTGCATTTCACTATTTCCACCTTTACCTAGAGCTACAAAAAGGGTGCTGTTTTAGAGTTTTAATCAGTTTCCGTTAAAGTGATACCGTCGTTAGTAAAAACAGACGGATTTACTGGAAAAATATGGATATCATGCCCGCAGAAGCCGTTCAAGTTATTGCCTTGCCCAAAACAGGCCATAATCAAAATGAAGTCGCTAGACAGCTAAATTTTAGCGGTTTTCCTGTCCGTCTGATATACCAGAGGTTTTAAGAGATCTGTGGGTATATTCGGCGACCAGGATATGGCCGGTGGCCCATAGGATGCGCATTTCTGTAACAAGTACTTTGAGAAATCGGCTACTAAACACGTTTGAACTGACACAAAAGTTTCAAGAAGTTTGCAATGTCAGTACAAGTCAGTGGACGATTAGGAAAAGACTGGGTGAAGCAGGCCTGACTACACATCACTCAACAAATGGTACCAAATTGACCACAGCTCACCCACAAGTCCGGCAATAATTTGCCACGAAACACTTAAATTCGAAGTATGCTTAATGGCAGGCTGTTGTGTTTTTTGATAAGTGCAGAATGACTTAGATGACCATGATGGATGCTGTAGGCTCTACAGAAGCTCATCAAGACAATTTTAACAATGCAGCATAAGCGAAGAAGTGAGTTATGGAGGCGAATTGGGGTGGCATAATCTCGGACACTAAAACTGACATTGTATTTCTCACTGGGCCATTACTGGCCTGATATCGAGAGGGTTGACAGTTTTATGATACATCAAAAAAGTGCTCGAAGAATATGTGAAGCCTTTTGCGTGACTTATGTTAGATTTTTTTTTCCTTAATGCAGAACAACACCGGATCGCATGTCGCTAGAACAGTTTACGACTACATGTTAGACGTTGGAATCATTGCGATAGAGAGGCCAGCTCGTAGTTCTGATTTTAATCCAATTGAGCATATCTGGAATGACATTGAAAGAAGACTTATTGCAAATAGCCTGACTCTCCACGCCTCCAAGAGCTTCGATTTGTCATTGACGAGAAGTGGGACGTTATACCCTAAGATTTCATGGTAAAATTAATACGGCTGAAGAAAAATCGAGTAACAGCTGTAAATAAGGCTAAAGGAGGGAATACACTTTATTGACAAACAAGATGACGAAGAATTTTAAGTTTGACTCTCATTCTTTCTTAAGTGAAATTTGGTAATTTTTCACACTTTTAGGATTTTGTGCTCTAGGGTATAGATTTTCTTCTGTCGGCTTCAAGGATTTTTTTTTATAATAATTAGAACGGGAAATCAATAGAGTTTCAAATAGTGTACGAAATGTTTTCAATAACTATTCACATTCATGACAAAAACTGCCTTAACGAAAGAGTTATGATGTGCGATTTTTTTGCTCTCGTGTGTACTTATGTTATTATTCTCAAGTGACTCATACTTGCATAAACATTTGACAGACAAATAAAATTAGGTACCTACACCACAAAATAAATTGAACTACACAAATGCTTCGTATTAATTTACTGGCTGGTAGGTCATACAAAATTAGTTACGAACAGAACCCACTGCCGTGCCGTGGTTGTTCTCAATGAACCCAAATCAATTAGAAGATAGTATATAGCAATGACCATCCCACGTCTAGCGCGACACGCACCTGACCACACTACGTCATTAACTTGTCGTTCACAAGGAAGTTCAGCGACAACGAACATGTCTATGATATATCCAACGTGGCTGGGAATTCCCGGACTGATGACTATTTTCCTTAAGCGTGGGTGAATACTACTACACACATAGTTTGTTTACAAACTTCTCAAGTTCTCAGTACATTTTATAACGGCTAGAAAATATAATTATAAGTATTATACTTATTTTCAAAAGTTATTTCGAGATTTGTGTTTTGATTTTGAGTACCCTGGAAATAAATAAAAACCTTATGAGTGATATACTGCTCTTATACAGCTCATTAGTGCTACGAACAAGCTGCGTGTGTTGTCAAAAAATTAAAAGGCCCTTATTGATATTTTTGTCAAAGTGAATAATTATAAAAGATGGATGGATTGTTTGAGAAGTGATATGAAAGAAAAGGGAGTTAGTGATAGCGTGACGAGTGACAGGACAGAATGGAAGAAAAAAACGTGTTGCGCCGACCCCAAATAAAACGGGACAAGGGCAGGAAGAAGAAAATTATAAAAAGAAAACTCGCCACACACCTATCATATTATTTAACGTGCCAAAAAAATGTAGATAGGTAATAATATGTGATTTTAAAAAACACTTTTATTAGTTTATTGTTTCTTTTAGTTTCGTTTCAACAAGACTGTAATGTAACTTTCAAGTTACATTACAGTCTTTATCAAATGTTAAAACGGGTATTTAATTTTTTAACGAGTTTAGTTGTCTTACTTTTTGGTTGGAAAAGATCAAACGTTAACCAAGCATTCTTTTGAATTTTCTGAATTTAATTTTCCTTGTTTACTTACGTACTTTTCTTAAGATATAAACAACACGTAAGAAAGTCACGCACCAACACAATGCATATTTGTCCTAAGATTAGTTCACTGCTTATATACTGCGAAGAATGATGCATAGGGGACGTTTCATTCATTAGTTAAGAATGTGCCCTGAAAGTACAGAAAATAACAGGTAGATGTTTGAGCCGATATTCTGTTTTTTATTTTATTTTCGTGATGGCCCATTTCTTAAGCACGTTCTTCTCATGCATGAGGTTGCAGGCTTGAAACCGGGCAAGTATTGTAAATATTTCAATTCATGTGTTAATTTTCAAAGTTAGGGAGAATATGATCATGTGAGTGCGTCTTTTTTTTTAGAAATATCTGAGAAACAAAAAAATAAAAAGCATTTTTTCATGTAACCAATAGCACCCATATAATAGAATAAACATATAATGGCAGTCTTATCGCTGACAGCGATATCTGCCATACAGCACCACAAAACAGAACACTCACGGAGGGAAATACATGATACTATCGGACACAGCTAGCAACATGTCTGCTACAGCAATGTCCGATATAAGGGCAATCAAATCTGCCGGCAATCATCACCTGTACCCCTAGCCAAGTTGCTCATCTGCAATAGTAAACGCTTGTAGAAAGCTTCAAATGTACAGGCATGACGTCATCTTAACGCTCAGTCACGTGGTCAGAACAAAAGAATTGGCGACAAGGTCAACTTGAAGCGTTCGGCGCAAGTGAAACGGTTGTAACTTGACTAGGGGGGCTGAACTGTATTGGAGCTGCCCGCACTTTGCGCACCACGGACGCGCACCGCTAGTGCATCATTATCATCAGCCTTTTTAATGTTCCTACCTCTGATGCTGGGTACCAAGCCTCCTGTATAAGAGAGGAAATGGGCCGTAATCCACCACGCGGGCCCAGTGCGAGTTGGTGAATGTCACATGTCTTCGATTTTTTGGTTCTAGGACATGCCGGTTTCCTCACGATGTTTTCCCTCACCTTTTTGAGAGCAGTGGTGATGAAATAAATAACACAAAGTAATGCGCCTGGCAGGGTTTGAGCCGTTACTACTCGGCCACCACTGCTCTCCTTTAGCCATGTTCCGCTAGTGCATGGTGGTGTGAAAACAGTCAGTGTGCGCTTCCGCAAAACCTGCCCATTTTTAATTCAGTTTACTTATTCTGTTTCAGGAATTCACAGGAAAAGATTTGGTGACTTAAAGCTGGTGTTAGGGAAAACGGAAATGTAGTATCCACTTCAGCCTCACCATACAACGAAAAACTACAAACAATAATAAAGTAAAAATGACAGTGGGATAGCCCTCCTGACACAGCTGCCTATAAGGTCTGGTTCAGTGCGCGTAGTGTTCAGTGTGAACTCGTCGGAGCGAGGATGAGGTCGTGTGTTTCGTTGACTTTGTTGAGTGCGGTGGTCGCGGCCGTCTGCGGAGCTCAGCACCATCACCATGGAACAGGTGAGGGTGAATTGTAGTCCAATTATTAATAGGATGTCAATTTTGGGATATAAATTACAAATTAAAAAAAAAAGTTTTTCAAACATTACAAAACCAGCTTTTTCAGCTTTTTTTCGCGTGATTAAGCCTACCTATGTCACTCAGGAATAAAACAGCTTTCAATCGGTGAAAAAAATTTGGCAATCGGACCAGTACTTTCAGAGATTACCTACTTATTATAAACAAAAAAAACTTTACCTCTTCATAATATTATTATAGAACATCGATATATAAGTCGATGCGTATAGAAGTATACATATATAAAATTGATTGTTTAATTTCGAAGCTAATGTTGACAATAATACAAAAAAAAAAAATCATTTCTTCGGGTCAACTCGCACTTGGTTTTTTTTTTTTTGTAATAAAAACAAAACCAAGTAAATATAGATAAGAAAAAGTGCTTGTTTTTGATTCCAGAATTATTTTTTTCTAGACTTAAAACAAATAATATTAAGGATTTATAGGACACAATTTTAATATTTTAATTCTTTATATCCAAAGCGGGAATCCGACGTATGCGTGACGCACAGGACCGGTCGTTGTAGCGACGCTTGGGGGAGGCCTATGTCCAACAGTGGACGTTTTTCGGCTGATATGATGATGATGATGATGATATCCAAAGACATAAAGTATTAAAAATTGTAAAAATCTTGCGAAGCGGCAGAAAATATTGCTGAAAAATTAAAAAGTGGTTGAGAATTATTTATTTTTGTAGATTCCTTCCTTACATAAAAAAAATATTATTTATTTCTTTCTTTCTTTAACGCACACCTAAACTTACCTTACCTCTGTTCAGAACCACCCAGCAGTCCATCATCGTCTGACCCGATGGCGCACAGCGTGTCGGGACATTTCCGGGGCTCCTGGATGCTGACTCGCCGCGGAAAGAAGTTCCAGGCCTTCCGGGGCATCCGGTATGCTCAGCCACCAGTCGGGGAGCTGCGCTTCCAGGTAACAAACGTTTTACTTCTATTAAGAACCAACAACCAGTTTATTCAGGATTTCAGGCCTTCCATGGAAGTTGGTATGCTCATCCATCAGTAGGGGAGCTGTGATTCCAGGTAAATTGCATAGAGTCCGTCTAATGAAAGCGTGACCTGAGAAAAGGAGGTAACAACCAAAAATTTTGAATGTGGTATTATTGAAATAGTAGGAGAAAAAAGTTTTGATACTAGAGTATTTTTTGTATTTATGAAAATTTTAGAATAGTTGTAGAAGAACTTAAATCCTAGTCAAAAACATGTGTGTAGACTTAATTATTTGGTGGGTGTATGGTAAATGTCAATAACACACAAAATGTTAGATAGTATTCCAAATTATTTTATTTTATCTGATCTCTCAAATGTCGCTTTATAATATTTAAATAATATTCTTTATTTTCCATTTGGCGTTCTGGCAAGAATACCAAGTGCACAACACCGTGATAGTCAAATAAAATAGTCAACATGATTTCAACTTGATCACGTCTCGCCAACACTATTAATGTGTTTCAAGATTGTTGGGTTGGAATCGATTCGTTTTAGCATAGAGAAAATTCAGATCTTTTGGGATTAGTCAAGTGGGAATATGTTTTATACTCCAGTGATTGTTTCGACTCGTGAGACACAAAAAGTTCAGCAGCTGCTGCAGCAGCATCTTTCTCAAACTTGAACTAGGATTTTCGCGATTTTAACTTCAGTTGCAGACTTTCATGCACTACCAGGCAGAGTGAGGCAAATCTTTCATTACATCTCAACTGCTTTTGAACGCATTCTACCACTCACTAGCATGTTTTTGATTAAGTCAATTCACCAAAAGCCTTCTTTGTTCGATGTTTTTGTCCATTATGAAATTCCCAATATGTCAGATTACCTAAAAATATAAGAAAAAAATTAAATTGCACAATAGGAACAAGGAATTGAATGAAAATAGTTGAGTGGGAGAGAGACGCAAGGCATTCGGCGGGCCTCTCTCTCGTTCGGTGACTCATCGTAACGTTACCGAGCGTTACACTTTTTCATAAGTGACTCCCAGCCGCAACCTAATTTAAGACGTTGTCACGTCAAAAAAATCATTATATCCTTAATATAACCATCTAATAATATTAGTCGACAAGGATCAAGATTATAACGTCATACTAACTTAAAAATCAGAAATCGTATGTAAACAATGTTGGTTTTCATTAAAAACACCTTCTTTCTCTTCTTGTTTTTGTTTGAACTTATTAACCATAGTGTGTAGCAGTTTTTGCACGTTACTGTTTATTGTTTTTCCCACAATTAAGCAATTATTCTTGAAAAATAAATATCAGTTTCCGAAAACTGACAATTGCAACCATAGACTTTGACGTGATTTTTTTCGGCAAAACAATGTTGCCAATTTAATTTAAAAAAAAAACTCCAGGTTACGCTTTCAGTAGACGCACTCTAGAAATGTAAGTCCGATATGGATGACCAATAAATGAAAAAAGGTTTTAAATAATACTTTTGTACTTGGAATGAATAAAATCCTATTCAGAGATCGCAAGAGAGGGAAATGCCACTACACTACTAATCATGAGAGACTCCTGCTCGACTCCCAATTAACCATAGTGTTATTAGGTTTTTCCATCGGTTTCTTTAGCCTGGGTTTGTGCCTAGTTGATGGTAATAAGGTCGCTCTTTTGACATGAGTGAGATCAATACGTTAAATATGTGTGTAGGGCACTCCATACAGGTACACCCTCTAAGATGCCTTTAGAGAATTCTGGCATTACGTTATGATGTTCTTATCGACTTTAAAAGCGTCGCTCTTGGTCTTTTACAAGACTGGGACTCGGGAGATCCATCGACGATTAAAATTGGCGCAAGACTGTTGGAATTTTAGGGAAACAAAAGATATCAAGCTATAGCCTGATAACCCTATAGGGTTTGAGAAGTTCATAATCACCTACTTGAACTAAGAACGGGCATTTTTATATTAAGCTTTTATCTTAAACCATACTTCGTTCCACCAGCCACCGCAGCTCATCACGAACTACACGACGGAAGTGGACGCCATACAGGAAGGGCCCGCCTGCCCCCAGCCCGTCTTCGAGAACTACCCCGTGGACGAGGACTGTCTGCGACTCAACGTGTACAGGCCTGACGGAAAGACGTAAGTTCAGTTAACGCCAAAACTTATGGCGGCTGTGAAGAGCACCAGACCCGTCACATAGTGCCTCGTGTTCAGGGCCCTGAGTACAAGACCTTCAAAACTCTGTTCCCACAGCATAATAGCATAGCATAGTCACCCTTTTAATGTTCCTACTGTTGGGACTCTGGCCTCCTTCCTCAGATTTGATGCCAATTTCATGGCAGTCATAGATATCTCTGTTTGTATAATATCATTAAGATCAATGGTAATTTCACATAACCTTTGGTTTTTCTGAGGGAGATCTACGACGATGTCCTTCTGTTTAGAATACGTTACATCGTCGCAATTAATACCAGCTCTTCTGTACGATTATTCTCCTACTATCAACCCAATTTGCTTGTAGCTTAAGATATCATAAATCTGATATCTGATCTTCTTGTTTCGTACATGACTGTCAGCTAAGTAGGTACTATGCCTTTCTACCTCTGGTAATATCACATCCACAGTACACACCTTTCGTATCACTGTCCTTTGTCACCTCAGAACTTTTATTGCAGTAATAAGCCACTACCAGTTCTAGTCTTCATGCATGCGGGCGGGTTCTACTCCGTGTCTGGTCGCAGCGACGTGGCCGGGCCCAACCATCTGCTTGACCGGGACATCGTGCTGGTCACCATCAATTATAGACTTGGATCGCTTGGTAAGTTGCTTTGTTTTGTTGTAATGATCATGGTACAACAAGGAACTATTGGGGAGAAATATAAACTGGGAATATGAAGAGAGCCAGACTAATACTTTTAGCAGTGGCAGAAGCTGTATGGGAACTTATGAGATATCAGAAGCTAGTGCACTATTCGAATTGGGAATATCTTATCGAAAAGAACAATTAGTTTATAAAATGATTCATATTCTATAAAGGAACGTAGGGGCGGGCTTGTGAACAGCGAGCAATGGGTAGCTCACTGTCCGTTACGGACCGTGCAACATCCGACATCTTTAGACCTTTAAGAAAATTACTTATCCTCTTTTGTCATACTTTAATCGAGTCTGTGACGTCATAAACATCCAATATAACTACTCGTATATCCTGTTCTAACAGGGTAAAAAAAACTGCTTCATCATCATCATATCAGCCGAAAGACGTCCACCGTTGGACAAAAAACTGCTTAAAAACTATGTCTAAAAGCCTTTGTAATAGCAGTTTGGATTTCCGGACCGATGTCTCTGACAATCCTAATTGTGTGACCTTGCTAATGATCCTTGATTTAATTTACCAGTACTTCAAACGACACAATGTAACTTTTCGTCCAGGGTTCCTGAGCACGGGCGACAAGCACGCCCCCGGCAACAACGGCTTCAAGGACCAGGTCATGGCGCTCCGCTGGGTGCAGAGGAACATCGCCGCGTTCGGCGGAGACCCCAACCTCGTCACCATCTCCGGGTACAGCGCGGGCTCCTTCAGCGTCATGCTGCATATGATCTCGCCAATGTCGAAAGGTAGGTAACAATTTAAGGCTCAAGCACCCGAAAAGTGCTACAAAACAGTGACTTTCTGAAGCCTACTCCTCGGTAACGGCCAAGTTAGGTTTGAAAAAAAATACATGTTTGCTATAGACTAATGAAAGAGATCGCCCTGTGCGATAAGGCCGCCCATTGTACCTACACTTATTTTAAATAATGTTTGTCCTGTATCTTTTTTGTTCATGCGGTGTACAATAAAGAATATAATAAATAAAACACATTATCAACTATTGACTTTTTCGTGCGATTAACGCTTTGGTCTTTTGTAACTCCATTCGTCTATCTGGAAGCTGGATGATCATTTGGTGAATGGATGTATCGAATTTTGTAATTTTAAAAATAGACGAGTCTAATCTATCTTTGGATCATAATATCTTTGTGTCAAATACACCGTGGTATGAAATCAATCAGTATTGGCCTCGCTCGGTCACTCACACCTACTTTTTGTCTAACACTGAAAACAGAAAACACAATGACCACCAGCATCACCTTTATATATACATATTTGTGTGTTTATGTTTGTTATCGGTTCACTCTCGAGCGACTGAACGGATTTTGATGAAATTTGGCACACAGGTAGACCACGTCCGGGAACATTTATGATACCTTTTATCCCGGGGGAATGTTCCCTTGGGATCATTTTCTATTTGCTTGTTCATAAAACTAAATTAAATACATAGCAATATAATGTTAAGTATATTGCTATGTATTATTATTGTTCTGCATTAAATCGAAAGAAGATAAATATATCAGGAAAATAATTAAAATTACAAAAAAAAAATCCAAAAAGAATCTCTCCGGCGGGGAATCGAACCCCGGTCTCCCGCGTGACAGGCGGGGATACTTACCACTATACTACCGAAGACTTGCAAATGCTAGCTAAAATTATGAGCTACTTTACACCAACAGTGTTTTAAATCTTTTCATGATAAATTGATGTTTCAAGGTTTATCGATAGCCATTTCTTGTTGCGATAATAACATGCTTGTAGAAAAAAAGTGAGATAATCGTACCGACAGTTTTATTGTTATATGTAGGTACCTACTGAAGTTGATAATCTTGTACACACCCACGATTGCCTTCGATAGTGGAGAAAAACTCGTTGATAAAACGTAGATAAATTCTTACACTCTTAACAATTGCATTGCATTCATATCATCTTAAAGTTCTTAACCTTCGATCTGAAAGTTTTTGTTTTGAGTTCGACAAGGTTAATCCTATGTACCTATGTATAGATATAGGTACCGCTATATATTTCAGTTCAGAAGGAATAAATCCACATGCGTTTCATTACTAGCCAGCCCTCCTAGCCAAGCCTACAACCGTTTCGCTTGCGTCAAACGCTTCGAGTTGACTTTGCCGCCAATTCTTTTGTTCTGACCACGTGACTGAGCGTTGAGGCGACATCATTCCAGTACATTTGAAGCTTTCTACAAGCGTTAACTATTGCAGATTAGCAACTTGGCTAGGGGTACAGGTCTTGCGCCAGGTGTACTGACCCCTTAAGGTCTTAGAACAAACTATTATTTTTAAATTTGTCCTTCAACCCTACTGTAGGTAGGTATAAAACAAAATATCAAAGAGAATTAAACCACATATTACGATGGTAGGTATCTACGGAAGCTACCATAGGCTCTCACTCCCTGCCACTTCATCACTTCAGAGCAGGTGAACTTATATGATAATTTCCTACGTTAAAAAGGTGGAACTCTTTGTTTGCGAGTCCGATTGCCTAGAAATGTACGTAAGTGACAATCTCTTTAAATAAATATTTATAATAATTTAAATCATTCTACTGGGTTTTTGTGAAACACTAGCAACCTCTTAGGTGCTAGTTAAGAACATCACATACAACAAATTTTTTTCCACGACTTTTTACAAAACATAACACATTTACCAAAAACAAACCTTCAAGATTTTGTTGTTCTATCTAACACATTTCAACTCTTTATTTCGCTGTGTCTACGTACGGCTCCCACGCACTGTTCTCGTAGTAATAGTAAGCTTTCGAAACATTGTCATCACACCTAGCAAACATTCGCGCCATATCCATATTCTTGACCTTAGAATATTGATACACCATCATGTAAAAATCCGCACTGCCGAATTTCGCTACAAGAACACGTATGAAGCGACGCAAGCGCATCATTACTGTTACGCCACTAAACGTGAACACGCCATATCTCCGAGAAAATAACGAGTGGCACGTAATAATTAAAACGCATTGCTGTTCGAAAGGTCTAGAGTAGTTTTGCTTAGACAGACTTGGAAAAATCTCGAAACATCCACAAGGTACCTACCTACCAAGGTACATGTAGTAATAGGTATCATCTAAACCGTAAGGGAATTTGTACTCTCCGACGTTAACAATAGAGTCGAAATTCGCATGAACGTGACTTTTATTATTACGAGAAATAAAAATGATTTATGACTTCGAGAAGCGATTCAATTGTTCTGGAATTCTGGATAGATCCGGGGACGTCGGTATCTAGAATTTTCTTGGCTCCGCATATAAATACGGGCCCCCGGCCGGAAGCGAGTCAGTTGTGATTTCGACTGCGATCAAGAGCGAACTACCCTAGTACTCGAAGTGATTTTTATCAACGACTAAAGCGATAGTGTAACGGTACTCTAGTGTTAATTGCGATTCGGATTATTGTTGACTGGACTAATTTGTTATTGTTTGTGGTAAATAAAGTTCTCTCGTCAGTAAATCGGCATTTGATTACCCACGTACGTAACAACTGGTGTCAGAAGTGGGATGCCATTAACACCGAGAGACGACGAACAGCGACCACGAACAAGAAGGCAAATGGAGATGGATGCTGCGCGTCATCGTATGGAGGAGGAAGATCAGGCTGGTATGGTAGCAACAGAAGCTGCTGAGGCGCCAACAGGACCATCCTCGGAATTGAACCTCGCTGCGGTGTTGGCCGCCATGCAAGCTAGTATGGAAGCCGCTCGCCGCGATCAGGAGGCCAACCAGCGTAAGCTTCAGGACCTAATCGCAGCGAACCAGGAAGAAGCTCGCCGCGAACAGGAAGCCGCTCGCCGCGAACAGGAAGCCGCTCGCCGCGATCAGGAGGCTAAGCAGAACCTGATCCTCGATAAAATCGACCACGGCCTCGTCACGTTGGGTGAGAAGGTAAAGAAATCTCACCTTGGAGGTCAAGGAAGTTTCCGCCCGAGCTGATAGCCTCGAAACAAGGATTGATGGCCACGAAAATCGCCTGCTGGACATCAACAAAAAAATCGTCAAGCTCGAAGCACGCGAACCCCTTGCTGTTGGCTCACCATCGCACACCCACTGTGCATCAGCCGCAAAATTTGATGTGCCGCGTTTTGATGGCACGTCTTCCTGGACGGCATTCAAATACCAATTCGAGACATTGGTTAAGACGAACCGCTGGGATGATGAACAGTCTTTCGCGGCATTAACTTTGGCTCTACGAGGGGACGCCCTGCTGGTCCTAGAGAACCTCTCTGCGGACGGCAGGACATTGGAGCGTCTTATGGAGGGACTGGACACTCGTTATGGAGACAAGCACCTCGAGCACGTTTTCCGCGCGCAGTTACGCGAGAGAACGCAGAGGCCGAACGAGAGCCTCCAGCAATGGGGAGTCGAGGTTGAACGGCTAGTCCGGCGTGCATACAGGTCAATGACACCAGAGGCGGTGGAAGTCAATCTGGTGCAAGCATTCATCGACGGTCTACGGGATACCGAAGTCAGAGCGACGTTGCGACTCGGACACCACCAAACTTTAAAGAGTGCGATGGCACACGCTTTGGAAGTGGAAGCAGTACGACAAGATTTTCGTACGCATAGAGTTCGGGAAGTGGTGGTCTCGCCTTCAGCGCGACTACGTCACCGAGAAGTGGTGGCTTTTTCCCCAGCACAGTCCCGCTATATTCCAACGTGTTACGGGTGCAGAGAAAAAGGGCACATTCGCACCGATTGTCCTAAGAAAAAGAGGGAAAGTGTGGACTCCGGAACTCAAGTCGACGAAGAGCCGATAAAACTTAATGTCGCCAGGGCCACAGCCCCAACCATCACCATCAATCAAGTTCACAACGGAAATAGTTTGATCATCGAAGGAACACTGAATCATCGTGCCTGCAATTTTACCATTGACACCGGGGCGTCGCGAACCATTGTAAGACCGGAGTTGCTGAAACGAACCATCTCATGGCAAAAAGAGTCTCCATCCTGCCGACTTCAGACAGCAACCGGCCAGTCAGTCTCCGTCCTCGGTGATACAGAAATCCAGTTTAAAATCGGTGATCAAGTGTATACCCATCCTGTGTTAATTGCGAATATTACCGATGATTGCATACTGGGTCTGGATTTCTTGCGCAATTACAGATGTGTTTTAGATATCGATAGGGGAGTATTGAAATTCCCAGATCAAGAAGTCTTCCTGCGAGGAATTAAGTCATGCAATCTCTATTGTTTAAAGGAAACTACACTGGCTCCGAGAACAGAAACCTTAGTTGTAGTGAAATTTCCCAAGAAAATCAGGCAAACAAGATGTGTTTTGGTAGAGGATACTGGCCGGCACCCGGAGATCATCACTGCGAGGACATTAGTTATGACGACAGGGAAATCCAAGGTCAGGATTGTGAACCTTGGGAAAGAAGAGGTCCAACTGAAGAAAAACAGTGTTGTTGGGAGATGTGAAGAAGTTCAGTATCTCCGTCAAATCAATAAATCTCCAGAAAAACAAGACACGACCAAAGTCGAAACTGATCACATCCAGCAACTTCTGGAGAATTCTAAGAGCAACTTATCGACTTCGGAACTACAGCAAGCAAGGGAATTTCTGCTACGGTTTCGAGATATCTTTGCAACGGGAAAAGACTGCGGGAGAACAGGTCTCGTCAAGCATGAGATAGATACAGGTGATGCGAGACCAATTAAACAGAGACCGCGCCGCATACCCTGGGCTAAGGAATCTGAGGTAGCAGAAATGGTAAAGGACATGGCTGATAATGGAATAATTGAGCCTTCTACGAGTCCATGGTCTTCTCCAGTCGTTCTGGTGAAGAAGAAGGACGGCAGCACCAGATTCTGCGTGGACTACAGAATGCTGAATAATGTGACGAAGAAGGACAGTTATCCCTTACCAAGGATAGACGATACGCTGGATATGCTGAGTGGCATGAAGTGGTTTTCAACCATTGATTTGAAAAGTGGCTACTGGCAAGTGGAAATCAGCGAGAAAGATAAAGAAAAGACAGCGTTCAGTACGGGCATTGGCAGCGGCCTGTGGCAATTTAACGTCATGCCTTTTGGGTTGTGCAATGCCCCAGCGACGTTTGAACGCCTCATGGAGAGAGTCATGGTGGGCCTTCTTGGTGACGTCTGTCTGGTATATTTGGATGACATCATTATAATGGGTCGCACATTTAAGGAAAACCTGAGGAATATGGAGAAAGTGTTCACCAGGATACGAGGGGCTAACTTAAAACTAAGCCCAAAGAAGTGTGCCCTATTCAAGAAGGAGGTCAGCTACCTAGGACATGTTATTTCCGCCGACGGGGTGAGAACCGACCCTGAGAAGATAAAGGCAGTCCAACAGTGGCCGGTGCCAAAGAACAAAACGGAAGTACGTGCATTTCTAGGGTTATGCACATACTACAGGCGGTTTGTCAAGAATTTTTCGGACATTGCAAAACCTTTACATCAGCTGACTGAGGATAAACGAGATTTTATCTGGGACGAGGACTGTGAGTCAGCATTCGACGCGCTAAAGCAACGGCTGTGTGAAGCACCTATACTGGGGTACCCGAGCAGAGACGGAAGATTTGTCGTTGATACCGATGCCAGCAACACGGGAATTGGTGGAGTGTTGTCACAGGTGCAGGGCGACAGACAGGTCGTAATCGCTTACTTCAGTAAGGCACTTTCAAAGCCGGAAAGGAACTACTGCGTGACTCGACGAGAACTGCTGGCTGTGGTTAAAACCTTGCAGCATTTCCACAAGTACCTCATAGGAAGACAATTTACGTTGAGGACGGATCACGCTGCATTGAAATGGCTTCTACAATTTAAAAACCCTGAGGGCCAAGTTGCAAGATGGCTCGAGCAGCTGCAGGAGTTTAACTTTGTGACGGAACATCGTAGTGGAAAGGGGCATAACAATGCTGACGCCCTGTCGCGACGTCCATGTAATGATGACTGCAGACACTGCCAGCAGAATGAAGCCCGAGAACGCGTTAATTTAATTAGGGCTGAAGGCAACTTCAAGAAGTCCCAGGAAGAAGATGACGATATTCGACCTATACTGGACTGGAAGCGCAGCGGAACTAGGCCCCAGTGGAGTGAAGTATCGTCACACAGTCCCGTAACTAAGAGCTACTGGGCACAGTGGGACAGTTTAGTCCTAGAAGATGATATGCTTTGTAGGAAATGATGTGACCACACAAGTGATAGTACCACGATGCGAAGTAGTCCCCCTGCTACAGGAAATACACGATGGTGCTTCTGGAGGACACCTGGGAATCAAGAAAACTCTACTGAAAGTGAGACAGCGGTATTACTGGCTCAATTGTAGAGATGACATAGAGCAATGGTGTCGGAAATGTACAGCGTGCGCATCGGTGAAAGGACCACAGACTAGGAGCAGGGGCAGGCTTCAGCTGTACAATGTGGGAGCCCCATGGGAACGCATCGCTATCGACGTCGCTGGACCTTTTCCAGTTACAAATGACGGAAACAAGTACATAGTGGTGATCCAGGACTATTTCACAAAGTGGCCCGAAGTCTTCGCCATACCCAATCAGGAAGCGACGACAGTGGCGAAGAAGGTGGTCGAAGAAGTAGTATGTCGGTATGGAGCACCTTTGGAAATCCATTCCGATCAAGGCCGTAACTTCGAATCTGCGCTGTTCCAGGAAATGTGTACTCTTCTGGGAATTTATAAGACACGCACAACACCTGCGCATCCTCAGTCGGACGGAATGGTGGAAAGGTTTAACCAAACCCTGGATAATCATCTGGCTAAGGTTGTCGATGACCATCAGAAGGACTGGGACCGGTATATTCCACTATTTCTGATGTCTTACCGATCGGCAGTGCATGATAGCACGGGACATACCCCAGCAAGAGTGAATTTCGGCAGAGAGATGAGGCTCCCGGTCGATGCCATAACTGGCGTGCCACCTGACAAGACTAAGCCAGCTACAGATTACGTAAGTGACCTTCAAGATCAATTGGACGAAGTGCATAAACGAGTTCGTGAAAATAGCATGAACACCAGCGTAAAAATGAAAACTAGATACGACCGTAATGCCAATGCCAAGGGATTTGAGGAAGGTACACTGGTCTGGCTCCACAACCCGCTTCGACGGAAAGGGAAGTCGCCGAAACTCCAAGCTCGATGGGAGGGACCTTACACCGTGTTAAAAAGGATTAATGACGTGACCTACCGCATCAAGAAAGGGCTGAGAGGGAAACCCAAGGTTGTTCATGTGGATAGATTGGCGCCGTATCACGGATCTAATAATGCTCGGGACGAGCATGACTAAGAGGGGGGCACTGTTACGCCACTAAACGTGAACACGCCATATCTCCGAGAAAATAACGAGTGGCACGTAATAATTAAAACGCATTGCTGTTCGAAAGGTCTAGAGTAGTTTTGCTTAGACAGACTTGGAAAAATCTCGAAACATCCACAAGGTACCTACCTACCAAGGTACATGTAGTAATAGGTATCATCTAAACCGTAAGGGAATTTGTACTCTCCGACGTTAACAATAGAGTCGAAATTCGCATGAACGTGACTTTTATTATTACGAGAAATAAAAATGATTTATGACTTCGAGAAGCGATTCAATTGTTCTGGAATTCTGGATAGATCCGGGGACGTCGGTATCTAGAATTTTCTTGGCTCCGCATATAAATACGGGCCCCCGGCCGGAAGCGAGTCAGTTGTGATTTCGACTGCGATCAAGAGCGAACTACCCTAGTACTCGAAGTGATTTTTATCAACGACTAAAGCGATAGTGTAACGGTACTCTAGTGTTAATTGCGATTCGGATTATTGTTGACTGGACTAATTTGTTATTGTTTGTGGTAAATAAAGTTCTCTCGTCAGTAAATCGGCATTTGATTACCCACGTACGTAACATTACTATTAACCGACTAGTGAGGGTCGCCCGCAAATAGGTCAAGTTCATGTTCGGCTACCCTCCGCTATTGTATTATCGCTTGCTTCGCATAGACTTCGTAATATTTAGAACGTTCAGTTTAAATATTTTTGTATGAAAATCTGATGAACCAAAATATGATACATTTTTAAAAGTCAAGAACAAAAGTTGTTGTTTCTGTTGTTCTTTAACTAGCACCTAAGAGGTTGCTAGTGTTTTACAAATAACCCTGTATAAATGAAATAAATTCAAAAAGTACAACTGGTGACATTTATCGCATTCCGCGGTCTCTTTCAGAGTTCTTCTCTTCGAATAAACTGAAATGTTTAAAAAGTTAATTTTACAGGTGATCTTAACGCTACTTTTAGCTTTCTGCCGTTCCGTTAGACCTATCGAACAAATGATAAATGATATTTATTTTGCAAGTAGGTTTTTTAAAAACACTTTTACACCTCAATTTAAACTAGACGAGGCCGGTGTTGTGTAAACATGGTATAAACTAATCTTCCTCTGCACCAGGTCTATTCCACCGAGCCATCTCGATGAGCGGGTCCCCGGTGTCGCAGATCGTGATCCCGCGCCGCCAGCGCTATCTGGCGGTGCGGCAGGCGGAGCTGCTGCAGTGCCCCACCACCTCCTCGCAGGCCATCATCGACTGCCTCAAGACTAAGACGTCCAAGGAGCTGGGCGACTCGCTCGACAAGATGTTTGTAAGTAATAGGAAGGAAGGTGGACCGTAGACCTGATGAGGGTCGCTGGATGCGAGGCGTACAGGACCGGTCGTTGTGGCGACGCTTGGGGGAAGCCTATGTCCAACAGCGGACGTCTTTCGGCTGAAATGATGATGATAATGAAGTGATAAGAAATAGTGGTTTTTCCTAGGTAAGGTAAATAAACTTACGTAGAATACGGTATTTATTAACCCTGAAAGTTACTTACTTCAGGCTGCAGTTGTGGCGATCAATTATGACATCTTAGGACATCGCAAAACCCCTCATCCAAAAGTCGGTGCCGGTCCTAAAACGACCATTCGGCCAATAGATTTTCCTGACCAGGCAGTCGCTTGAAGCGATTTGTCACCATAATTATCATTGAAAAAAAAATATAAATCTCAAGTTTTTCTTCATTGTACGTATATTAAACAATATGGATGATCGAGTCGATCGAGCTTCATCCACTTCTGAGCAATAAGCTTCGATTTCTTTATGCGAATTCCCTTGCTTCTGCACTTGTCTTATCCAGGTTCTACAGTGGAGGGTTAAAATATGATATTCTATAATCAGCCCTCTGGCGGCAATTGTAAACGGCTTAGTCCCTTCAGTCACCTTAGTCTTATAATGTCTGTGTTCAGGACTTTGGCTACGACCCCGTACTGCTGTGGATGCCGATACAAGAGGAAGACTTCGGCCAGGAGATGTTCCTGCCGCGGCAGCCGCTGGAAGCGATCTGCGCGGGAGAGTTGCAGCCAGTGCCCTACATCATCAGCCAGACGCAGGACGAGTTTTTCTGGAAGGCTCTTGGTGAGTTAAAAAAACATTGGTTTGGTTAAAGTTTTCTCAAAAAGTGTTCCTATAATGATAAAAACCTTATCGTAATCTTATTTTGAGATTAGGTGGCTTATGATCAGGAAAAGTCTGACACACCCTCTGGCGATACCCTAGAACGGGAGAAGACATTTGATGATATCCCACCATAAAATAAAGTAATAAGATTGTCAAAATCACATTTGATTAAGATTTCAAGAAAGAAAGAAAATTTAAAGATTTGTAATTTAAAGATTTCAAGAAAGAAAGAAAATTTGAAGATTTTTAGATGATGAAGATTAAAATCCTACAGTATTTAAAAAGAATCGTGGCAGGTGGCGTTTTTTTATTTACTGCCACCTGTATGGACACAGGCATAGATATAGATACAGGTGTTTTTTTTTTAAGGTTGGAAGTCATTCAATGACTTCGCCCACTTCACCCAGAGAGGGCGAGAGTGGGAGGGCGTGTCAAATTTTACTGACTAAAGCCACACCTGAGTCCGTAACACGTCGTGGACAATAACGACCACAGGCGTCTAGATAGCTAAAAGTATCACTTTTACCTATCCAGACGACAGTACGCCTGTCGACGTCTGAGTTTTTACTTGCATAAAATCAGTACGCCACACGACGACCGATTTTTTACACTATCATAAAGAACGGCACGTTGTACAGTCACCACAGGTATAATTACGACTTTTGTACTGTCAATACATTATTTACAAAAATTCGTCAAAGAAAGTACTTCCACGCACACATTTATACTCCTCTCCCTAAGCACACTACGCCCGTAGGCGTCATGCTTACACACGATCAGTCAAGTACTGCGACGCTTCGGTGGTCCTGCGTGTCGCTGCATTTTTTCGCCTTTTTAACGCCTTACGACGTTTACGCCTACATTAGTGTCACATATCATATATTTTTACAATGCATTGTGACACTACGCCTCCGTCTCCGTAGCTGCAACCTGTGAGATAGTACTGTCCACGAACATGTTAAGTGGTTCTTTGTATTCTGAGGCTACGGGTTTCCTTCTCAGAAAATCTCTGTGGCCCTAGCCGGCATCATGGGTGTGACTTTATGTCTGTTTATCCATCTCCACCAATCTGTCATAAGCCGGCTCATTCCAGACGTGATCCGCAACTCGTCCAGGCTGGCGACGTGGCGCCGCGACTGGCCCTGGCTGGCCGCCGTCGCCCTGTACCTCTCCGGCGCCAAGCCCAGCCCCAACGCGGCCGCCAACACGCTGAAGGAGGCCTACCTGCACGGGAAGGAGCTGGCCAATGACACCGCCACTGCTGACGGATTCGGCAAGTTGTACTCTGATGCTATTATCGGATTTGGAGTGCATAGGTAAGAACTTCAGAAATTATATATTCGTCTAGTCAAATTACGATACGGACACAAATAGAATAATTCAGTATTGAAACCTTGACGATCTGTCACCAAGTTTTAGTCTTTACTGGCTTTTCCAATTCTAGAAGTTAAATAAGAATCAGAATTCGAAACCGTAAACCTTGCACCTTACGTTATTGCTATTGAAAGAAAAGAGGCAACAAAGCATACTGCAACAAACAAATCGTTGCCGTGCTCTGAAACCCTTCTCGAAGAAATATTCTTCGTATTGCTTAGTCAAAAATCTAAATCAAAAGTAATACTTTGGTATGGTAACTTTTATGTTTATTTAACTACTAAATAAAATAACAAATTTTATTATTGTTCAAATTAGTAAGAGAACCAGCTTATCAAATCTGTCAATTTTTTACAAAGACAACCCAAAACGCCTGAAACTTCCGCTGATTATTTATTAGTACGAACGAATTACTACTTAGTTTCCAAAAAAAAAACTTAAAGCGACTTTTTTTGTGGCCCGGACACTTACTCGCCCTCGACTTTGAAAATAGAAAAGTATTATATACTCTACTGTTTTCGTTATTAATCTCATGTAGTTCAATATATACCTCACTGTAACCCCTGTTTCTGCTTGTAGACTGGTGAACCTGATGGCGCGCCACTCGCCCCAGCCGGTGTACTACTACGAGTTCGGTTACATCGGCAACAGCAGCCACTACGTCGACCCCGCCACCAAGAAACCCATCGGTGAGGACAACACCTTGCACATTAAACTTTAATCAATGTTTTAGAGTAATCACGTAAAGCCTGACCATCAGTCTATCTCGTGATTATCGTGTTGCAAATATTCTGGTTTGATAGGCAATCGCTCCATGTGAAACACGCTTGTATTCAGCCGCATCTGGTTAGACTGGAAGCCGACCCCAGGATTGTTGCGAAAAAGGCTCGGGAGATGATTGTATTTTAAAGTAATCACTCATCGAAGCATCACAGCAGACCATCATCGAAGGTTACGAAAGAAACTAGAAAAGGATAAAACGAGCATTTCATAAATTCGCTATTTTGTCGAGTAGTCAAGGTGAAAATGCAGGTTGCTGATGATGCGTTTCATCGGAGTAAGATTGCCAGGTCAAAGTCCAGAGGCCAAAGCGCAAATACCATGATGATTTCATTGTCAGAGAGAGACGGAGTTATACAAGACTATTAACAATATCTGTACCTAATTCTGTACTATCATTTCTTCACAGTATCATAGAGTGGTATCATTATAGTGGCATTGGCTCGTCATATTGGGATTCCAGACCTGTGTCGCTTAGAAAGTAGCCTGTCCATTTCCACATAGGTTTTGCACAAAGTAGTTTCCGACTTTAGCTACGCGGTTCATTTGATTAGGATCGTAGGCCATAGTGAAGGGGATCATCTATCTACAAGGTGGTGTTTAGTGTATTTAGCGTAACTTAAATGTCATGTTAAACTTTGTCTGGTCCACAGCGGCTGCGCACCACGACGACCTGCTGTACCTGTTCAACGTGAGCTACAGCTTCCCGTCCATCCCGCCCTCCGCCAGCGAGGACTCGCAGATGGTGGATAAGATGACCGCCATATTCTACAACTTTATGAGATACGGGTGAGAGGTTACTTTATTAAATTACGAGACCAGTATCCAGAATGGCTGCCCGTTACCACTTTGCCGTGTTTTCTTTTTTACAACACATCTATTTGCTAAGCTAATAGAACTGGAATCTATATGGTTTAGGTCTATCATGACGGAATCCGAACTGTGGGGTTCTGGGTGCTATTATCTGCTATTTTTAGCTGGATGGTCGAGCAAAGTTTTATCGAATTCCATCAGAAACTTAAGTTCAGCAGCCCGGTTTTTGGATTAGAACCCTAAATATTAGCAAAAGGCTTGCCCCTATTTAATCTAACCTAGTTATACTTCAGACATTTTGTACCCAGTAGATGACCACGTTCATGAAATTTTCAAAGGTATATATACTAGGTAACAGCATTTGTATACTTCAACTTTAGTCACGGTCATGCTTCGAACATGGTACAACATTAAGCTCTACCAATCCATGAGAGGACTAAGGCGGAATCTTACACCTATACTCTCTTAAAGGGTAGGCACATGGATATCATTAATGCTATCGGAAAGACGTCGTGAATCCAGACTATGGTATTGAAAAATTCCAGATGCAAAAACCCATTAACACTTTGTATGAATCGGGTATTGAAACATAAGACCTTGGGTCCTGTAATGACGAGTTCTCCTGCTACATCATTATTAAACTAACCATGGCCTTGTTCACCCCCCAGAGACCCGAACCCTAAAGCGGACACCCCCGAGCTGGGGAGCCTGAGCTGGCCGCAGTTCAAGCCCGACGCCAGGCAGTACCTGCGCATCGACAGCCCCTTCGCCGTCAAGCAGGACCTGTTCGAGGACAGGTTCCGCACCTGGGAGGAACTGTTCCCCATAGACTATCAGACGTGTAAACAAACCAAATAGACGATGAATGATGACGGTCAAGATAATTTGGAGCTACAATCTCCAAATTATCTTATTATTGGTTATTTTTTAAATAATAATAAAATAATAATAATAATAATTCTTTATTCAGGTATAAAGTAAGCGACATTAAAATTTACATTAATTACAATCGACATAAATTTAATTCAAACTGTATTATAGATCTGCCTGATCTAGGTTAATGAAAACCTGTGTTTCAGGCCATCCATGTACATCAAACATTTAAAAAAGAATAACAACAATAGAAATGAAAGCACAAAAAAATGAATATTTTTTATACCCAAATGCTTTCAAATGAACTTTCCTTTCTATCCCTGAAAGCATTTTTACTTTCCGTTCAACCGATTTTAAATTCTATTTCGTAGGCATAAAGATGGTATTAAAAGCAACCACCAACGAAATAAAAGCCAAAATCGTTTGAACAAACAGTAATAAAAGGTTTTCATAAATTATTTTGAACAGAGTATATGTGGGCGCAAAACCACTATTTGAATATTTTGATGAAGATTTAATTCGATCACTTCCTGCTTATTTCTTTTAAATATTGCAACATCCTGTTGGATTTATAGAAGGATTTCATTTGATAACTTCCTTTCGAATTATTTTAAAATATTGTTGAATTTATAACAAATTAAATGACAACTTCCTTTCTAGAAAATATTAAACATCCGGTCGAATTTGTGAGGATTTAAGTTGACCACTTAATTTTTATTTCTTTAAAAATATCAGAGCATCCGGTCATATTTAAATAAGAATTTACTGTGACAATTTCCGTTCTATTAATTTATTTAAAATATTTTTCTACCTTCATAGTGAATTTTTATGCTTGTCAATTTCTGAGTATAAAAACCGTTGTAATGTGATTAGAAAGGCACTTTTTGACCGACCATAGATTAAACAGGTTGAACTGAAGCAATGTATTTCTTTATTATCACTCTAAAACATTTCCTGATATCACTGTGATTGTGAATTTTGTGTAACGTCAACTCCGATGGTGATCATGCGCCGACATATACATACTTAGTACATAGGTATCAATAAAATTGAAGTTTTTGTTGGTAGTAACAAACTATTTTTTTTTTACTAAATGCATTCTATGAAATGTATGTAAAGAAAGAAAGAAAGAAAAACGTTGATTTGTACCTCAGACATAAAATTAAATTAGAAAAAAAAAAAACAATTAGGCGACATTAAAAAACTTAAAAACAGTTATCGGATGATAACGGATTTTAGATAACTTTAAAATCCGTGCAAGGTCAAAAACTCAGCATATGCTGCGAAATTTTTATAGATAAATAACGCAGCGCTGGTATTCTGTTAGGGCCCGCGGTGATGCCACGGTCACACTCACGGAGATTAATTAAACTACTTAGATATAGGTATCGGAACAAAACAATAAATACGAACATTGGAAAAATAGTAATATAATACATAACATTGGTAAAAAGCGTGAAGTTATGTTAATAAGTATGTATGTTCGATGTCTCTACAAGATAAAAAAAAATCTATCCAGTCTGTTTGTTCCGGCTAATCTCTGAAACGGCTGGACTGATTTTGACGGGACTTTATCTGGTAAGTACTCGTAAATATCTGATATTGTAAAGAGTAACACAGGCTACTTCTACTTTAGAAAAAGACTTAGACGGCGAAATCGCCGGCACGAGCTAGTTTCATATAAAATGATTTAAAAGAATGTATGTCTACCTGTGATTCTATTCGCATAAATCCTATCAAATATAATCCTATAAAAAAAAATTTTAAGTAAATAATTTTATTCAGTTTCTGTCAAAACGATTAAAAAGACAATTGTATCACAGGATTTTCCTTAATAATCTTGTCCTTTTTTTTAAATAACATTGTAAGTTTAACTTTTTAATAAAATAAATAAACACACAACATTAGATTTTTCATTACCCAACTACATCACTAGAGTGGAAGCCGATCCCTGAGCTTCCAGACTGACCGAATTCAGCTCAGTAAGTTGAATGGAGCGACTACCTAACAATTGAAAAGTGAGCCAAGATCGAAACAAAAAATTCGAAGACATGTGACATTCACCAACCCGCACTGGGCCCGCGTGGTGGATTACGGCCCATTCCCTCTCCTAGAGAGGAGGCCCGAGTCCCAGCCTGTGGGAACATTAAAACATGTCTAGGTAAACGTGCTCTATCGTCGGCCACATCATCGCTTACCATCAGGTGAGATGGTCATAATAAAAATCTGGGCAAGTGCGAGTCGGACTCGCGCACTGAGGGTTCCGTGCAAAAAATACAATTCCCGATTGAAGCCTCCTTTTTCCGGATTGCAAGTTTTTTTTTTTGTGACGTATGTAACAACAAATTTACTGTTTTCAGATATATTCCTATACCGGTCTTTGAGAATATCAAAATCTACGTTTTTGACATAAATGGCCGTATTTTTTTATTCGTAAACTTAGGATATTTTCACAGCTTAAAGGGACCGCAGGCGTGAGTATATGGTTTTAATTTCATTTCGATACTTTCACGCGTTCTCGAGATAAAGGGTCTTGACAGACAGACAAACGGACGGACAAACAACAAAGTGATCCTATAAGCCTATAAGTGTTCCGTTTTTTCCTTTTGAGGTACGGAACCCTAAAAATGTAGGACAGGCTGTGAAGTTCCCGCTGAAAAGGGAGGATCCTCCAAACAAACGGGAGTTCCCTTGTTTCGGGTAACTTCCCAATAGTCGATTTCAGACTCATATAATAATATTATGTTCTAAACGCACAGACGACTCTAATACTGTGAAACAGGGTTTTGAATTTTAGTTCCTATGTGGCGATACAGATGTCGCTACTGTATGTTGTTTTTTTTGTTTTATATTTTTTGTTTGTAGGAGGTAATCTCTGAAAATACTCTTGAAATTGCTAATTTTTTTTCACCGATTTAAAGCTGCTTTACTCCCCTGAGTGACAGAGGCTACATTTTATGTAAGCGGGCGAAGCCGCGGGCAAACGCTAGTTACTGATAATGTTAGTGTGATAACCTTAAAAAATATTTACAAAAGCTTGGTCTACCAGACAGCATCATTACACAAATCGTCAACATTTGTATTCGGAATGTTTCACAGAAACAAACTGAGGAAAAATACACGTAAATAGGTAAAAATATGCAAGTTAGTGCGCAGCCAGCTCTACCTAAAGTTTAGACAATAGAACCGTAGCTATGATTTCTGTTATGAAGAAAAAACCCATTATTCAATAGATCATGACCAGACGTCGGAGTAGGTAGAAATAACCTAAAGTTTATGGAATGGAAGTAAGTAACTTAGAGTTGGTAATATTTATCGTGCGTACCTACTAGGGCTTTCAATACCGGTATTACGGGATCCCGTAATACCGTGATCACGGATATATTTTGGACTTTTTTCAATCACGGTATTGACGAGCCAATACCGTGATTACGGTATTACAATCTTTTATTGAGATGTGTTGTAATAAGTAGCAGGAAATTGTATGATATAATATAAATTACGATGTAATATTATTCTCACACTTGTATTTAGCACCAACTCTTATCTCCAGCTCACCCGCCCGCACCTTGCTTAGACCTGTTTCTGAGTCGAGCGAGCCCTAAGGGCCTATTACACTATACGTTATTCAGCACACGATATTCAGACTTGTCTTTGTTTTCTTTCCGAGTAAGACAGTCTGACCCTTGTTACCCATAGACTAGATACGTCGAACCATAGACTAAAACCGTCTGAATAACGCTTAGTGTAATAGGCCCTATACGACGTTATTGTTTTGTTAGTCAGTATCGCAAAGGCACCCGGGTAACATGTGCATGTGAACTTGGTCATTGTGTATTTTTGACAAGTTTGTGATCTTAACGAGCAACATGGTACACCTATAATATTAATACTTGTATTTACTGGGGTTCGTCTCAATTCTCAATGGATCACGCGATCGTATTTTTTTTTTGTCGTATCTTATGACGTGTCACAAATTCATAACAGATTGAAGCATCTAAAATTGTGGCATTTTCCTCTTTGATTAATGTCATTTATACTTTAACGAATCACGTTATCCATTAGGTCTACAATGAACAAGTAAAATTTAAAATTTGGCTTTGTTTTCTAACTTCAATTATTATTAATTTTGCCTAATTAGTACTTATTAACTACTTTCGTGTACGAAGAAACAGTTTAAAATTATACATTTAATTGGCAGTTTGGTATAGAAATCAGATAACAGAAACTTTTATTTCAAATATACTAATAACAGGCACTTTTGAATTGTAAAAATGTCGGTCAGTGAAACAAGTGAAACTAAATTGCACGTTCCAAAGCGTAGATCTCTATGGAGAAGAACGTGCAAGAAACTCCATGGACACTCTTTTTAATCATATTGAGTTACATGAATCTTCGTTACATATTTCTTGTTGCTTCTATTAGGTGAGCACAATGAAGATAAGTAATAAAAATACAACCAAGTACGTGGGAAATATTCTTATAATAATAAGAAAGACACGAGTCTTGACACTTGCTGACTTCTAAGGGCAGTATAGGTACTTATCGAATGTATCAGCCAGTAAACAATAGATACAGCAGCGCCATGCTTACTTGAACCTTATTAGAACTGCATTTGAACTTTATTAGAATTGTCGTAAACAAGTGACAGCGTCAAGTAAGCATAACTTTACGCAGATCTATGGTTTTAACCTACCTTATTTGTTAATCGCCGGTAAACAATAGGTACGGCAGCGCGATGCTTACTAGAACCTTATTAGAACGGTTAAGAGAGAAAAAAGATTGATTCGAAAACTAAAAAAAGTTTTTAAATAGTTTTATTAATGTCCTAATTAAAGTTCCTAGAGAAGGGATTACAGTCAAGCACTAGATTAAAAATTAAAAAAAAAAAACACAAAAAACTTGAGTTCAATACCGTGATCACGTGATCACGGTATTGAATTATGCTAAAACCGGTATTGATACCGGTATTGAAAATATCCGGTATTTGAAAGCCCTAGTACCTACAGTTAAGAAGTGGAATTCCCTGTCGGAGTCTGTGTTTCCTGATAGCTACAACCTAGGGGGTCTTTAAGCCAAGAGTGAATAGGTTACTTCTATGGAAGCGTGATGCATCGTCGACCACATCGTCGCTTTCCATCAGGCGAGATAGTGGTCAAGCGCGAGCCTGTGAATAATCTTCTATAACGGGTGTAAGGGATAGCCCGCCCTTCACAGAGTTTAAGGATTTTTTTCAGGAAACGAAAAAAAAATCAGCCTCACCATACAAAATTAAAAACTTGATTGGACAGGTTGTATGGTGGAGAGGCCGATTTTATTTTTCGTCACTGATTAATCACGAAATCTCTGAAACTATAACACCAGTCTAGAAACCTAAAATTTTATGCGGTCGGTTCGTTACAGGCTATAGACATCCGCTACTTTACGAAACGGATTTTACGAAACTCCATCCCTAAAGGGTCCCAAGTTTGTATGGAACGGGAGTCCAGAGTTTGTGGGCGAAGCCGCTGGCAGAAGCTAGTAATAAAATAAATGTATTAGCTCCAGGATAAGCGAACAGCAAAGACACAGAATATTGTGTACCTACGCATTCAGTTTCTACCCACCCTTTCTGAGAAAACCTGGGATAACCGCGCGACTCATCTTCCCATTTACTCCATTGTTCGCAACTCACCTGAGCTATCTATTCCGCAGTTGTAGGAACGGGATTCCCGCATGACTACAACAGTTGCAACTTCCTTATTTCAGCTTGCTATTAATTACTATTTTGAGTTTACAAACGAAATAATGATCATAAACTAGAAAACAATGATATAATATCTATAACTAGCCTTAGCCCGCAGCTTCACCCGCGCATATAAAATATCTTAGCCAGGGCCCGATATAAGGGCGGACAAGTCGAACGTTTGCCCAGAGCGGCAAAAATCGATATGAAAGATTTGACATTTGAGAAAAACCCTAGAATGTAACTTGGAACGAAACTGAAAGAAACAATAAAGTAATAATTAAGGGTCCGGTGTAGTAGTAGCTGTATTAGTTGTACCTGCGCCGGACCAACCGCTCGGTAGTCAAAATACAAATGTTAAAACGGACCTTTCATTTTTTGACAACATTACAACACACGTAATTACACATGATTGGAGCGGGGAACTAGGTACTAGAAACGGGTTTGTCACAAATCACAGTTGTCGTTACTGATTTCACATGTGATCAAATGCGGCTGTATCGCGAATCGAGACGGCACAGATGCCGCGAGAGTTCAAGGTTATACTGATAACACTTTGTTTACCTGATATTTTAAGTAATTGTAACAGATTGTACCTAATTATAAAACTATATCTAAGTAAACGGGATTAAAAGAGGAGCGTGCGTATGTGCAGCTTACTGCAAACACCAATTTACGAATCAGGAACAAATCTTGACGGATATGTAGAGGGGATTTCCTAATAGTACCTAAACAAGTTTTCAGTGAAAACATTTTTTTCATAGCATGCTTTTACAGCACTATATTTACCTATACTACAATTAGTACCTACTCAACAAGACCATCTTAAAAGCACTAACACGATATATCTTATTGCGCTTATTACTGAGTTCATATCTTCCAGCTCCATCATCAGACCCTGGTTACCAGCAGGCTAACACCAAAATACTCGTCAAGACGGATCAAACGAGTCCAAACTCCATGGGGTTGTGTCGTTTAACTATCAAGTTCCTATCTGCACCTTCCATTTCTACAATCAGATCAGGTCTCTGTCAAAATAATTTTGCATTGCCATCTGATTTACACATGATTGCAAAATTTCAGTTCAATCGGTAACCGGGAAGTGGATCAATTTTTTAAAGATTTCATTAGAGACACAAAGATCGGGTCGAAACTAAATAAAAGCTTGTAAAAGAGAAAATTCGCCAACTTGGAAATCAAACACAGGGCCCCTAGGCTCAGCAGTAGCGCTTGCACCCATTCCACCTAACGAGGCATTAAAAAAAATACCCATAGATAATTTTGTCAAAAAATTTGCAGAATAGCCCTCTCACAAACCCTCCACCGTCTATAAAAGCCCCCGTTTTCCAATTCTCTGTTCAGTCTCGCCCTCTGTGCCGGCCTGCACACACCATGCTACTTGCGGTCCTAAGTGTGTGTCTGTTGTGTGTGTCATGCGCACACGCAAACGATCACAAACACGTGCATCATGTCGGGCAGCGGCAGACTCATGACTCAGGTTAGTTTATTTGTAAACAAAGTGATTGTGTTGTGGATTTTTTTAATACGAGCATGAAAACAAGCCGTGACAGTGTATGATGGGACCATCCTCTCTTCTCATGACAGTGTCAGGAAGTCGCAACAAATGCATCAGCATCCTACTTTGCACCTTTGTCCCCAATTCTGCGAATTCAATTGGCCAATTCGTGTTGGTTTAAATGACCGACTACCGATGGTCCGGTTTGCAAGAGTTAACTTTGGAAACAAGAACGTTTTAATCTACATGACAGTATCATGAACTTCAGTCGATTTTCAAGAAAAAACTTTAACCTTGTTATTTACCATCGCAGGAGACGCCCCGATTGACGTGACCGAAAGTCGCTGAGCGATTTCCGGCCAACCTGCCGGAGTGGCTTATTAATCAAAAGTGCTTCCGTGACCCAGGAACGTAAAGGGCCACTGAACTTTTTAATCAGTAAAAATCTGACATTCCCTCTGACTCCGACTGTTTTCTGTTACTGGAACACAGGCCTCTTTTGTTTGAAGGGCTAGTCCGGATTGATATATGTTACATTATGTCCCACACTAGAAACTACACCTGTATCTTCCTATATGTGTGTGGTGATATTGTGGTGTGATTTTCAGACATTGTGTTTTAAAGACCAAACCGACCTTGACTTATTTTTATTTTATTTATTATTTTCTTTTCCAGTCCCTGTGATAGCCGACGTGCCGGGCTACATCGTGAACCCCGAGGGCCCGCAGACGCGCAGCGTGTCGGGGCAGTTCCGCGGCTCGTGGATGGAGACTCGACGTGGGAGACGCTTCCAGGCCTACCGCGGCATCCGTTACGCTGAGCCACCAGTAGGCGCGCTGAGGTTCCAGGTAAGGTGGTCTAATCCACTGCGTGTAGAGGCTGTTCTGCCAATCCTGGATGCACAGGCGTAGTGTGGACTAATTTAAACGTGGGCGAAGCGTCCGTGACGCAACCCAATGCCCACATCGTCGCTTACCGTCAGGTGAAATAGTGAACAAACGCGAGTCTATCAATTTGAAAAGAAAAACCCTCGTTCTTAAAGAGCCCTCGCTTGTACGAGGCCCCTTTGGATGCAAGGCCGTGGTCGATGGCTCACTTCGCCCACGCCTAGATGGAGCTAGGGTGCGGAAGTCGCTTTCAAGCCTATCACGACATACGGCTACGCTAAACCACGAGTAGGGCCGTTGTAGTTCTGGGCAAGGAGGATTTATCTGTTAAGCTACTGACTAGTAGCGTGTCGAGGTAGTTCTGCGGCTCCTGGATGCAGACGGACGCATTTAGACCTATAACACTGACCTTGAGGAGGTACGCTGGAAGTCCAAGTAAGGAGGATCTACCGATGCCCTTTAAAAAGCATGATAAGTCATTGGTCACAACTGTCAGGCGTAGGTCTGTATGAGTAATCAGAAGCTCGACAGTTTTATTAATAACCGCGTACGAAAAATAATACCAAATGTCAGGTGCTGTGTGTATTTAACTGGCTGGCTGTCACTTCAATTGCACTTATGTACGGTCAAGGGTCTTAGGTGCAGATGCACTCACCAAATACTAGACTTCGTAGAAGAGGGTCAATGGTTCATGACATATTAATTTGTAGCATAGAATAAAATGTTGAATAAACCAGATGTGAACCATTAAACTTCTACAACAAAGAAATTTTAGACGCTTTAACATTGATAGAGCAACTAACTGCACTTTCGACCCCTGACTGTATCGTATCTACTTATAAACTTAAGTGTAAGTCGCCAGTTTGTCTAATGCTGAAATCTAGCTGCTTAGCCTAACCAACTGTTATCTTGCTGTGGCTTAAGCCCATTAAAGACACAAACCCTTAAGTTGCAGATCTTTGAGTTTTGGGCAAAAATATTCCTAGTATGAATATTAAAAACAGCTACACTCCCTGCATAATATAATTTGGAAACTACGAGTATTATTACTTAATTAATAATTCCTCATTGCGGTCTGAATACACTAGGTAAGTAAGAACCTACATCAAAGATAGAGGCGAACACGTATTTAAATTAAGCGATAAGTATAGTACATATAGAACTAAGTACAGACCAGTTCACAACACTATGAAGAACTAGATAGACCGGTGTCTAGAGGACACTCGTGGTGTCACGCGGCACACTCGACACCGCAGCACCCACGCCACAGCACACTACTTGTTTATTGGAACAGGAAAATCTTGACAGGAACTTAACCTCGAACGATATGACTCAAAATCTTAGCGCACGTTTATGAATGAGACGTGTACCACATACTCAATATCAAGCTAACGAAAAATGTTGGTTGTTTTTGAGTTTTTGGCTAATAGGTTCTTAAAATTATTGATCATAGTGGTTCGATTTCTTACTCTAAGTTGCAGACGTACATATAACTTGAATTTCAAATAACATACGATCACAATCTATGATGTTCATTGTTCACATCACTGGACACTTGGACCTGGTTGGACCTGGACCCAGGTCTGCTCTCTGTGAGGACAAGGAGGATGTAGCACTGATTTTTGATCTTTTCCCCTTCTCCCAACATTATTAACCAACTAAACTTCAGGTTTCACCCTCCTGAACGGCGAGATTTATGTAACCTAAGCAAAGTACCTTAAGTCTTTATCTAAGATCCCTTTTTGTCAAAATTAGTTCAACATTTCAGTCAGCATAAAAAAAACAAATGAGCCAAGTTATTTTTCTCATTTATGACAAAATAGAAAACAATCTACAAAATACTCACGGCATAAAAAGTGTGGACACAATCTACCTCTATACCAAATTTCATCGAAATCCATTTAGCTGCTCGAGTGTGAAGTTATAACAATATACATACAAACTTTCGCTTAGTTATAATATTAGTGTGGACTAGGTATATCATATCACACTGCATAGGTATAAAGGGGAGAGTAAGTGAAGCGTAATACCTATTTAGATCAGCTATAACCAGCTCAAGAAAGCTAACCGCCCTAATTCTCCCCAGCCGCCAAAACTGAAGCTGGAGTACGAAGGCGAGGTGGACGCGACGGAGGAGGGCCCCGCGTGCCCGCTGCCCGTGCCGCCCACCTACTACGTGGACGAGGACTGCCTCACCGTCAACGTGTACACGCCTATTAATAACTGGTAACGAGGACTGTCGTATTGTAAACGAGTGTTGGCTGAAAACACGATAAACCAATTACCTTACAAACCAACTCTTTTCCAGCACCGGCCCCCTCCCAGTGATCTTCTTCATCCACGCGGGCGGGTTCTACTCGATGACCGGTCGCAGCGACCTGGCAGGTCCACACTACCTGCTCGACAGAGACGTGGTGCTCGTCACCATCAACTATAGGATCGGATCCTTAGGTAAGAAATTCAACAGTGTTTACAATTATTTTTAGAATGTATCAGGTCCAAGTCAGTATCCCCAAATCAGTACCTGGTACAAATTCTTCAAATTCATTGTATCATCAGAGGTTACCTTGGCCACACGTTACAAAGTCGTTACGTTATAAAGTCGCGTTACAGTTTTAGTTTTTACAACACCTTAAATAAGATTTTTTTTTCTATTTTCCCACATTATGTGAAGTTGCCTTACCTTGGTCTACTTTCCTTCTTAGAGAAGGAAAGTAGACCAAGGTAATAAAAGGTATAGAAATAAAAATAACTCAAGGTACCTTTGAGTTATTTTTATTTCTATACCTTTTCTTGTACCAAGATAGCCTACCATTCAACATCTCCACTTACCATTCAACCAACCACATGCACTTGCTGTTCATTAATTTTATCTTTTTTAAAACCTCTCCTCCATCGGCTCCATTTTGATTGATTTGAGCTCTACTCCAGTCATTACCTAACACACACGTTTTAATATTTTAAAGACTTCTCTGACAATTCCTTTTCTTCCAGGGTTTATGAGCACGGGCGACGCCTATGCGCCCGGTAACAATGGCATGAAGGACCAGGTGGCGGCCCTCAAGTGGGTGCAGAGGAACATTGGCGCCTTCGGAGGAGACCCTAACCTGGTCACCATCACCGGCTGCAGCGCCGGCTCTATCAGCGTCTTGTTGCATATGATCTCGCCGATGGCTAAAGGTAAATAAGTCACTATCATCTGTCTCTTGCTCTACCACATTACAGCATATCCCATGGTCCAGGGAGTATAGTGTTGTACCCATTTACTGGGTTATGGAGGTCACGTAGATAGACGCTCCATATAAAATACTGGTAGTGATGTGCTTCCAGATAGAATGGAAGCCGACTCCAACAGGCAATTTAGTTTGTTCCATTCAAATGTCATAAATAATTTTGACTGGCCTGTTGGTCTAGTGGTTAGTGGTCCTGACTGCTATGCCGCAGGGTTCGATTCCAACCCAGGACAAAATATTTATGTGATGAGCATGATCATTTGTTCTGTGTCTGGCTGTAATTTATCTATAATATGTATTTAGAAATATATAAGTATGTTTATCAGTTGTCTAGTACCCATAACACAAGCTCGGCTCAGCTTGGGACTAGACAGCGTTGTGTGATAGTTATACGATATTAGACCATATTCGCACCTACACAAAATAATACATCCGTTAACAAACCAGCCTGTAACTGATCCCGCTGCAAGACAAATCCTACTTTTCGTACTCTTGCTTTCCCCCTTTTCAATCACGTTCCTCTTGTAGGTCTGTTCCACCGTGGCATAGCGATGAGCGCGTCCCCGGTGGGCAAGGAGCTGGCACCGCTGACGCACCAGCGCCACCTCGCGGTGCGCCAGGCAGAGATCCTCAACTGTCCCACTGACAACTCTTCCATCATCGTTGACTGCCTCATGACCAAGCCCTGGAGGGCCCTCGGAGACTCGCTACCAAAGTTCTGGGTACGTAATTAGTACATCTCTAAAAGAAAGAGGTTGTATAGTTTTTAGATCTTCATTTTCATAATTTAACTGTAAAACTGCTGGTCATAAGCTGCTTACAACAATTCGTTACATTGACAGCCATTTAAGTTTACCCAATGTTTATTTACGTCATAACTTCCAGGAGTTTGGTGATGGAGACCCAGTGGGCCTGTGGGGCCCGGTGCTGGAACCGGACTTTGGGCAAGAGCGCTATCTTACCATGAACCCGCTGGACGCCGTCAAACAGGGCAAGATGCACACCGTGCCGCTCATCATCAGTCAGACCACCGACGAGTTCTTCTGGAAGGCTTTCCGTGAGTAGAAATTTCAAATACTGCCGAGTCAATAAAGGATCATCAGGTGGGATCGCAGTCAAGCACTATTTTATCTCAATTAAAAAAAAAAAAAAGGTCTACGAGCCAAGGAAAAACGATCCAACTGTGTAAGGTTTTGCAATGAAATTAATCTGAAAATAAAAGTGGAGGAAGAAAAACAATATTGTTTATTGACAACACGCTCCCAAAACGCTAAAAAGAACATTTCCATCATCGGCTGGTTTTAAGGCAAGTAACACCTACAAACCCGCTCGGGGTCTGCGTAGTGAGTTAAGGCACCTCACAGATAGAGGCTAGCGTCCATGAGACTTAAAAGCGTTGCGAGCTGGTTAATAAGTTGTTGCCAACTAAACCATTGAAGTTCTTTATTGTACACACAATTTTAAACCAACAATAAAAATAGGACAGACCACAATAGGGTTTTCTTACAGCAAACCATATTTAAAATTAGAAATATATGGTAATAGGTTCGTTGTCAGATATCATTTTAAAACATGTTTAACGACCTACATTACATTTAGTGCAATTTCTATGCAACAATTACAATTTTCGCAGCCTTGGACATACCTTGGATGGTATCAGGTACTATCTATATTAACATAATTACAATTTGAGGCCCTAGCTCTACTTTCTTTTCAGGCTAACAACAAGCATTATATCTAACAGTTCAATTGTTATTATTAATAAAAGATCTCTCTTCAAGTAGTTAAATAATCACCGCACAGGTTAATCTTCCGAGATTAAGCTACTCTTGTCAAGGTTCCCTGGATGGGTGACCATCCACTCACTTACCGAGACTTGTCTGTGAGTTAGAACGGATAGCACGCTAAGCTGTGGGGCCCGTCTGTCATTATTTTGTACTTTTGGTTAGTCAGAGGCTACAGATTGTCATCAGTCTTGCCAAGGGGCTGTATCGTAACAACTAATTACTGGGTTATGGGAGTAAGATTAAGCAGTCGCTCTCGTTACAGAGTTTTCAAGCAAACTGAAGGATTTGCAAACATTATACTCTTTCTTGATAGATACGATAGTGATTGTTCAACTCTACTAATTATCTTTGAAGCTGACATGACATATAACAGACTATTGACAACCAGCAGTAATTCTAACAAATGCTTATCCCTTAGCCGTCCTCCAAAACGAGACCCTTCTGAAGACAATGAACGATGAATGGGAGAGGATCGCCCCGATCTCCTTCATGCTGCCCAAGGAGAACCGCTCCGTGGCGGTGAGGAAACTGAAGGAGGTCTACCTAAAGGGCAAGAAGCTGGTCAATGATAAGGAGAGCGAGAAGGCATTGGGAAAGCTGTATGGAGACTCCGTTATTGGGTTTGGAGTGCACAGGTAAGATTCCATTGCTACCGACTTTAATATCGAAAAAAGGATTTTCAAATACTTATCGTAAGAGACATAATACAATTCTCGATTTTTAGTTCTCGGTTAAAAGTTGATAATTGAAAATGAATACTTAAACTAAATGCAACGATGCATTATTGTCCCTTACAAAAAGTACTGGCGTCGATACGTCTGCCACAATATTCTGTCTAGCGATAGGTAGTCAACCATACAACTATTTTTACAAAACCGTACCTACAGCTATTCTGCCGTCCTCTAACTAAAAAGCAGCTAAGTGCTTTGTTTTCTAAGTAACTTAGCTACTTTTTAGTTAGAGGACGTCAGTATTGCAAGTTGTTCTCTTTGTTCTTCAGGATGGCGAATCTGATGTGTCGTCACTCCAAGCACCCAGTGTGGTACTATGAGTTTGCTTACGTCGGCAATAATTCCCACTACGAAGATCCTAACGGAAAACCACAAGGTAATGATTATTTCATCAGGAACTTGATGAGTAAGAGCATGAGACAAAGGAGGATGTGGAGAAGATGAGAACAAATATTTTGTAAGAAACCAAATAAATTAAAAAAAAAAAATATAAGTTCAAAAAAATTTTATTTCACATAAGTCTACTCGTACACGGGCACTTATAAAATGTCTGAGCTAGTGAACGGTTCCAAATTGGTCGTTTCACATGGAGAAGTACCGGCAAGAAACTCTATGGTTAATCTTTAAAAAAAACATGGTGTAAAATAAAACAGCAACACAAACACACAACTGTCCACAGGTGCAGCCCACCACGATGACCTGATATATCTCTTCACCCTGAGCTACCGCTACCCAACCATACCTCTGGACAGTCCGCATTCCCACGTCGTGGATGAGATGACAGCCATCTGGTACAACTTCGCTAGATACGGGTAAGGAACATCTTCTTATAGCCATGCTAGCCTAGTACCAACAGAAGACATCCCTTTGAGCACACATGGGTAACGAGATGACAGTCATCCGGTATAAATTCGCTAAAATCAGATAAGGGACATCTTCTTATGTTGATGTTAGCCTAGTAACCAACAGCATCAATAAGACAGCTAAAAATCCAGATGTTAGACAAATTTTCAAATCACCTGCAGACATTTTGACTTGGGACATGAAGACGATCAGACAACGTTCAATTTGATTATCTAAAAAACCCAAGCATGATTTTCTTGACTGTTTCGATACAGCCGGAAGACCAGACATGATATTTTATTATTCTTTTTCACAAAAAGCATATTTCACTTTAAATCCCATTTATTTTACAAATCACCTCACTAAAAGAACGATTAATGTGAATTTTGACGAATGTGCGCTATGATTCGGTACGAGAGGAAAGGGAGGGAGTGATAGCATGAAGGTGAGTTGAAAAGAACAGAAGAAGAAAATGTGTTGAATAGGATGGGTTATAGACAAGGAGATGATGATAATGTTCAAAACGACTGCTCCGTTCTTTAATCATGATCTTAATGTTCTCCCTTAGAGACCCGAACCCTCGCAAGGACACTCCCGAGCTGGGCAACCTGAGCTGGCCAGTCATGAAGCCGGACGTGAGGAACTACCTCCACCGCGGAGACCAGCTCAGCATCCGGCAGAACATGTTCGAGGACCGGTTCCAGGTGTGGGACGAACTGTATCCCATACAGTACTGAGCAAAGAGGATAACAATATGCAGACGATGTATTTAATGTTTAGACAATAAATAAGTTAATACATAAACTGTTTAATGGGTTTTTTTGATCCTCTTCCAACTACTTTTGTTAGCTAACTCACTTGTAGCAGCTGTGGGTTAACATATACAACATAATTTATTTTACTTCAACTTGTGACATTTATTTTATATTTTTGGGAAAAAATATAACATGGTGTAAAAATTATTGGAATAGTAACTGTATAGTTACTGATTCTGAACAAACTATAATCAGGTTTCGCATATAATAAAAATAACGTGTAGATGTTGTATAATGTAACTTACTGGCGGCTGCCAGCGGCTTCGCCCGCGTGGCAGTTAAAAAATATCCCAAGGGAACATGCTCTCGGGATAAATAGTACCTAAAATGTGTTACTCTAGGACATGGTCTACCCGTGTACCAAGCTTCATCAAAATCAGAGCATCGGAGCGTAAAAAAGCAACAAACGTACCACTCATAAACTTTCGCCTGTATAATATATGGAAATAGCCGCTGTGCTCCTGTTTTTCGAGTTTTATCACTGATCCTTTTTATCCGTACCTCAAAACGGAAAAAAACGGAACCCTTATAGGATAACTTTGTTGTCCGTCTGTCTGTCTGTCTGTCAAGGCCCTTTATCTCGGAAACGCGTGAAGATATCGAGTGGAAATTATATGCTCAGATCAGATCTGCAGTCCCTTGAAAATGTGAAAAAATAAAACTTCTAAGTTGACAGTGAAAAAGATAATGGCAGCTTTATAGTATGGTACTTCCCGTTGACCCAGTATCTCGTTTGGCATAATGCATAAATTATTGATGTAATGATTGTACATGACTTCGCAGTAAAGCGGCGCATACGTCGCGCCCTGCGGCGCTAACGCAGCGTATCCATTTTTGCTTGCACTGACGCCGCAAGAACGCGACGCCTGCGCCGCGTTGTCGCCGCGTCTGCGCTGAACATATGTTTATCAAACGCCTACGCTGCTGGACAAACGCTAGTGTGAAGGCGCTCTAAATGTACATATATCCCAGTCTGATCAATTTTCCAAGGAAAACCCGGGAAGCGTTCGGTTTTCATAAGACGAGAGAGTGTTAAGAGAGACTATAGACATTTACCCTGAACTGGAACGATACAAACTAATAAATATTGTTACGATGGTACAATTTGATACAAGTGGAGAAAGTAAGTGATTGCGACCGAGGTGGAATTCACCAGCGCTGTAAGCGAGGGTTTTACGGAGCCGAGCGCTGTAGTGACTTTCCAGGTGTATCAAACGACGTTTTTCAATACACTTACCAAGAAATAAACGGAGGGCTGCTGCGACGAGTGAGCGGTTCGCGGCCAGCCTGATACGATACATACCATAGATCGCGGCAGGGACGAGCTGGCGCACATTTCCGTACTAGTGCGGAAAACAGCAAATTTCGGGCATAAAAGCGATAGTGATAAGAGTGGGTTTTCGAGTACGTATGTGTGTTGAAAATTTATTTACATACGTGTATACAAGACCATGATTATACAACATGTGTGAGAGGGAGAGGGAAAAGAAAAGATGGATGGATTTTGTGAGGAGTGATATGAATAATAAAAGGAAGTTAGTGATAGTGTGACGGGTGACAGGACAGAATGGAAGAAAAAAACGAACAAGAAGGCAGGAAGATGATGATGTGTAGGTATACAAGACCGATGAGGATATTTCCGTACGAGTGAGTTTCAACGGGTGCTACGTCAAGACGTGAGGTGACTACTTGTGCTGCAAAAAATGTAAACAATATCGCTAGGTTTTTCCAAAGAACAATATTTATTTATTTTTTCCTTGTAATTGGAATATTCTTGAAAGATCTCTTTTGTGTCGACGCGTGCGCTAGTAGACAATACTAAGGTATGCTAGAATGGGGGTAACTTTTATAATAATGATAAAGAAACAATTTATCTGTGTCATAGATTATTCTAATCTAAACGTTACATCACAAAAAAAACTGTTTGTCTGTTTATAAGTTTTATAAAAGAAGCAAGCATGGAACTTATTTCAAAAAATCTTTAATTTGTTTGATCCATGAAACCATCCCGAAATAAAAAACAACTATACTACTGGAAAACACTAGCCTAACTAATATTATTTTAAGTAAACGGTTGCTTGTTGTCTTGTCAAATGCAGTCTTATTTATTTATTTATGTACCTACAAGTCGTTTCCAGATCATAAAAAATGATCATTTTTTATTTCAGTTCATGATATGGCCAGGTAAATCTGGCCGATCGCTTTAAACATTAAAGTTTAAAGTTACATTCATTATGCGTACAGCTAAAGAGTGGAGTTCCACATCATCACTTACCATCAGGTGAGATAGTGGTCAAACGCGAGCCTATCGATAATAATAATAAAAAAAAGTTGGATGATATTTCAATCCTCATTTGGTCTACTTCCTTCTCTTCCATTTATTATCATAGAAATCCTACATCAATAATATGGCCAAACGAGGATGGTCATATCATCAAATGGTAACGTTTAAACGATCTGGCCAGTTCCTGTTGGCCATATTATGAAGTGGTCAATTTCTAAGATCTAGCCACGACACACACAAAGACTTAAAATCGCAAAATAACAAAATACAGAAAGAAAAGTACAAAGGTGTCTATAAAAGCACTAATCTGATTTCGGAAATTATTCCAAAATGCTGAACTTCCACTGGTTAGAGCGAAGCCACGGGTAAGAGCTAGCGAGGCACATAATATTCCTGTTTACAATGGTCAATAAAACTTGCAGAATAGCCCTCCTACATACCTATAGGTAAATACTAACACAGCTCGTCAATATATTCACCAAGTGGTTCTGTCACCGCGTCAGTGTGCTGCCGCCGTCTTGAGGAAAATGTTCGCTAGGGCGTGGATAGTGTGTGCGGCGTGTGTGGGGTTGGGGGCGAGCCTGGACTACATGGACGCAGGTCAGTGTGGCAAACCATAGGAATTGGCTCCTATATACACCGTTAAATTTTAATCGTTTTAATCCCGTGGAGGGTCGATCCGGTACATGAAACACTATCGATTTGTAAAGACAAAATTAAAAAATAAAGTACCTTTTTTAGGGTTCCGTAGTCAACTAGGAACCCTTATAGTTTCGCCGTGTCTGTCTGTCTGTCCGTCCTCGCTTAATCTCTGTGACCGTTAGCACTAGAAAGCTGAAATTTGGTACCAATATGTATATCAATCACGCCGACAAAGTAGTAAAACAAAAATTGGAAAAAAAATGTTTTATTAGGGTAGCCCCCTATATGTAAAGTGGGAAGTGTTTTTTTTTTTAATTTCAACCCTAACGTGTGATATATTGTTGGATAGGTATTTAAAAATGAATAGGGGTTTACTAAAATCATTTTTTGATAATGTCAATAATTTCGGAAATAATCGCTCCAAAAGTAAAAAAACAATGTGTGTCCCCCCTCTAACTTTTGAACCATAAGTTTAGAAAATATGAAAAAAATCTGAAAAGTAGAACTTTATAAGGACTTTCTAGGAAAATTATTTTGAACATGATGGAAAGAACAGTTTTTGAAAAAAAAAGACAAAAGGGTTCTACATAATAATTTTTGGACTAAGTTTGTAGTATAATCGTATATGCAAGCATTTTTTTAAACTCATAAGGGGTACACTTATTGTGACGGACGGGAAACTACGGAACCCTACACTGAGCGTGGCCCGACACGCTCTTGGCCGATTTTTCAAAACTCGTATTAATTTACGCATGTACGAAATTAATTTCTTTAAAAAAAAAATCTGCTGAGCGAGTTCAATGATCTAAAGGTAGTTTGTACGCAGCGCCGACTACTATCTATAGGTCAACTCAGGAACTCGTTCAGCTGAAGTTTTCTTAAAGAAATGAATTTCGTACATGCGTAAATTAATACGAGTTTTGAAAAAAAGGTACTTTAGTTTTTAATTTCATCTTTACAAATCGATAATGTTTCATGTACCGGATCGACCCTCCACGGGATTAAAACGATTAAAATTTAGTGGTGGACAACTATAGGAGTTGGCTCGTATCGAGACGCGACGCGAATGACTGTGCTTGAAGTCCTCAAAGAGGATGCCGTAAAGCACATCAGTCTCTCGTGCAGACCTTCATCGAGGTACAGTGCGGGGATATGGAAGTATTGGGATTCTCTCACTGAAATAATAATAATAATAATAATGTAATGTTTACCTATTGTGTATGCAATAAAGTTCTCTATAAGTACGTAGATTCAATATGTTAAGAATATTCGTGTCTCGGTGTGCGACGCTGTATTTAATCATAGTCACAGTAGTCTAGTTGGGTTTAGTGTGGTGGCTGAACGAACTTAGGTTGCGGGATCAAACCCTGTCAGGTGCATTACTTTGTGTTATTTATTTCATTACCACTGCTCTCAAAACGGTGAAAGAAAACGTTGTGAGGATACCGGCATGTCATAATATAGAACCAAAAATTCGAAGATATGTGACATTCACCAGCCCGCACTTTGCCCGCGTGGTGGATTATGGCCCATTCCCTCTCCTAGAGAAGAGGCCCGAGTCCCAGCAGTGGGAATATTAAAAAGGCTTATCATGATAGTAGTTAATTGGTAAAGGATTCTTACGAGAAAACAATCTTACGTTCTTAAAGATATACGTACCTATGTATTAACAGTTTAAGGATTTACCTACTCGCATTTGTTAAGTTTTGGCTATTTTTACGTTCTTCAAGACTTCTCATCATAATAAATAAGTTACATTGCCCAGGACAGTCGATCATAATTATCCTCATTATACTCGTATTTAGAGTTTCCCTTTGCGCTTACATGGCAGACTCAAAATGAAGAGCTTTGGAAACTTCTCTTAAATAAAAGACTCTAATCGGTTGTTGAAACGTTCGGGATATTTCTTGGGCTGCAAACCAACCCCGAGTTATAGAAAAAGTGATTTTAATTTCCGAAGTTGAACAAGGAGAGTGGTCTCGGAAAAAGTATAAAGTTCTCTGAAAACAAATTTTCTTGTTAACAAATGGTTGCCCGCCTCTTCTACCCACCTTAATCACATATCAGGAGGTAACGGGCGGTTTAAAATCTTTTGTTTGTAATAGTTAATCAAAAATTGATTAAGAGCCGGTTGTAGCCACTGAGTATTTTTGTATGAACACTGAATATGTCTGTGTCGATTTCGCAGCCCCGTAACAGCTGTTTTATTTGTATAAAAAAACCGGCCAAGTGCGAGTCGGACTCGCCCATGAAGGGTTCCGTAGCAGCAAGTAACATAATATAAAAGTTCTTGTAATGTGTTGTAACTTTGATCGATGTTTTAATAATAGTGTATTTTTTTCGGTTTATGACGCATTAAAAAAAAACTACTTACTGGATTTCGTTCAAACCAATTTTCATTGGTAGTTTTTATAGTAATGTACATCATATATTTTTTTTAGTTTTATCATTCTCTTATCTTAGAAGTTAGAGGGGGGGGGACACACATTTTACCGCTTTGGAAGTGTCTCTCGCGCAAACTATTCATTTTAGAAAAAAATGATATTAGAAACCTCAGTATCATTTTTGAAGACCTATCCATAGATACCCCACACGCATGGGTTTGATGAAAAAAAAAATTTTGAGTTTCAGTTCTAAGTATGGGGACCCCCAAAATTTATTGCTTTTTTTCTATTTTTGTGTGAAAATCTTAATGCGGTTCACAGAATACATCTACTTACTAAGTTTCAACAGTATAGCTCTTATAGTTTCGGAAAAAAGTGGCTGTGACATACGGACGGACAGACAGACAGACAGACAGACAGACAGACAGACAGACAGACAGACAGACAGACATGACGAATCTATAAGGGTTCCGTTTTTTGCCATTTGGCTACGGAACCCTAAAAAGAAACAATAATTACATTCAAGATTTTTTATTTGAAAGCTACAAAAAATAATAAAGCTGGTTTTTAAAAAGGGCCTCTTTTTAAAAACAAGCTTTATTATTTTTTGTAACTGTCATTTATTTCTGTGACTTAATCTTGTAGCGATACACGTTTAAAATCGTCAATTAGGGTCAGATCAGCAATTTTTTTTTTTATCGAGCTAGCTTTTTAGGGTTCCGTAGCCAAATGGCAAAAAACGGAACCCTTATAGATTCGTCATGTCTGTCTGTCTGTCTGTCTGTCTGTCTGTCTGTCTGTCTGTCTGTCTGTCTGTCCGTCCGTATGTCACAGCCACTTTATTCCGAAACTATAAGAGCTATACTGTTGAAACTTAGTAAGTAGATGTATTCTGTGAACCGCATTAAGATTTTCACACAAAAATAGAAAAAAAGCAATAAATTTTGGGGGTCCCCATACTTAGAACTGAAACTCAAAATTTTTTTTTTCATCAAACCCATGCGTGTGGGGTATCTATGGATAGGTCTTCAAAAATGATACTGAGGTTTCTAATATCATTTTTTTCTAAACTGAATAGTTTGCGCGAGAGACACTTCCAAAGTGGTAAAATGTGTGTCCCCCCCCCCTCTAACTTCTAAAATAAGAGAATGATAAAACTAAAAAAAATATATGATGTACATTACTATAAAAACTACCAACGAAAATTGGTTTGAACGAAATCTAGTAAGTAATTTTTTTTTAATGCGTCATAAACTGAAAAAAATACACTATTATTAAAACATCGATCAAAGTTACAACACATTACAAGAACTTTTATATTATGTTACTTGCTGCTACGGAACCCTACATGGGCGAGTCCGACTCGCACTTGGCCGGTTTTTTATAATACCTATCGTGTTTTGATTTTTGCGCGATGGTCGGTTAAGACCGAGTCAAATTGAATAAAAAAATTTTTCATGGTGTTCCCTTTTATATTGGTTTTCCAGAGGTTTAAAAAAAGTTCAAAATGAGTAGAATCTGGCCTTAATATTGTTCACCCAGACACTTGGGGGAGGCCTCTGTCCGGTGGTAGACGATGATTGCAAGAAATGATGATATGATAACCCCTCCAGATATTACCGACGGGGAACCCAGCAGGCCCGAGGTGGGGCCCATCACGCAGTCGGTTTCGGGACAGTTCCGAGGGTCATGGATGGAGTCTCGGCGTGGGAGACGCTTTCAGGCATATCGAGGGATCCGGTATGCTGAGCCCCCTGTCGACGAACTCAGGTTCCAGGTAAGACATTTTTGTCGAAATATTCTTTAGTGAAAAAGTGTTGAAAAGTAAAATGACCAAATTTTGACATTGAGATTATTCAGTTCGAATTATGAACACATTCGACCAAATGATATTTGGCCGAATGTGTTAAAGTAATGTAGTGCCCAAAACTGCATCGCAAACCCTTTGCAATGCAGTTTTAGTAACTTAACTTTGACCTTCATAACAACGTTTGGGCTATTGTGCTTTTTGGCCACGCCAAGAAGAAAAAAATTAAGTGATTTTACGTGACTTAAGTAGTTACTACCAACTACCAAGGTTACCGTTGTATTTAGATCAATTGATAAGGCATGATTTTAAAATGGCATTCTACCTACCTTGCGGCTGAATGACGGTGATTTATGAAAGAGGAATCACTGCATCAGCTACCAGTCAAGAACTTGAGGCTTCTCCAAAATGCCTGTCACAAGCTTACCTGCCTGTGTTTGGGCAATACACTTACTTGGAAACCCGCTCGTATTCTACCGCATTTAGGTACGCAATAGACTGTTATCCGCACTTGTGCAGACAAGTGCACGTGCTTTTCCCTGCCACAATATTTATCGTATCAGGCTGGGCGCGCGTCGATCCCCACGAATCGCCGGTCATCCCCTGTTTATTCATTTCTTCGTAACTGTATTGAAAAAAGTCGTTTGATGTACTGCATTTGTATCAAATATAGCCGCCGAAGCCCATCCTGAAATACCAAGAAATGGTGGACGCCAGCAAGGACGGCCCCGCGTGCCCCTCGCCCACCAGGCCCGGCTACTACGTGGACGAGGATTGTCTCGTCGTCAACGTCTACACTCCTGGGCATATCAAGTAATATTCTCTAGCTAAACAACTACTCACATTGTGCTGTCTTTTTAGGGTTCCGTACCTCAAAAGGAAAAAACGGAACCCTTATAGGAACACTTTGTTGTCCGTCCGTCTGTCTGTCTGTCTGTCTGTCAAGACCCTTTATCTCGAGAACGCGTGGACGTATCGAGTTGAAATAAAAACATATACTTAGGTCTGCAGTCCCTTCAAGCTGTGAAAATATCAAACTTCTAAGTTAACGAATAAAAAAGATACGATCGTTTATGTCGCAAATAAGCGTATATTTTGATACTCTCAAAGATCGAAATTCATAGGGTACTTCCCGTTGACCCAGAATCCTGAAATTTGGCACAAAGCAAGGTCTTATAGCACAGGTATAGGAAAAAATCTGAGAACAGTAAATTTTTTGTTACCACAAAAAAAAATACAATTCTAAAAATCTTCGAGACTCCATTCGGAAATTGTAGTTTGCACGGAACCCTCAGTGCGCGAGTCCGACTCGCACTTGCCCAGTTTTTATTTTTATTATTGAATTGATAGGATCACGCTTGAATGCTGTCTGCTTACCTGATGGTAAGTCATTATGTGATGGACGATGAAGCACGCTTTCCTAAAAGTAACCTATTCACTCTTGACTTAAATAACCCTAAGTTGTAGCTATCATGAAACACAGACCCCGGTAGAGAATTCCACTCCTTAGCTGTAGGTACGTACGCACAATGATTGCTTTTCAAAAATGGTTTGTGAGTATGGGTAGTACGTCCACCATTTACCGGTAGCGCATACCTGTACGTCTGGTTGTCCGATGATGGAACGGTTTTAGTGGATTAAGTTATGCAATTCCGACGCACACTCCTCGAAATGCAACCGGTAGAAAAGCGACTATCAAAGTGTAAAGTTCTGTTGCCCAAAAACTGCTCAAAAACGTGTCGTTGATAGATGCAGGTGAAAGCTTAAGTTATCTCGCTAGCAGCTCAAACATACGGTCTTTTTTGAGGTGGAAAATCATTAAAGAACTTCTTTCATCCTAAGTGCGGCGAGAGGGTTCATCTGACTTCTCCTGGCTAAACCCACCTGTGTTCCTTTACCCTACCCTTCGCATTCCAGCACTGCGGTAACTCTTTCGAATATGGCCACAGCCCTCATGCATGGGGCCAAATTATAAGAGAACTCTCATTTACTCTCACACTAATTATTTCCAGGTCTAGACTGTTGCCCGTGATCGTGTTCATCCACCCCGGTGGGTTTTACTCGATGACCGGGCGCAGCGACCTGGCGGGGCCGCACTATCTACTGGACAGGGACGTGGTGCTCGTCACCATCAACTACAGGCTAGGCTCTCTCGGTAAGTTAAATTGTCTGAGTAATCGTATTCATCCACCCCGGCGAGTTCTATTTGATGTCCGGGCGCAGCGACCTGGCGGGGCCGCACTATCTGCTGAACAGGCACGTGGTGGTCATCACCATAAACTACAGGCTCAGCTCTTTCAGTAAACTGGCTGATGCCAGTGATCGTGTTCATCCACCCTATTGAGCTTTATTCGATGTCTGTGCGCAGTGACCCAACAGGGGGCACTGATATCTGGTCAACCATCACCCACAGAGCACGAATCTCTTCCTAAGTATGTTTTATCAAAAATACGGTTAAACCAAAAAAGGCTCTATCTGAAATTCCAACTGTCTTAAATCTCATTCCAGCTATGAAGCAGGGAATTTACTAGGCCTGCATTAGGGCGTGTATACGTTAGGCTTTTGTCCACCGGTCATATGGACTACACTAACCAAAGCGTGTTCCACCTAACCTTCTCGTACCATTTCAGCCGAAAGACGCCCACTGTTGGACATAGACGACCCAAGCGTCGCCACATCGACCGGTCCTGTGCGTCACGTATCCATCGGCTACCCTTGACCCTGACCAGGTCATCGGTCCACCTTACCCTAGCCCTCTAGAAAGTTGTTTTATGTTGTATTTAGTATCGGCAGTTTTAAACTTGCTAATTACGGTGCTTAGCCAATCACGGTGCTCGAAATCTCCACCCCGCGTCGGTGTAAGTGGAGCGGAGTGGACTTTCGAATAAAACAAATAATCACGCGGCCTCGAACCGGACAGAATGGAGTCGGAACCGAGCGAAGAGCACGATGGGAGGGTAGCTCAACTCCACTCTGCCCCGCTCTGCTTCAATGGAAATACTTGACACTTTTCACTCCTCTTCTCTGCTCAACTCAAAACGCAGCCTTTCAACTAGTTCATTACAGGCTCTAAGGACTACTATATTCGAAATCTTTCTGTTATAATTAAGACAGCAAGAGTTATCGATAGTATGGTGTAACTTTATGCTCCTTCTCTTCCAGGTTTCCTCGCACTGGGTAACCATCTGGCTCCCGGCAACAATGGCTTCAAAGACCAGGTGGTGGCGCTGAAGTGGGTGCAGAGGAACATCGCCGCGTTCGGGGGAGACCATGACCGCGTCACCATCGCCGGCTGCAGCGCGGGAGGAGAGAGCGTCATGGCGCATATGATATCGCCGATGTCGAAAGGTGAGTAGACGAAAACAGCGAAATAAATGGCGTACAGTTACAGAGTGATATTCTCCACTGGAGTCCATAATTTTTAGACACAATGCAAAATGCAGGTACAGGCAGAATGGCACGGCATGGGTGTCCTGTAGGGTCCACCCACAGGACACCCATATTTCACCAGCTACGAGTACGTTAGTCCTGTATTGAAGGAGGCGGTTGCATTGCGGACTTGGGTTCACACTCCAAGCTGCTACCGGAAAATTCCATACGAAAACCTTAATAAAATTTTATCCCAGGAATCGAACTTGCCCAGTAGCAGCGCTGTCGGCCACATTCGACCAACGACGAACTTATTATCATAATACGTCGGTTCAGGGTGTAGACCAGCGAGAATCTCCTCCCAACTGATTTATTATGATATAAGCTTTAGGTATTCAATTCACAACGAACCGTGAGAAAGTGTTCTTTTATCTGCTCGGCTCACGCGATCTTAGCTCCGACTCTGTTAAGCGGTGTTTCACAACATTTCATCTCATTGTCAAACTGGATTCCGCACTTAATTGACTTCACCGACACAAGCTGCCGTTGACTTCACCGGCAAATATAAATCTTATCGTAAACTTCCAGGCCTCTTCCACCGTGGCATATCATTGAGTGGCTCCCTGACCTCCAAGGTGCCGCTCCCGTCTGATCACCTGGACAATGCCATCAAGCAGGCGCGGATGACCGGCTGTCCCGAAGACAACATGACCCAGCTTTACGACTGCCTCAAGAACAAACCCTGGAAGGAGATCGCTAGTTCCCTGCTCAAATTCTATGTGAGATTCTTTGCTACGGTAAAGGCACCTAACGTCGGGAGATTTTTGCTGAAAATTTAAAAGGAAATCTAAAACTAATACCTTTCTCAAGACTTTTCTTTGCTTTTTCTCTTGAAATAGACTAAAAGTTGAACTGAAATTTGAAATAAAATAAAAAATGGAATAGGTCCTATGTAGTAGGAACCTAATTCGGAGGCACTTGTTTCCTAATTCCGACGTTAACTCGACAAAATCTTATAAATTGCTTGTTGGAATCGCCGTTTTCCGTGTACTTACTTCGGAATAAAGTGACAATTTCAGCTTTCCATGGAATTAGGTGCCTTTACCATTTCTTGTAGTGTTACTGCTGCCACCCGCGGTTGCGCGCCCGTCGCATGGGAGCTTTAGACACCGTTTTTCACCTTTCCCTACCTAATGGACATAAATTCTTCTTCACAGTACTACTGCCAACAACCTTCCGACATGTCCCGCATGTCGGATGAGCTGTGGGCTGATTAAGAGACTTATTGGGTCCCATTAAACGCATAGCGACATCGCGGCAGATTAAGGTGAAGGTGGAGAGATGAGCTGGACAACTACCGGAGGGGCTGGCCTGCTATGGCCGAGGACAGACGTGTGTGGGAAAAGGAAAGGGGGGCCTTCGCCTTGCAGTGGGATATAATGGGCTAACTAACTTTAAATAATGACCATAAAAAAAGTACACGAAGTACTACTCCTAAACCGCTCCCTCGTCATCCGGCACTGTGCCCAGAAGACTAGCAGCATTGCTAAGTTGAATAGCAATGTTAATTTTTTGGAAGAAGATCGAGCCAGCCTTCTGGTCAAGCAAAGTATCGATCAGTCGGCGTCAAATTGCCTTGAAAAGTAGAGCATACTTCGACCCTATTAGTGTAAATACTTAAATAAAATGCCTTTTTCGTGGTGTGGTGCTGATTCTTCTGAACCTGCAGGAGTTCGGCTACGACCCGCTGGTGCTGTGGCGGCCGGTGGTGGAGCCTGACTTCGGCCAGGAGCGGTTCCTGACAGAGGAGCCGATGGTCGCCATCCGGCAGGGGCGGATGCACTCCGTGCCCTTCCTCATCAGTCAGACCAATGGGGAGTTCTTCTGGAAGGCGTTCAGTGAGTATTTTAACAGGATTAATGTTATTGACATGTTGGACCGATGACCTGGTGTGGGTTGCGGGAATCCGAAGGATGCGAGACGCGCAGGATCAGTCAATGTAGCGACGATGATGGTGATGATGTGTTATTGTTCATGCTATATTTCAACGGGACACCATGGCGACGCGACCTGTTGCGTTGGCTCGGTGTCTCGGAGAAATATAGCCTATCAAACTAGACCACGCCGCCACTAAATTGGTTGTGAAAGAAAGAAAAGAAAGAAAGAAAAACGTTTATTTGTGCCTCACACAATAATATAAACTAAAAAAACACAATGAAAAGAAAAAAGAAAGATATAATCAGTGTGAGGCCAAAAAGGCACCTAACTCAGCATCCAAACCAACCAAAGACACCAGGTGTAACTCTCTATAGAGCTGCATACATTTTCCTGGTAGCGGCGACTGGTCGCACCGCCATGGTGTCTCAGTGAAATATAGCCCTTCGGGTCGTTACACGGCCGTAGCTAGGGGGGACATTGTGGGACAATGCCCTGCCTCACTCTCACTTAGACGTGGACTTCTACATCCACGCTCATAGTCTGTCACAGAACTTTTTTGTCTACGAATAGCTTTAGTTTTGGCTGGATATTGAATCATCACTGATCTGTCACCACCAGTCAGTGATATACATGGCAATTGATTGAGATGCCCGACTGCTCGTGCTTCGAGGGCAGGTGAATTATGGTATTTTTTTTACTTCCGCCCTACCTGTAACCACTGCCGCCCTACCTCAAAATCGACTCTAGCTACAGCCCTGGGGCCGTGTTTTCAAATTTTGATAACCACGGGCATGCCTCTTATTATATTAAGTTCTTGAAAACCTAGCATCACTTCTCTATCTCAATTCACAGCCATCCTAAAGAACCAAACCCTGATCAACACGATGAACTCGAACTGGAGCTACGTGGCTCCGATCTCGTTCAGCCTGCCGCGCAACGAGTCCGAGGACACCCTGGCGCGGCTGCGGCTGCCGTACCTGGGGGACAAGCCGCTGGTCAACGACACGGCAAGCGCAGCAGGCCTAGGGCAGATGTATGGAGACGCTATTACTGGATTTCCTATACATAGGTGAGACATACCTTTTTTTTTCAGTGAAAATTCAACAAATATTTTCTCTGGTTCTGGGTGGTGCGAGAGTGTTTGTCAGACTTTTACTGAGTAAAACACACCTGTGTTGCTTCAGTTGCCTTTACGTTCCAAGGCCACGGTAAATCTTTGAATTGTGGTAATCAGTGTGATGGTCTGTGAAAAATTGGATGAAAATTATTGCATGTAGCGGAGATGAGAACGTTGAGACGAATGTGTTGAGTGACGAGAATGGATAAAGTGAGAAATGAATTAATATTAGAGGACGTTTGTTTTGGCGGTAGTCATGTGAAGAGGAGTGAAAAAAAAATATGTTACTAAAAGAGGTATGACTGTATGGTCGGATGGAGAGGGCGATACTCCAGAAAAGAGAGTCAGTAATAGCGAGACGGGTGACAGAATAGAATGGAAGTGAAAAAAACGTGTTGATCACAAATAACGTGGGAAAAGAACAAAAATATGGTGATGACGTTTTTTATGTGTCTCTCAAATTCTTTTTCTTTTCGATTCGATGGTAAACTCGTGAAACTATTTGGGCCCAGTAGGTGGCTAAATTAATAGCAGCATCGGTGACACTCATCAAATCCTCCAAAGTGCAGATGTGTGGGCACTTGGGGCGTTCTAAAGTGTGGCTCATGTTGTGAACAGGACTTAGACCATGATTGTTTTAATCTTGTTTGTTAGTGTGGGTAAGAGATGGTGCTAGACAACCTGTGTAGCTCTGTCTTTTACCAACACTGAAACAAGATTAAAACAATCTAACTTTGAACGAAATAGTATCTCCGCAGGAGCACCGCACTCACATTGAGTAGGTATCCGACGGGTCTTTAGAACCCTATTTTGCTAAGTTGTGTTTGCAGCGGCCTACCTGGGTGAGCAATCGATTTAGTGCTCTCCATATAGACCACCACCATATTTCCGGAAGACGCAGCATTGGAAGGCCTCCGAAGGACAAGAGGACAGGAGGTCAGGGTCGTGGGAACCCGATGGATGCGTGACGCACGGGACCGGTCGTTGTGGCGACGCTTGGGGGAGGCCTATGTCCAACAGTGGAAGTCTTTCGGCTGATATGATGATGATGATGATATAGACTACTGCAAATCGAGTCTGTCAACTAAACTTCCAACATTACCTTCTGTTTCAGAATGGCCAACCTGATGTGCCGGCACTCGTCGCACCCGGTGTACTACGCGGAGTTCACGTACGTCGGCAACCACAGCCACTACGAGAATCCAGTCACCAAGAAACCTGCGACACGTAAGTGGTGCCATCTGTTAGGGACCCAGCGCATTATGTTGCTGATAGAAATCTTGAATGGTTTTACCGAGACTTGTGAACTCCATTGCCTTCGCGCTTTTCTAGTGTGACCAACATTGTTGATTCCTGGTTTAGGAATTGGAGTGATAATAATGAACAGTATAGCGAGCTGGTCACAAAAAATATTTCCGGCTCAACTAAAAGAAATGAAAGATTAAGGACGATCCGTGGGTAGAGGGCTAGTACATAGTACGTGCTGTGGGATGCAGTCGGCGCACTGTGCAATAAATGGCGAGCTTGTTTCAGTGATGCAAATTCCAAAGTTCCTGACGATAGAATCTAGTAATCCTGTCCATGATTTATACTGTTTTTGAATTGTGAATTTAGAGTGGTTAAGAACATATGAAACCGTAGTTTGATGCAATAGTTTCACAGGTTTCATACTGGTTTGATAAATAATATAAAATACCAAATTCAGATTCTGACATACTTGAGAAATTCGACTGTAAAAGTAGAAAATTGACCTAAGGGAACAAACACTCGAAATAAAAAGTATTCTATGTGCTATTGCAGGACGTGGTCTATCTGTGTACCAAGTTTTATCGAAATCCGTTCGGCCGTTCGAGCGTGAAGTAGTAACAAAGACACACACACTCACTCACTCAAAAACTTTCACCTTAATAATATTAAATGTGATCCAATTTTTATTCAGTGGCTGCCCATCACGACGATCTAATTTACCTGTTCTCGTTGAGCTACCGCTACCCCATGATCGGCGTCGACGACTCGCTCGACTCCAAGATGGTGGACAAGATGACCGCTATCTGGTACAACTTCGCTAATAATGGGTGAGATATCAATTTAACTAATAGTACTTAATTGTTAAACTAATAAAAAACATTTATCTAGTTCCTAAATAATGACATAATATGTATTTGAAACTGCCTGCCAAAAATGTAATCTATCTAGTCATAGAAGCATTTGTTGCGTAAACAAATTCAAAAGGCTATTATTTTATGAATGTTTTTGTGTTGAGGTATTTACATTACACTTGTAAAGGGAGTTTCAAGTGATTTTTTAGCAACCAAACCCTGTGAAGTCTTAAATCCGGCAGTGTACGTCTTTTATCCATGGAACATGTCTTTTATTCAACAGAAAATCTGACACCACTCTTACTAAGTGATTTGTTTCAGAGCCCGGCCATATGTAGTATGATTCGGCATCATAACGTGTATCCGCACTAGTCTTGCCAGGCGTCTCGATTTGCGCGGGATATCCCGATTTTTAGGAGTCTGGGGACGCGTCCCAATTTGCACCTGATCGGGACGATAAATGTCCCGATAAATCAAATACCCTGAAACTCAAAGAGCGACTAAAGAAGTCTGGGTTTTACTCAGTAAAATTTTGACTCGCCCTTTCGTTCCACACCAGAGCGGAGGAGTCATTGGATGATTTGCTACCCAAAAAAAATCTTTAAAAAAAAATGTTCCGATCTCTCGACTCTAAGTCCCGATTTGTTTTACCATCTTTCCCGATTTTTATCCAAATGGACCTGGCAACACTAATCCGCACGGACACGGCACGGTACCTTATAATTGCACGAACGACGCGACGTAAAGTGCTGCGGTCAGGCGCCGCGCAGGTTCACGACTTCATGTCAACGATGCCGCAGCTGCGTACACTATGCCATTTTACATGAATCGATTAGCTATCCGACCTGCACAACCTAGTAATAGGGTTAGACCCTGACCACGCACGCTTAGTCAAAGTGAGACGTAACTCAAAAAAGGGTAGATTCAAATACTTCTTTTTGAGATAGGTCTCTAACCCTGTTATGTTGCGCAGGTCGAATAGTTAATCGCTTAATGTAAATTGCAACAGTGTACAGCTGCATCTGTTTCGGTTCAGACTGGAATCGGCCGCAATACAGTGACCCATCGTAGGGGTCCAGCAGGGTCGAAGCCATGGGTGATCAAAATCAAAATCAATGAAAGAGAATGATGCGAAAGAGATCCCGGGGCCCCGGAACAATGGCAAATAAGGAACAGGTGTGGGTTCTTGGTCAGTAAAAGTCTGAAACGCCCGCCCGCTCCACCCAAGGACAGGAGATGTCAGTAGATACATGATTTTCCCACCAAAAAAAAAATAGTAACCCATATTAGAATGCAGATTAAAGAAACCAACCCACTTACAATGTTTCTCTTCTCTTCCTAGCTACCCTATCCCCCTGGGTGACACCAACGAGCTGTCTTCAGTCTCCTGGCCGGCTATGAAGCCAGCCATGAGGAACTACCTGCGCATAGACAAGGAGTTCACCGTGCTACAGAACCTCTATGAAGACAGGTTCAAGGTGTGGGACGAATTTTACCCGATACAATACTAAGGACGATTAGGTTTAGATCTAACTGTGTGCTAATAAATTATTTGTATTTTACGCGTAGTTTTTTTTTTGTTACCTTTAATTCATTAAACCCCAAGTGAATGACCGTTCGCTCTCTCATTGTCTTTATATTGTTTTTATTACGGTATTCGAAAGGTTGACCAAATTGCTGCAAACTAGCGTTCCAACCAAGGTGACCTTGCTAGTTGCAATCCATGTAGACAGTTGTAATCCATAGCCTTCATCACCCTTGGTTGGTCGCGTGCTCTTAGCCACCGAACATGTTGACGCGTGGTTTACATCCATGTAGCCGCAACACAAACGCTAGTCTGCAACCGTTTGCTCCAACCTGTGATTATCTATTACATTTATGTAAGTACATAGGTTTATAGTTTAGAATAGTAAATAAACCATTTGATACAGGCGCAACAATCACAAACATGCATTGACTTATATTCTTAGTACATATATATCGATGCAAACATGACTAAAATAAACTAAATGTTTTGAACAGTTTTATTTATCAAATTTTTCAGGGACCTAAATAATAAGTTAGTTAGGTAGTTAATTTATCTTTAAGTAAAATTTTTGTAAAAGAGCTGTGGATTTTGTGAATGAATAAATAAATAAATCAGTATTTATTTAATTCTTATTGCACACAAAAGTACAGAAGTGGACCGCCATAAGACATTTTTTCTTTATCAGGAATAGGTATTTATGACAAAGATTTATCACTGAATTCATGTAATCTTACAGGAAGGTTCTGCTCATGCCCTTGACGTAATCCCATATCCGTCTGACGTCATCATATAGGTACTTAGTTTTGTGCAACTCAAGGTTCCACTCTAACTTGACTGAAGTAACTGAAGCGCCTGCCACAAATGTCATCGCAACGTGTCACTCGCGGGATTTCAAGTTCATGTCCAAGAATGATTCACCTTATCTTGCCATGTCACTATAGACCTTATCACAAGGTTATAAAACTGATATTTAATTGTGTAAGAAATAAACTCGTGATATAAACATTCGGAAATTTACCTTACTACGTGCGGTTAAGGGAGAGTTTCCCATGTGGAGGGTTTGAAATATAAGGCCTTTGAGCGCCCACGCGCATGCGTACCTCTTGTCCACTTATTCCCTACCCTTGAAAAATAGTGCTGGGAATATTATAATATTGATAACTATCGATACAAACATGGGAGAATGAAGTACTGTTGCGTTAAAGTCGCTCTCACAGTAAGGAATCTAATTCGTACACTGTAATATTGCACGTATTTACACATTGAAACCACTGGATAAGCGTCCAATAGGTATAATGCATCACAAAAATAATCTTGGTACCTACTTAATATTCTTTTTTAATTTTATCGCATGTATGCGTGATAATTATGTTTTATTCATATAAAAAATTCGGGTATTTTTTATGTACCTACCACAGTTTTATTTAGTAGGTAGAGTCCGTCTAACGAAAGCGTGACCTGAGAAAAGGAGGTTAAAACCAAAAATTTTGTATGTGGTATTATTGAAATAGTAGGAGAAAAAAGTTTTGATACTTGAGTATTTTTTGTATTTATGACAATTGTATAATAGTTGTATAGGAACTTAAATTTTAATCAAAAAGGTGTGTGTAGGCTTAAACTAGAACTACACTACACCGACGCACACGTGTGAGACGTCTCAAACGTGTGCGGCAGGTGTGCACACTACACTGACGCAACGCGTAACACGTGTGATGCCTTTGATTTCATCGGAGGATTAAAAACAGATCAAGCTTGCTTTTTCATTTACCATCCATTTACACTTCCGCCTGACCACCAAGATCAGACGCGTGGATAGTCCCGCCCACCTTCCTCTAAAATTTCTGGGACCGATGTGTCCGCGTCGCGGACGTAGCGTCGCATGGCGTGGCGTGGATCAAGTGTAGCTCTAAAAGTCTATTTTCCATATGAAATGTATGGAGACCGACGCTCCGAGATCGGCGTGTGTAGCACACGTGTGAGCAGTATAGTTCTACCTTTAATTATTGGTGGGTGTATGGTAAAGGTCAATAACACACAAAATGTTAGTTATTATTCCAAATTATTTTATTTTATCTGTTATTTCAAATGTCACTACATAATATTCAAATAATACTCTTTATTTACCATTTCATTCGACTCGTGAGCCACAGAAAGTTCAGCAGCTACCTCTTTCAAACTTGAACTAGGATTTCAGTCACTATTTCCTTCACTTTCGCGATTTTAACTTCAGTTGAAGACTTTGATGCGCTACCAGACAGACTGAGGCAAATCTTTCATTACATCTCAGCCGCTTTTGAACGCATTCTACTACTCATTAGCATGTTTTTGATTAAGTCGATTCACCAAAAGTCTTTTTTGTTCGATGTTTATGTCAATTACGAAATTCGCAATATGCCAGATTATCTAAAAATATAAGAAAAAAAAAATATTATTATATCGTAAATATATCTAATAATATTTGTCAACAAGGATCAAGAATTTAATGTCATACTAACTTAAAAATTCAGAAATCGTATATAAACATTGTTGGTTTTTATTGAAAACACCTTCTTTCTCTTCTTGTTTTTGTTTGAATTTATTAACCATAGTGTGTAGCAGTTTTCGCACGTTACTGTTTATTGTTTTTTCCATAATTAAGCAATTATTATAGAAAAATAAATATCTGTTTACAAAAACTGACAATTACAACCATAGACTTTGACGTGATTTTTTCGGCAAAACAATGTTGCCAATTTAATTTTAAAAAAAAACTCCAGGTTACGCTTTCAGTAGACGCACTCTAGTTACTTTTTGATTCAAATGCTTGGTATAAAAATACTTTTTTTTTCCATTAGGGTTTTGATAATTATTTAATCTAAGTATCCTTTACTAAACTTCATAACCTTCATTTATAAAGTTTTGTCACGTGCATTATTGTAAAACATTTATAGAATATACCATTGTGATTTTAGAAAATTGCACGATGCCTTTACAGGGGGCAAGCCAAGGAATCATGATCTAACTACTACTTACCTATTAAAAAAAAATCTCGTGCTACCACGTGTCATCAGTGCAGTAATGCTGATTTTTCTGAATTGCTACACTACTACTAACAAATATAATGTTAATAGTAAGTAATAAATAATGCTATCAAAAGCTTCACCACAACAACTTTATCAACATACTAATATATAATCGTGAAGTTTGAATACATGAACAGAAAAAAATAATTGTATTCTAATTCAAATTGTCTATCTTTATTAAAGAATGATTTTATTACTTACACCAGTGTAAAAAGTTTGTGAACGTTTTAATTCTACCACCAACAGCTGATTTTCAATTGCAATCAAAGATAATTCGGAAAGCCGCTCTTGTTGTCGAGTGCCGGCCGGCCGGCCGGGATGGTCAGCCAATACTATTGAAACGATTAATTTAAACTTAACGAATATCTAATATAATGCTACGTCTACTATCGCATTTGGTTGAGGAGTTGCTAAATATTTCGCATTATTCGTAAAAGCATCAACTATGTCCAGTCACGGTAAACAACAATGAACTACACGCCCAACAAATTACAAGATAACAATCTTTAATGATATTATATCTAGCCTGTACTGTCCTACTGCTGGGCAAAGGCCTCCCTCCATTCCTTCCATTGTTCTCGGCTTTGAGCCACTTCTTGCCAATTCCTAAGAAAGACATCTAAATCCCACCATCTTCTTGGTCTGCCTCGACCCCGTTTGTGCGATTACAGGGCACCTTTGTATTTTTCTGGTTCACCACTCGATCGGCATGTGGCAGACATGTCCAGCCCAGTCCCACTTAAGCTGGGCAGCCTTCTGAGCCACGTCAATGATCTGCGTATAAAAGCGCAATAATATATAGTGCTTCGAACGCGATCCGTTATTTTATCACCTAGTATGCTACGCTCTACAGCACTTCAGCAAACCTTAAGTTTGGACCTTTGAGTGTTAGTCAAAGTCCAAGTCTGTGCAACGTAAGTCAGGATGGAGAGAATACAAATGTCTATTAGCTTACGCTTAAAGTAACATAGGCAAAGTGCCTTTAATTCATTAAACCCCAAACGAACGCCGGTATTCGTGCACCTTATTGTCTTTCTCTTGTGTCTGTAATTTCCACGATTGAAAGGTTAAATACAGTATGTGTAAAAAGTCAACCGACTTGGGAAATTAGTATAATATTTAATCATTTAAAAAATAGGTACTTAATATCAATCCATTTTATCAAGTTCTTCTACGAGTATTAGTAAACAATGATCAAGATCTCTTATTCAACCTTGATTATTGAACCAGCGTTGACTACATCAGATTTCAATACTCAATACTCTATTGCATTATATATGTACCTACATTTACACATAGATGGTATAAAAATATAGTTAAGATCAAAATGGACCCTGTCGGGCACAGCAAAGCCAGGAGAGAGGATGAAGGCCAATAAAATAAAGATATTTCACATATTTTTGTCATCGTTATTAATAAATTATGTGCCTATTTATTTTAATTAAATTGTGTATGCATCTTATTATATTGTTATGTCTAAGTATTGGTCTAGTTTATTTATTGTCGTCATTATTTTCATTGAATTCTAATAATTTCCCAAGTCGGTTGACTTTTTAGACAGACACTAGTTCTTTCATAGACCAGTAGCTACTTATCTTGCTACATATCTGTGTTAATAAATTATTTTTTTGCGACAAAAACGATACTCTACGAAAACGTCGGACCAAGAAATTATGCAATGACGCAAGGGAAAAATGACTGAAGTTTGGAAGCAATAATATTTTAATTTTATTATTATGTATAAGGGCTCAAAATAAATAGCTTAATGTACAGGAGACCAAGTAAGTTATTTTTTTTTTATAATTGAATTTGGTACCTATTCCAACCATTATATTTACAATGAAAAATGCTAACATACCGCTTAATAACCTAAACATTCACGCACATATTAACTGCAAGTACTCGTATGCTGACAATGCATGCTCTTGCCCCACTTTAGCCAAAGCTGACCAAGTAAAATATCTAGGTGTAACGATTGACTCAAATCTGAATTTCCGTAAACATATCGAGTTATTGTGTACGAGAGTGCGCAAATTAATATATGTTTTTAAAAATTTGCGCGACATAGCCGACTACAAATTAATAAAACAGGTTTATTTGGCTTTGTGTCAATCCATTCTTACATATTGCATAACTTCTTGGGGCGGTGCTGCTAAAACCATTTTACTCCCGTTAGAACGTGCTCAAAGAGCAATTCTCAAGGTTGCTACCTTTCGCCCTTTTAGATTTCCTACGCACCAGCTGTACATAGCATGTAAAGTGCTAACAGTGCGGCAATTATTTATTTTAAACATAGTACTACATCAGCATAATGCACTGCCTTTTGTCCCTCCACCTTCAGACAAGAGAAGAAAGGACTTGGTTTGCATAAAGCCTCAAACCAGGCATGCCTTTACTAAGCGTTTTTACGTGTTCTTAGGTCCTTTTCTATATAACAGGCTTAACAAAGTATTAAGTTTCTATAGTATAAGTTACAAAACATGTAACAAGATGTTATCAGAATACTTAGTGTCACTCAATTACGCAGACACAGAACAACTTTTAGAAATTTTGTCATAATGGACTCGTTAATGTTTATTTTTGTATATTTTCATAGATATAGTTTTTAGATATTATTGTACCATATGCTTAGTTATCGTAGTCATTTATTACAGTAGAACATTTTTTATAATAATTTTATTCTAATTTTAAATTTTTATTGTCGCAATGAAACTGGACTGTAAAGTGATGGCCTGAAACACAGGTTTAAATTAACCTAGATCGGGCGGTCCATTATCAAATAATGCAATTCCAAACCACTACTAATTGTACTTTTTTTTTTGATATTTTAGTTTTACAATATTTTTAAGCACTGTAATTGTATCATTATTGTAATAGGAAACCTTGTTACTGTTGCCTAATGTTCATATTTTTGCAAATGTATTTTTTTTTTAATAAATTATTATTATTATTATTATTATTATTATTTCCGATTACTGTCAAAGCAGAAACATATTCGTGTGAAAATTTTGAATGATGCCATAAAATTTATAGAGATGATTACATCTACGAGTACACTTAATAATTATAATAAAGAGGTAAAGTTTGTTTTTTATGTATTTGTGTTTGTAGGAGGTAATCTCTGGAAGTACTGGTCCGGTTGCTAAATTTTTTTCATCTATAGAAAGCTGCTTTCTTTCTGAGTGACATAAGCTATATTTTATGTACGCAGGCAAAACCGTGGGCAAAAGCCAGTTGTTTATAATTTGAGCCCTGTTTTTTTGTTTTGATACCCTATTCATTAAAATTAAATAAATAATTGAATTAACTGATGTCTATAGAAAAATATAAAGTGTCGTCGACGGAAATTAAAAAGAATAATGTCGAATATTTTATTTAAAAATAAGTAATTTAGTTACACTAAAAAAATTGTTGCGTAGTACATTTACTTATATGCCTATCGATGATAATATGATATATCATTCCGATAAATAGTATGATTACCAAACATTAGGAACATCATACTATATGCCTACTTAGATACTAACTTATTTGTATCATAATTATGAGTACGAGATAAAAATGTAGACAAACATTTTTCTGTACCGACGCGACCGGCACATTCCGTAAAGTGGATACATTCGATTCAAAGCTATATGTAGTTTTATACTTACTAATAAATTGTATCAATAACGTCAGCAAACGCCTCTGTACTGGTGATATTATGGTCAAGGTCAACGTAACTTCATATTAGAAGAAGTGATAAAAAAACAACACCCAAAAGTCGAAATCGAAACTGTTATTATATTTATTAATTAAACCAAGACTCAACGACGAAAAGACTGTATATAGACGACATCTTAAAAAATCAGATCAAGTTCATATCAGCGTCAAATACGAATAGCATCACAATTTCTCATTATAGATCGGTCATCGACCGCAATAATGCGCTGCTGCGCGAAACAATATCGCTCGCTGTGAAAACAATCTCTCGCATAACAACACGCACTGGCGGGCAAACACCATCGATTGTCGATGCGAGCGCGCGCGTCCCCTCCCTCGCGCCGCCATGACACTCCGCGAGCGCGCCCTACGCGCCTGGCACGTACCAAAATAGAATATTCGATTTTAAAATAATATTATTTCGGTCAGGAATACTCTGGATATTACAAGTAAGTCGATTTTTTGCTTTATTTTTTTAGTAGTCACATCACTATTGATTGCTCTAGCGATTGTTGGTATTCCTATTTATTGTTTTTTTTATGTCATGTTAAATTGATTTCCTACCCACAGGCCCACAGAAATCGAGCAAGGTCTTTTATTATATTTTTTGAGTATTGATTTTAGTTGTAGTATGTAATGCTTTTATAGCTTAGCTTTTAATTCGATGTTTATTTCATATTTTCTTGTCTCCAGTTGGAGGATATGAGATAAGTATGACAGTTGTTTCCAGCCGGTAGTAAAACCATTTTTTTTTTATTGGTATCGTATCGACTGACCATTATGCTACCAATTCTTTTACTTCCTTGTTTATTATTTGCAATAAGATTTTCTTGTCAACTTGATGTTTTTGCTTACTTACAACTTTATGAAATAAGATGCTTTTGCTTGTAATTTCAACACTGCCTAACTACAGTCATAGATCAACGAGTCTCACAGAGGCGACAGGAGTGATTGCGTGAAAATGTGTTATTTTTTCCTAAACAAGGAAATGTTTTATAATTTCAGGTATTGTGAAGGGCCTGCGGCCTTCTTACCGGCATGGCGAACAACTGGTGGAAGGAACCCGACATGGGGGGTAAGAAATTTTTTTTAAGTACCTATTGTTTTTTTTTTAATATTCGCCGCCAAAAATATACAATGAAAAAATTTCAAAGAATTGTCAAAAAGAAGCCATCAAATATTAAAAGATAGTTAATGACTTAATGTGCCAAGTCCGGTTAAGCAGACGACAAAGTAATAGAAACCAACCATAACAAAAAAATAATAATTAGTGGCGAGATTGATTCAGCATAGCTGTAGACGGAATTTATAACTGTAGTACTTTTAACATTATTTGTTAAAATAAGCACACAAAGCATTCTTTCTTTAATTACTAGAGTTCGTTCTTCAAAGAAGGTATATATTGTAATTAATTAACACCACTTTGACACATATGCACTACAAAAATAACTTCTACGATTAAAGTATTTTTATAGATCAGTGTTGAACGACGCATGTGGCTGAGAAAAACCGGTCTAAGTATGCTTGTCATAACCCTTAACTGAGCTAAATAGACAGTTTTTAAACTGTTTTTAGCTGAAATAGATTATTCAATGTTGCTTGAACGTGTATCAAAGCGTGTTTATTTTGCTTTGGAGTCTTATTGATATAGAAACAAATAGATAAAAAAAGCAGAGGAAATTTTCAGGTAATTTTTAAACCTTTATAATTATAGTTCTAAATGTAGGTCTGCGTGTCGATCTGAAGTATTTGTGTTGGACACGCGAAAGGCCTTTGCGGTCAGCAACCTGCTATAGAACTGTTCACACAGGGCAATGCCTTCTATTTAGATTTTCTTTATCCTTTCTCATATCTATTAATAACCAATTTATGGCACTTTGAAGATAGATATCTTACTGGGTATAGCACTAGAATTACTTTTAGGATGTCTGATTAAGCAGGAGGCAATAATTACCTGACAGATCACGTCAAATCAATTCTATTTTTTTTTCAGCCTGCTAATCATAGCTACTGGCATAAATTAACTTTCCACCACCTTACACCTTACGCAAGCCCGCGTTAGTACTTTTTATTTGTTTGTAAAGTGTCCTATTTCATCGTATATTTCTTTTCCGCTTTCCAGTGATGTCAGCTCCCGTACCGTCGGGCGAGCCACAGGGCTGCTCGGCCATGCGGATGTGGCGTAACGCCTGCAACACACTGGTTGCACCCGATGCTGACGATGCCTGGAAGCAGGTGGTGGAAGCTTCTCCACCTGAGTCTTTGTGGCACACACTCAGGAACTGTGTGGCTTATCAGGTAAATTATACCTGATTCAATTATCAGGTAACTTCACATCATATTGTAGAATAGGCTAGTTGCCGTAAAAAAATGTAATTAGTCCGTCTTTTAGATTATTCAAAAATAAGGGACACGTATTTTTTTATTTGTAAATTAAACCAAAAGTGACAAAGATATAGCCCATTAAAGTTCCATGTAATGTCACGCCGTGCTGCATTTTTTTCGCACTAGGTAACGTCACACGAAATTTTAATGGGCTATATCGTTATTATTTTTTGTTTAATCGAAAAAAGATAACATAGGTACGTGTCCAATATTTTTTTATAATCTAAAATACGGACTAAATAAAATGTAATTATTATGACCCTGGAAACTACCCTATTGTACTCTCCCATACCCACAGTTCCTCATAAGGTGAAAGGGGTATCCTGGTGAATGCCACGGGAATCTTGTGAAGTGCCAAAGTACAGAATCAAGGTGTTTGCGACACTTTTAGCCTTCTAATTACCATATTTGCTTGCTATAAGAGATAGCCGCACTAAACAGGGAATACTCCTTCAAAATATAAATGCAAGTATTGGCTTATTCTAAAGGTTATTGTAATAATCTTGTTAGGTCAAGTGAGTGAGTGAGTGATTTACCTACCTATATGATTTACCTATATTTACCAAGACGCGAATGTTTTGAGGAAAAGGTCAATACACGTTAAAAAGTCAGGTTAATTTACAATAAAACTCCCTATTCACAACATCACTTATGAAGGATGCTGCACGTATGTAGCACTTAAGTTTTATTATTAAAACACTTGTAAAAATAACCGCCATTCTTTTTGCAGCTGCTCATCTTTGTTTCATAAACATCGCATCATACTATAGGTTCACCACATTCAACTTTCTCACAGTTTATCCCTTCATTCAAACGAATACACACACATTCATTTTAAACTGGCATCCTTCTACCACTAAACGCATTCTATGCGATTATAACTCTGATTTCGTTATACATTGCTGATTCTAGGCGGGCGTCTGGCAAAACATGCTCAACAAAGGTATGGACGACGTCATCCAACCCGCGGCGTTCAAGCTTGCGATCGTGTTGAGGCACACGCCGTCGGAACTCACCGTCAAACTGCTGTCCGACTTACTGCGCTTACATCCGCAGTCTGTGAGTATAACACATCATTCTTTATTCGATAACAAGAGACGATGTATTTATAAAAAAAACGATACAAAAAATCACATATTTCTGCGAGTTTGATATGAACTGTAATTTGCCCGGTAGTTAGAGATACATATCTATATTATATCTGTAGATCACAAGTTGTTGCAAGTAATCTTTCTGTTTGTCTTCATTGAATAATAAATAGCCATTTGATTTGACCTCATTCTGAATCTGCAAAGCGTAAACTACAGAAAATATAATCTAAACGATCGAGGCTTTTTCCTTGGGTTGCTGGCGTAGTTATCGCTATAGCCATCGAGGTGTGCATATTTGCGTCGGTAAGGTCAAGTCAAATGTCGTTTTCGCAATTCAATTTCGTAGTTTCGAATATTGTTATCCACTTTCAACCTCTGGAGTAAAAACTTTCTAGAACATAAGAACATAGCGTTATTCAAATAGCAAGACGCAATATGTGAAGCAATTATGTCTATCCTAAAATTGGTAATTTTGTCACACTTATTGACAGATGAATTTGTATTTTCATCACAATAACATTAAAAATTAGGCTATAAAAGTATAAATTCAGTGGCCTCTACTAATCTCAATTCCAAAATCTCGTTACTAACGAAAACGTTCACATTGTTGTCAGACAGACTTAGACATTTCGACCCCAATTTCAATAAGACCAACAGCTATTCTAGTTCCACAATGTATACCGAATACATTATGATAATTTCATCTGCTTGTTACACATGACATTCAGGTCAAGTTGTCTTATTTGCTTCCAGTATCCTTGTTATTTTGACTGCCTAATACATTATGTCTTATATTAAGTAGTAAGATGTACATGTAGAAATATTGTTATCGTGTTTACCCGTCTATGAAGGAGACTGGAGTGTTATAATTGTTATAAATAGCTGCTTTGATTTCCAGTCAATTGATGCAAGACGCAATTCTCTCGGTACTTAAAGTTGATATAACTACTACTAATTCAACAATCTACCAATATCTATACAAAGTACCTATAATAGAGCAATCATCTGTTCCAATCTTTGCAACTTTAATTGATAATTTTAAATTCTCAAAGTTTTTTATTTGCTAAATTAAATTATTTTTTAGTTGTAGTAAACAATAATTGTTTTTTTTTTTAAATATCTTCGTTAACAATGTAAATATAAGGCTTCAAAGCTGCTAATGAGAAAAAAAGTCCGATAAGGAATGGCTGCCATAGAAAACGGTTTTTTTACAGATTTCTGTTTTTAAATATTATTTTCACATTTAGTTTTCTAATTTTGTATTGTATATTGATAAACTGTTGAGATAACAAATATTTTTTTCTTTTACACAAACAATCTCGCCAAAGACCAACAACTTTATCAGAGCCGTCACTCCACAGCAAGACCTGACATCATACATCCTGGCCCTCCTCACCGACGACGAGGCCACCTGGTGTGGCAACTGCAACAGTTCCGAGTCAGCCGCGTCTTCCACACCTTCATCCCCTGCCAGCTCTGCCGATGAAGAGTCCTCGACCACTGACCAGGTGGAGACGGACGCTGATGGCGCGGAGGCTACAGACGTAGATACTAATGAAGCTGCTGGCGGACCGGCCGACTCGGCCTCGTCTTCTGCTGCTGCTGCTGCTGCTGCTGCTGCTGCCGCTGCGGCTGCTGTTTCGTCTGCTACTGTTCCAATCGCACCTCCTCCTTTTGCGATCCCTGTACCTCCTATAGTACCAGATTCGACGACGCCAGGCGAGTCGAATGTTCCCGATTCGACGACGGCTGATGATCCTATTGAAGGTATGTCTAAACTAGTAGTTTATGTGAGTGTTAACTGATAGAGTAGTTTGTCAGTAAGAGGTAGTCAAATTTATAATTACTGATCTCATAACTAAATAACATTAAAAGCTGATCCTAGTATTATAGATAAAGTAGGTACAATTTTATCTCTGTACTTGCAATAGGCACTAAGCTACAGGGGGGTCAAAAGTGGGTCGAAACGGTTCGTGTAAATAATGTACGGTATGCACGCGGTCTGTTGCTGGAACTTGGCCTGCGCACGGCCGTGCGCTTAGATGACTTATCGTCTCGGAAAATCTGCGGTTCAAAGGAATGTGCCATTGTAATGAGGGAACGGAGCTTACCTAATAAATTTTTGAGAGATAGACACCAATATCAGATTTTAATATGACTGAAATTACAAGTAAAATTTTGACAAGTAATACGTTTTAACACGGGTTATTCTACGTAGTTACTAAAATTGGTTTATAGATTGTTTTATGTAATATATTGGTATTCAGTTGCACTGTTGCACTGGCAAGTGGAAACATTAGTTTACACTTGCCAGTGCAAACTAATGCATAATGAAGCAGTGTTTGTTTGCTTGTCAGTTTATCAACTTTTCTAGTTTCCTAGCCTTTCTCCGAATATGTTGTGGTCAGGCCAGTAACTGAGTACTGTATCGCAGCGGAGGCGTCGGATAGCGGCGCCATGTCGGTCGAATCGCTGGCGTCGCCGCCGGCATCTCCTCCGGCGTCCCCGGCGGGTCCGCCCACCCCGGCGGGCCCGGCGCCGCTGCGCGACCTGCAGTTGTTCGGCGACTGTGAGCTGGCCGTGCTGGCCGCCTCCCGGGAGGAGTACGACGCACACGCCAAGCTCGTCAGGGCCGAATACTCCAAGCTCACGCATGATAATTATGTGGAGTTAAGAATTAAGGTAACCTATTTAAATTGAACTCCAGTTATGCCAGCTTCCATGCATGTTTTTTTTTTTTAAATTACCGCAATGCAAAAAAAAATTAAAATAATAAATTAATGATGAAATATGGCATCTGACGTCAAAGACGTTTCGCTAATATGGCTACCATCGGATATCTATGGGTACCATAGAAAACCAGATGTTTCAAAAAAATAACAGTAATGTTATTTTAAAACTGTTATAACTTATAAATGAATCAATCTTATTTATTTATTGTCAATTCCAATTCGCCGTCAGTATTCTTTTATCGGTCAAATGGTTTAATAACAATCTTAATTTCATAGATATTTCGTATTCTCATTACATTAGATGTATTTAATAAACTTCACTTTACCCCGTATTTTTCAGCCATCAGTTTCACAACACTGACGTTGAAAATAACACCTGCAAGCTGCAGTCCTCAGAAAAAAAATCAAACTGTCAGTCCCGTTTATAAACCTATTTACTTCTTCCTAGACCTAATTTGTTTTATTGAAAAATATTCAACGATCTTTTCAGTTTTTTTTTATCCTTACCACTGACCTCTACTTAGTGATCTACACCTATAATTCTCATTTTATCGTGACTATGACATGAAATTACAAATTAAAACATGTTTCTCAAATTTCAGGTACTAAACCAATTCAACCAAATACCAAAGCTGTTCCACACGCCCGAGTTCGAATGCTTCGAGTCCGCCGCTCGGGAGAACATTGAGCGAGAGATCCTCACGCTGCGAGAGCATCTGCTCACCGGGAGGAAAGACTAGTGCTACGTTTACCAGGAGTGTGACGTTGCCGACGAGGAACAGCTCAGTACTGAGAGCAACTAAATCTTTACTCGACCAGCTTGACAAATTACCTGAGCGCTGGGTCAAGGTCTAGAAAAGTAAAAACGGCCCAATAATCGCCGCTTATGTCTTCCTAGATGTTCTGACTGTGACAGCATGTGAGACTCAAGTGATTTGGGTTAAATGAAATAAGTCAGTTGTTATCGTCATCATCATTCATCCGTAAGACCTCCGTAGCTAACCCCAAGCGTCTCTATATCGACTGCTTATGTGCTTCTCATCGATCTTCAGTAGGTCATTAGCCCACTTTGAGAGATTACCCTTTTTGAAAAGAGATTTCATAATCTTAATCCTATATTTGTGTAGGCATAACGAAGCTACGTGATATGCTCAATAAAATCATTTCTGTAAAAGCATGCAAGCTACACGAAAATGAATTGAAAAATAACAAAGACTGAAATGGGCAAGTATTTAATGCACAGCAAATTAAAATTGGGTAAAACGGCTGTTTTACGGCGGACTAATAGCTAAGGTCATTAAAAACATCATAATCATACCAATAATTTACTGCTCATTGCTCAAGGTAATTTTAAGAAAGAGTAAATTTTTATTGCTTGTTTTGTGGTGTTCACTACCTTACCCACAATGACAGTACCTCTCGTCGTCAAAGAACGTCATATTCCTGGCAAGTCTAGAAGGCGCCTGAATCTGACTTGTGTTCCACTCATCCCACATGCCACTAACACAAGTAAGCTTCTCGGGTCTGTATGGCTTGCAAGCTGCAATCAAAGTGATTGTAAAACAAGGGACACTTCCAGTGTAGTGTTATTATTTAGATCGGTGTCTGTTTATAATCTAGATTTCACTGTTTTACAAAAGTAAGCCACAAATGCACGGCTACTTTAGATCCATGGTTTTCCAATTCAAAATATAATAGGTGTTAATGTAAACGAATACAGGCGTAGTATTTATGGACGCCTTACCATTCACTTAACCTCATATTGTATACCGACATTCCATAATAAACAGTAAATAAACATATTACGCTTTCTTAATGTTTAACACTATTGTATAGCGGTAATTGTAAATGCATTTAGATTTATACATTGAATCACTTTTTGATCACGAGTAATTTGATATTGCCATTAGATATAAAAAAAACATGACTGAATGTCTTTTCATTTTAAATTTGGAACATTGAAAAATGTGTTTGCAAAAATATTTTACAAAAATAAAAATAGGCATAAAACTTGCTTGTCAATTCTGTTGAGTTGTTTAGTCTATGTAAGCATAAGTACGTTTGTACCAAGACAGTATAAATAGTTAAGCATAGTTACAAATTCTATGCTTATAATTATTTCGATGTAGTCGATAGATAGTTAGCTAGGTATTCTATAGAATTTCCGCTTATTAATTAATTTTATCGATTTACTAGCATTTTATGACATGGTCAATAAAATAAGGTAAAATATTGTAATTTGTGTTTTATTGAATTAATCCTCACTCGTATAAATGCCAACATAATACTAAACTTGTTATTATCATTTTGTAAGTAGAATGTTTTTTTTTAAGTTAAAACCATCCAAATATAGGCTGACTCGCCTGTTAAAGGGTTCTGAACTAATCATAGTTATTTCATCATTAATTTTTTCATTGATTTACAAAAAATCAAAAAGGGCCTAAGCGTGGCCATGGTCTCGTTGAATGGTGCAATTCTTTTAGATTTTTTTCTTTAAAGTGTAAGTATGTATTTGCGTGTTTGTCAGTTTAAGCGCATAATCAGCGTTATAACGTTCCCTCTGTTGGGCTCAAGACTCCTCTGTAGGAGAGAGAATGGGCCGTAATTCACTACGCGGGCTCAGTACAGATTGGTGGATGTCGCATGTCTTCGAATTTTTGATTCTTGAACAAGCCGTATATCAAAGGACGTTTTTCAATACACTTCCTACACTTACGAAGAAATAAATTACCAGGGGTTGACGCGCGACTCGGTGTAGTCGCTTTCCTACCTTGATATGATATATACAATAAATTGTTTCGGGGAGCTAGTGCACTTTTCCGCACTAGTACAGAAAATAGTCAATTGCGTGCCTAGAAGCGGAGGTTTAAAGTGAATGTTATGAAAAAAAAAACTTTTTTTTATGCACTTTAAAATCTCGTATTCCTAATTCATTTACATACAGTATTCATGTGTTTACCTTCTCTATAATAAATCGAACCTAACTACCTACCTCCCATTGAATGCAGGCACAAAATATTTAATTTTGTTTTTTCTAACGTTGTAAAATATCCCCGATTTATTCTCTTCTCACCCCATCCTATTCTTTAGTGTCTTTAACAGTACTTATGCACCTATTTTGTTTATTGAAAGGCTCGCGCTTGACCACCACTTGCCAGTTGGAAAGCGTCAATGTGGTCCACGATGGAGCACATTTACTTATAAGTACCTACCTATTTACTTTTGACTTAAAGATCCCCAAGCTGCATGTAATTGTCAGGAAACACGGACAGACTCTGGCAGGAAACTCCACTCTCTAGCTGTACGCACAATGAATGTGTTCCCAAAACAATTTACGTGCGTATTCCAACCCATTCGCACAAATCATTGGAATAGAACACATTCATTTTGCGTAGTTTTCACCGTGTAGGTAGGTACCGGTGGCGCATGCTCAAAACTTTAAAGCTACTCGACGAGTGCATCATCACCGATGATCCTCTTGGCTCGCTTCTCAATTGATTCAAGCGCATCAATCTGGTAGGTACCTATCTGGCAAATCCGTCCCAAAGATGAGAATAGTACCTACTCCATACACGATCAAACTTGCGCTTATTTTGAGCAGCTGTTCCAGCGTAGTCAGCGGTAGTGAAACTAGGTTGACTGGTACACTATGTCCGTCTCTTTACTTTTATGTGCATAGACAATTAAATAAATAAACTAAAAGTAAATGTTCCACAATAAAATGCTAAACAAATCAATGGTTAAAGCTGCTGCACCTACTCGCAAACTAACAGTTTAGTTGTATTTAGCGGGCCTGTGACATTGCAGATCTAATTTTGAGTCTTTAAACAAAGTTAACGACTAACGCTGATACAGATACCGGCACGGATCTTGAGCGCGGGCTTCAAGTTGCACAGAAGTCAAATAATCGGTCTCTTTAGTGATAAGAAGTGAAACGCGAGGGCAGGGAGTGTCAGTGATTGGCTTGCCGCGCCATCGTGTCATAGACGTCTCTCGTGATTCGTTCCCTGCTCTTGTTGCATGTATCTAACAACGACGACGATTGGCTCGCCAATGTATGGATTGGGCAAAGCGCTCCCCACTCTGACGCCGAGCGCTCAAGATTTGTGCCGGTACCTGTAGTCGATGTAACTTTCAGACAATTTCAGACTAATCCAAAAATTCTGAATGTGCTGCTCGGAATGGACTACAGATGACGCTAATTACACAGTTCAGTTCAATTAGTCGATGACTTGGAATCAATAAAAAAATATTGTGTCAACACAGTAGTCGATTGACGTAGTCACATTTATTTAGTTGGTTTTTTCAATGTTTATTGCGAGGTATCTTGTCATTATATAAACAACATACAAAACATTTTACATTTATTCAAATCTTTTTCTTCAATTCCTCCTATAAAATGGCATTATGTCTATACAGAGTTCGAAATCAGCTCATCGACTATTAGCAATCGAGTTTTAGTAACTGACTATTGAAATCTCTATGAACTTACTATTACGTCAAAATGTCAAACCCAAAATCGTATGATGAAAACATGGCGTCTTCGACGCATTTTCGTCTTTGAAAGTCTGTGATTACGATTTATTTAGAATTTTAATAATTGTATCTCTAATTCTTTAACAAAACATCGTGTAAAGTGTTAACTGTGTGTTATTAAGGGTTTATATAATCGTCCCAGTGACTGCGACGCAGGTAAACAATAGTACGACAAGGAGAAAGGTTATTGAACGGCGATTATAGGCCAACCAACATGGAGGCAACGGGACTGCGGCGACGAACGGTTTGTGAGTACAGTCGCTTTATTTGTACGGGTGATGTTCACAGGCGTGTGCGATGTCGTGGCGAGGCCGTGACGAGAGGAACTCGCGCTGGGGCGAGGACGACAGGTGGAGCGAGGGCCGCGCTCGCTCGCCCGCGTGGGAGGCGCGCCGCAGCGCCAGCCCCGAGCGCCGCGCCGAGCGCCACCACCACGAGCGAGGCGAGCGCGAGCGCTACGAGCGCGACCGCGACGACGAGCGCGAGCGCCGCGACCGCTACCGCCGCGAGCGGTACGACCGCCCGCGCGACCGCGAGCGCCGCCGCTCGCCCAAGCGCTACGACGACCGTGAGCGCGACGTGCCGGCACCTCCGTCGCCGCCCACCATTAGTGACATAGAGCGCAAAGCCAGTTCTAGGTCTAGCAGCCGCTCGGGCAGTCGCGAACGAATGGACTTAGATTACGAGAGCAAATACGATACCAGAGACAGACATGACGATAATCAGACCATCAACGCTTCCCCGGGGGACTGGTTCTGCAAATGTGGGCTGTACAACTTCAAGAGGCGCCAAGTGTGTTACAGACGAAACTGTCAGGGAAAGAGGTCAGACAGTATAGTCTATGGTGGTGACAGTGATAGGAACCTCTTGACAGAAAGTGCAGGAATTACAAAGCGATTGTTGTTCAGAAGATTAGATGCTTTAACAACAGAAGAGAAGATACTGGAAGTAATTAAGGCAAGATGCTCAAAGACTGTTTTAGATTCTATTGCTGGCATCACTATTGGCAGAGAAACTTTGACTGGGGCGTCAAAATGTTTAGCATATATTAATTTCAATTCCATTGCTGATTCCACGGCTGCTCACTCTGAGCTGGCATCTTTGCAGCCACCCTTAGAGATAGATGGTAGGGAGGTTCTAGTTAGTTTCTATAATGAACCAAAGAAAATTTCAAAACCCCAAAGTGCCGACTATTCTTCCTATTATGCTCAAATGTCTAACTACAATTCATCTGCTCAGGCTATATCTGAGGCAGACCGTGTGAATGCGGCTGCTGCCGTTGCTCAATCTGCTATTTCAGCTGCTCATGCACGCCACATGGCCTGGACGCCTGTGAGTGTCCCAGTGTTTGTGGCTTCCACTGCTCAGACGGCTCCTACAATCAAAGCTCCCACCGGTGACGGTAAAACAGTGTACAGTGCCCCTGATGTTAGGACTTTTATGTACGATGAGACTTCTGGTTACTACTATGACCCGGCCACAGGACTGTACTATGACGGTACCAGTCAGTACTTCTACAACAGCCAAACAAACCAGTACATGTACTGGGACGCCACCAACAACACATACATTGCAGCTACACAAGCACACCAGAACACTGAACAGCCCAAACTCCCTGCCCCACCTACAGCTACCACTGAGAACACCATAGCCAAAGAACCAGAAGAAAAGAAAAAGAAAGATAAAGAAGACAAAGTAAAAGTTGCCAAAAAGATAGCAAAAGATATGGAGAGATGGGCGCGAACTTTGAATCAAAAGAAAGAGAATGCTAGAAGCAATATTGTCATGGAGCAGCCATTAGACACGGCAGCTAGTAAGGGTTCAGCTGACATTGGCTTCTCCGTGTTAGGATCTGGTCCTTCCTTGACTCATGTCAGGGAACTGTCTCCACCACCAACTGGAGATGAATTCCTAATGAAAAGGGTGGCTGATGCAGAACATGCGTTTGACAATGATGAGGGCATCATAGATTGGCCCAAGCTCACTTGTCTCATTTGTAAGCGACGCTTCCCATCTGCTGAAGTACTGAACAAACATAAGTCCCTGTCAGACCTACACAAACAGAACCTAGCAGAGTATCGCAAGAAGAATGAACTTATCCCGCAAATGAATGGGTACAGAGACAGAGCGGCTGAGAGAAGGTTGAAATTTGGTGAAGATGAACCGCCAACCATCAGAAAGCGATATGATCCTCCTGACTCAATGCCTCCACCAATGCCACCACACCCTCCCCCATCAGTCGTTGACACAATTGGCGGAAAGATGCTGCAAAAGATGGGTTGGTCTGAGGGCAGGGGTTTAGGTAAAGAGGAACAGGGAAGAATCGCGCCCATAGAAGCTGAACAACGCCCAAGTTTAGCCGGTCTAGGACAGAGGAGAGGCATCTACACTCCCACCCCCGGGGAAACATACAGAGACACAGTCAAAAAACTCATGATCGCGAGATATAAAGAGGTCGTCGGACAAGAGGAAGGGAAATAGGTGGGTTTCGAACTTTATTACTTCCCATAACCATCATTTTCGTTTGCAGGCTCAGATTTCAGGTCAGTCAAACTTGTGTAGTCTAATAAATTGTCATAAATGTTATGTCATCTTTATTTTTATTTAGTTATCCGGTGATCAAGATTCTTCAATAGTTAAATGAAACGAAAAGACTTTGATTCTTTACTCATTAAGAACTATTTGTGCTTCGACAAGTAGACATTCTCAATGGACTGAAGTGTAATTATTTGCTCCAAGTGACTTTCATAAAGATAATTTCACCTCAAGATCTCATGTGAAAACAGACTTTATTTTCATACTGATAAGGTCCGAGGTTGTGGTACATTGGTATTCAAAAATATTCCGATTCTAATGGTTTGATTCTGATTTCACTACAATAGATGTCGGCGCTCAATGCTTCTTCTGAGGGTCGTCACTCAGAAATCACGACGTTCTACATGGTAAGTATTGATTCTGTCTGAATCACAGCACTCCTGTACCTTGAATCATGATTTTTTTTCGCAGCCAAACAGGTAAATGTATAATAAAATTCTGAAGGAGAGAATACTTCAAGCTTTATTATCGGTTTGACTTATTTAAAGTTCTACAGCAATTGTAATTTTTAGCATTCTTCACAATCAAGATGGAAAATTTAATATTAGATGAACAGTTTTAGTGTGTTTTATAAAACAGGTGTCATCCAGGATATATTTAGCTCTTCTTTTGCATGATGTGTCTTTGCCAAAAATTTTAATTGTAGCGGTAAAGTAAGTCAGGAAAATTGATGATTTAAATTAGCCATAAAATAAACTGTTGTACTGAACTGTGACCTTTTCAACCAAGTCGTATTCAAGGACTATTACAATGAAGACTGCAATCCATAAAGATAATTTATTCCTAAATCTATATTTCCTTTGAATATCTGCAACAATAATGGGTAAGGTTCAGTTATAAATGAAGTTTAAGATGTTAGCGCTACGGAGTAGGGCTGTCGAGTTGAAGCAATGAAGAACCGGGACATTGGACAGAAATGTGATAAACTGACTGTAGTGTTGTGTATGAAGAAACGGTGTCTAAACTGACCTACGGCTGATTACTGATGAGTATGACCATTTACCTTACAGAGACTACATGCCAGACGCTGCTGCGAGTTGCCAAACATTATAACAAACCTGTATACTCATAGATAAGATAGATTAGAACAGAATATTGTGAGATTACAACTTGAAAGCAATTTTTTTAGTAGAGTATTGCATTAGGTATGCATAACAATTTTTTTTTACATTTAATAGTTTTAAAAGAATTTTATTATTATTCAAAATGTTTAGTTGTTATTTCTAATGTACATAGAAACTTAGTTGAGTTTAACAAAGTATATTTATATTCAAAGACAATGAAACACGCGTTGCATTTATATAATTAGTTTGTTAACTCTTAGATAAAATAATTGGCAGTCTAATAAATAAATTGTGGCAGGGTGGTAAATTTTATTAAGTGATTTTAGCTACAAATTGTAGGTAATTAGGTACAATTTATTGTGTTTATTGTTCTATTATTTTCTGAATATTTTTAAGATCTTGTCATGGTCAACGATTTGAAGAATGCAATAATCTTAGTATTTAAAGTAACTGAATTCTGTATGCCTGGTTCACTCAGGAATTAAACAAGTTTTGTAGAATCTAGGCTATGTATAGGAATTTTCCATATTATATAATATAAATACTTTATAATTATAGAGACTTATTATGTTTATAATCAGTAATGATGTAATAGATAGTATAATACCATCAACAAACTTCTTATTTACAATGTTAGACGATCGTTATTGTATAAAGTCAAACACCTAACGTGTAGGGACCTCTACTCGACATAATTATGTAACGTTAGGCCACCCACTGAATAAGTAAATCTGACGTGATTACTTCCACGTACTACCAGTTTTCCACGTTTTGTAAGCCATTTCTTTTTCAGCTAACATTCTAATTAATTATGAAAACGGTGTTCTAATTTTCTGGCTCAGTGGCTTACCTCATGCATCAGGAATAAATACATTTAACGAGTTAACAAGTTGATTGGTGCGTCTGCTACAGAAACATGATCAATTAGTAAGTCTGTTAATGAATTTAAATTACCTAATGACCTAGTTAAATCTAACAAAAAGTTTTGAAGTGGTATTATGTGTATTTGGCGTAACGTAATATTGTTAGGGATTCAATCATGTTGTAGGTAATGAATTAATGACTTAATAAGCAGTAATAATTAATTGTTAACTAGTTCATTATGAACAGATACAATTTTGCAGGTTTTTAGTTTGCTTAAGTTTTTATTGAGCATCAATATAAAATGTAAAAGTGAATTATTGGTTTTTTATTTTAACTTCCTATAGTCATGAAGTTTCAAGGAAATATAGTTAGTACCTACCTAAATATGGGTAGGTACTAGGTACTCCCTTAGTATTTATGGTATGACAGCGCGGTCGTTACCATGAAGTCATAAATTCTTCGCTATTGTTATTTGATAGGCTGAGCCTCTTCTATTTCCTTATTGGTTTAATTATTTATGTGATTTATTTTACAGCCTATTCATACAACAGGCTCGCATTATTGCATGATTATGGTGTTAAGTATTTGAAGAAGTTCAGCTAATACATGCTTCGTTATTGGTAGAGGTTACGGCGGAATAATTTACTCGGCACATTTAAATTAAAATTTAGATTATTTAAGTAAATACTTACCATATAATATGGGTAACCTACACAGGTCTAGATAAGTACCTAATATATACCTACTAGAGTACCTATAGAAATTGGAATCGCTATAATGTCCCTACCTATCTAGTTAGTTTAGTAGGTATAATTACTATCTATATAAATTAAACTAATTGGTTTGTTTGATATCGCAAATCTCTGGAACTAGGTACTGGATAGAATCAAAAGCATCTTTTTTGTTGGATAGCTCATTATCAAGGGAGGCTAAGTTTATAACAATATCTCGTAAGTCCGAGTAGATCAGTAACAAAAGAAGCGGTGGTCAGTTAAACTATTAATACTAGCCAGTAGACAATTGAACTAAGACTAATCATCAATACCTACTTAGCAGAAATTGTAAGACATAATAAGAAATAATAAGAATTAGTAATCTTTAGCGACACATGCATCCATGATGACCCATACCACGGGTCTAACAAAACTGCTTTTGGGGTTGGTATAGGTACCCGGCTCGTAATATTTTGAAGATCGTTACTGCACGGGTAGTTTCAAAGATTAAGCAACACTTGCTAAAGTTGGTCTGTAGATGGGTGACCATTTTAATACCTATAGGTAGGTACCGATATTCCTCCGTGTATCAGAAAGCACGATTAGCCGTTGGTCTTGGCTGTAATTTGAAGATCTTTGACGGATAGTCGGAGAATCTGACACCAGTTGGCTGCCTGTCCACAGGAGCGGAGCGGAACTTATAGCTGTAGGTACCAGTCTGCAACTCTGTTCCGTATTACTTTCTCCACTCCGCTCCGCAGCTTCGCTCCGTTCTGGTGGACAGACGGTACGCAACTCCACTCCGTATTAATCCTTTGCTCCGCTCCGATGGACAGGCAGCCTCTCTTACCATTCTATCGTGTTACCTACCCAGTTGCCGAGTTGTAAAGGTCAGATTTTGGCGCTCCTTGTAAAATATTGGTATTCAGTGTATCCAGTTTAACTCGACATAGTTGGGGGAAATGCTAGCAGATTGATTGCTATTGTTGGGGTTCGATTTACAGACAATTACTTTTTGGGGTTTTTGATCAGTACCTACGGTACCTAGGTACGGATGTTAGCTAAACAAAACTGGCCAATGTGAAACTAGACCTCTGCTTGACCTAAAAGAGGAAATCTGACAACCTGTTGTTGATTGAAGAGAACCCAAAAAGTAAATAGGAAATAAACAAAACAAAAACAATGAGGACTAAGGTTAATTATATTTATGTAAGAACGAGTTTATTGTAGGAACTAGTTTGACTAAAGATTAACTCCCTCTGTACGTGGTGTATCCGTAGGGACTTAGCAGCAAGGGTATGTGGTAGTGCTGGCCGTCTTTGGTATTGAAAGTTATCTGAAAAATGAAGAAAACGTATTATATAGCAATTGTGTAACTCGGAAACTATCAGCGCCATCTAATATCGAATAGTTGAACTAAGGTATTACGTGAACCGATAGATGGCGCTACATAAAATGTTTCTATTATTTCATTAGATTCCCAAGTCGAAGAACGCAAGTCGCAAAGGACAACAAAATTAGCATTGAAGGAACATGAATCAGTAAAAATCTGGCACTCCTCGCTTTACCCAGATTAGAAGTTGATGATATCTCAACAAAAAAAGGTGCCTACTTAGCAAAGTAATATTGATAAACCTGTTTTAATAAATTCAATTTTATTTAAATGATTTAATTATGACTTGATTCGGCGCATCATAGAAACAAACAACGCTATCGTGATTCGTGAATATAGGTTAGGTCATTGCCTTTTGACCTCCTCGACAGCGAGAAACGTAAACAGTAGTAGCTACTTCGTAGTTACAACGCGAATTCATTTTTAATTCGCAGATAAGATAATGTTATCATGTTTCTAAAAGCGTAGGGCAAAAAGTAGGTATTAGTAATTGAAGGTTAACTGCGAACAAAGCACATAGGTATACCTAACCATTGTTAAATCAGTATTTTCGTAAACAGACCGACTATCAATCTATTGATAAATTAATGTTTTATCTTATTTTACAAACCTAAACTGTAACACAATCATCAGCAGAATATGATTAGTGGTCTTGCTTGGTACCTACATAAGTTCTACACTGAACGAAAATGTTGAACGCACGTTTTATTTGTGTGGCTTTTGAAGAAAGTCGCAATAGGTAATTATTTAAGATAGGGAGGTAGGTATTTAGTTTGTTAAACAATGTGACATTATTAACTATGTGAATTTTTTGAAGAGCCTATCACGCTTTTTTCTAAAATTAATGTTTAATTGGATGGTTATTTCGTCCATCACAAAGACTTAATATACATGAAAATCTAAAGAAAACAGTAGGTACATACCTCGACATAAGGGTAAATAGTTTCCTTATCAATCATTTTATAGTAATCACCAACTTTGAACAATAACTTGTAAGTTCCCGCCGCCATCGAGTCGTTTGAGAACGGAAATTGTATCCTGCCATCATTGGTGGTCATTGTGCTGTGCCATAGTGTCCAGTTATTGTCCTTTTTCTTGTACAATTCAACAAAAAGTCCAGCAGCAGGCGATCCAGTCGATGTGTCTAATACATGAGTCGATAAAACGGGCCGTGACATTGTTCACGTCTACTCTCCGCGGCTGGTGAGACAAACTACACGTTAAAGATGTTTTCTCTTGACTAATGCTTATTAATTCATAACATGACCGTTGGACTGTAATCGCTCGAGATAAGCGTTGTTTTAGATTGCAACTGACGTTTCTGTACTTATAATAAAGATAGGAAGTCGTTAGTTGATTATTTTCAGGAGATAATTTTATTTTTATCTCTTCTCCTGTTAGTAAATGATCGCGGAAAGCCGGCCTGTTGTAATCATGATGCAAAAAGTAAAAATAAACTTTCAACTCCTACAGTTAAAGTTAGTGCAACACACAAGAAGTTTGGTGCTGATTTAGATTATCAGGCGCTCTTTAATTTTGTTCGTTTAGAGCTAAAAACATTTTAGTCTAGGGTGTAATACCTAGTTGACTAGTAAGTACGTCATGTTATTAGGATGCACAGGCTAAATTAACTATCTAGGGTAAATACACCAAACGTCGGCCACCCCCCAAACTTTGGCCGTCTGTACATTTTCAGCTTGCATTCATTCAAAAGGTACTTAATTGTCAAGTTTGCTTCTCAAATTGCAACCTTAGTTCATACTCTATACGTACAAACCCTTACTATCCGATTCCGTCACTTTCTTCTTCTCATACTGAGCGTCAGTTTCGATAGCACCGATGAAGCGTTAAATTCGCATGTAGGTAAAGTAGCTTACTTGAAGTGAATACTCACAAATCGGGGATTGATATTACAACGATAAGACATTTATTCATTTTTGTTTTAAGCCTTAATATCACTAAAGGGTTATTTTTACTATGTTTTAAGATTGTTTTTTCAACGTTTTGCGTATATTTTTCAGGGCAAAATAGGAGGCCGCCATTAGGGTAACAGTTTTGACTTAAAACCGGATTCTCGGCCGTGGCCGACTTAAAGTAAATGCACTCTGTTTTATAAATTCCAATTATACCAATTCCGTTGGGTTAACAAAAGAATTTGCAAAGCTTATAGACAAATAAATCTATTTTACATTTAATCGCCAAATAACGGCCGGGGTGATATCAGTCGAATCTCGAGAAATAAGGTACAAGAAATAGGGGCCGACATTAGAAATATTAAAGATCGTAATGTCGACCAGCCTCGAATTGGAGCGCCACTATACAGGCTGATGAAAAAATACTTTTATATTTGGTCATTGATTGTTTAGTCATTTTTAATTTATTTATCAATCTTATTTTCTTAAAATGAAATAATAATTATTATAATTTATTAATATTGTAAAGAAGTTAAGTTTAAATGTAGGAGTTGACAGTATTGAAGACATATTTATGGTAGCTTTATGGTTTGGGACTTGCTACTTATCTATTAAACCCCCAAAGCAGGGGGATATAAGGACTTCACGGAATCAAAAAAAAAATATGCGGTTACGATTTTTTTTTGTTATGGGGAAATAAAAACATATTTTATTATTAAACAAATACAATTAAAAAAGGAAGGTTTATAGGTTATACTTAATGTTATGTTAGAATTCTGCCAAAATAAATCATGTTAATACTATTTGTCACTGTCTTAATTTAAAACACCCTATACCCGGCCGACATTTGGGAAAAAGGCGACCGACCATGGGTCGTGAATAGGGCTTTCAAATACCGGACTTTTTCAATACCGGTATCAATACCGGTATTAGAATATTCAATACCGTGATCACGTGATCACGGTATTGAACTCAATTTTTTTTTATTTTTTATATTAGTGCTTGACTGTAATACCTTCTCATAAGAACTTTAATTAGGCCATTAATAAAGCCATTTAAATACGTATTTTTGTTTTCGAATCAGTCTTTATTCTCTCTTAACCGTTCTAATAAGGTTCTAGTAAGCATGGCGCTACCTACCGTTTACCCACCTATTGTTTACCGGCGATTAGCAAATAAGGTAGGTTAAAACCATAGATCTGCCTAAGGTTTATGCTTACTTGACGCTTGAGTGCATATGTACGTTCGATACGTATCGAACGTATGCACAGCCATTGGAAGCTAGCGATTAGAAAATATGGCAGCTTAAAACCATTAAGCTGCGTAAGGTTTAGGCTTATTTGACGCTGTAACTTGTTTACGACAGTTCTAATAAGGTTAAAACGCAGTTTTAATAAGGTTCAAGTAAGCATAGCGCTGCCGTACCTATTGTTTACTGGCTGATACATTCGGTACGTACCTATACTGCCCTTAAAAGTCAGCAAGCATCAAGACTCGTGTCTTTCTTATTAATATAAGAATATTTCCTATGTATTTATTGTACCAAACTACCAATTAAATGTATAATTTTGAATTGTTACTTTGTACACGTGGTAGTTAATAAGTACTAATTAGGCAAAATTAATAATAATTGAAGTTAGAAAACAAAGCCACATTCAAACCGCTGAAATATTAAATTTTTACTATTTATTTGTAGATCTAACGGATAACGTGATTAGTTTAAGTAAAAAAGACATTAATCAAAGTGGAAAATGTCACAAGTTTAGATGCTTCTATCTGTTGTGAATTCATGACTCGTCAACGGTTTTTACAAAAAAAAAAAAAAACTATTGCGGGATCCGTTGAGAATTGAGACAAACTATAGGTGTACCATGTTGCTCGTCAAGATTACAAACTTATCAAAAATACACAATGACCAAGTTCACATGCACATGTTATCCGGGCGCTTTTGAAATACTGACTAACAAAACAATAACGTCGTAAAGAGCCTATTACACTACGCGTTATTCAGACCGTTTTAGTCTATGGTTCTGATAAATGATCTTTATTTTGCAAGTAGGTTTTATAAAAACACTTTTACACGTCAATTTTTTTCTCGTTAATTAAAACTTTATGAGGCCGGTGTTTCCTAGCTGACTACTCTGAGAAGAAACACCGAAACAAACTCAGGGGTCAAAGTCCCTTTTAAAGTCCATACAGCAAAACATGTAGTGGTCAAATCATATTATTATGAGAACCATGTAGATTTAGCCTGAGATGGTCTTTTGTAGAAAGAACCACACAGTTCTAAGTGGAACTGTCTAGTCAGTGCAAGCATTTGTCAGTGTGCGTGTAGATCAACTCAGGACTACTAAGGAGCTCATTTGGGTAGACGGCATCAAATACCCAAAACTGCCAGACATCATGTGAAAATAAAAAAGAAAAGAGTAATCCACATAGTTCTTACATTCACAATAATATTTACAATTTACAAAAGTGTAAATACTGCAAATTGTAAGAAAAAAGTATCGCATAGCGTAACAGGAGTCAGACTGTCTTGTGCTGAATAACGCGCAGTGTAATAGGCCCTTTAGGCTCGCTCGACTCAGAAACAGGTCTAGGCGAGGTGCGGGCGGGAGAGCTGGAGATAAGAGTTGGCGCTTAATACAAGTGTCAGAAAAATATTAAATCGTAATTTATATTAATAATACAATTTCTTGCTATTTATTACTACAAAACGCAATAATTTACATTAAGGATTGTAATACCGTAATCACGGTATTGACTCGTCAATACCGTGATTGAAAAAATACCAAAATATATCCGTGATCACGGTATTACGGGATCCCGTAATACCGGTATTGAAAGCCCTAGTCGTGAACGGCCGACTTTAGGGTTTTTCTGTACTCGACGCATCTAAACCTTATTACTTTTTTCTTTTAGTAGAAATGTCGATCTTATGCCTATAAACATGAAATAGATTAATCAATCTATCTAAAACCGTATCAGAAGCTAATTTTCGTTGGAAACTGACGGGCTAGAGCAATCCGCGGTCAGAAAATCACTAAGGGGGCCGACATTTGGCGTTTTTACCCTACCTAATACCTACCTACTTTTATCTCCTTGATAATAGACGGTTAATACACGCGTAAATAATGTTATTTAAGTTGATTTGATTTGGTTTCTAGGTGCCATTATCTACGCTGTATAGGTGGTAATTTATTACATTCGATTATTGTATCTATCTTTGTCCTTGATACCGGTATCTAATTATATTATGTCATCAAATAATTTATCAGAAACATTACTTAAGTCTACCTGGATTTAATCGGTTTGATCTTGTACTTATGTTAATTAATACATTAATTTTGTACATTCTAATTCATGCAAATAAGCAATCTTCGGATATTTGAACAATCTTCGGATAAATATGAAAATAAAAACATTTTCTCGAAGTTAACGTAATATTGTGACGTAGCATAATATCACGCCAATGCAGCTATGTTATCCGCAGGTTCAGACAGTCGAAGGACTGGAACAATTGGTCTGCTGCGGTTTTCCCGTCCGATTATAATTTGGGTGTCTTCAAGGCTAGAGTGAATATATTAATAAAATCTCTGAGTCGATGACGCTAGTGCGCCTCACCATCTGCGATTGCATCACTGCTTACCATCTGGTGTGATCGCAGTCAAGCACTAGTTTATATTGATTAAAAAAAACCGGCCAAGAGCGTGTCGGGCCACGCTCAGTGTAGGGTTCCGTAGTTTCCCGTCCGTCACAATAAGTGTACCCACGAGTTTAAAAAAATACTTACACGATTATACTACATCTTAGATAACTTAGTCCAGAAATTATTTTGTAGAACCCTTTTGTCTTTTTTGTAGAAAAACTGTTCTTTCCATCAAGTTCAAAATAATTTTCCTAGAAAGTCTTTATAAAGTTCTACTTTTCAGATTTTTTTCATATTTTCTACCCTAATAAAACATTTTTTTCCAATTTTTATTTTACCGCTTTGTCGACGTGATTGATATACATATTGGTACCAAATTTCAGCTTTCTAGTGCTAACAGTCACAGAGATTAAGCGAGGACGGACAGACAGACAGACGGACAGACAGACATGGCGAAACTATAAGGGTTCCTAGTTGACTACGGAGCCCTAAAAAAGACAAACACCACTGTTTGTGACTTACTTAACTTTCATTTCACCAGTTAGGTACCTACGTGTTGTGTTCTTAAATGGTGACTGAAATAATAAAATCAAGGTATTATTACATATCATAATATCTCCAAAATAGATGCATTATACAACTTTAATCTTTATTCAAAAAAACCTAACTAAAATCACCGATGTAACTAGTCGAGAGCGCCGGAATTCAATTCAAGGAGAGCATTTTTTCTGATGTAGTTCTTCTTAATGTAAACATCTGGGTGTAACACGTCTTTTCGGGCACCTGGTTCCAGCATGTTCTCCGACACGAGCATGTTGGCGCCGGTCTTCACCAGCTTTTCCTTCAGCCGGTCCGGTTCGTTTCCGAACACGTTCAGGCCCGGTTCGCCGTGCTTCAGATAGTCTATCCGCCAGACGGGAGGATCATGCCCGTCGTCTGTACCGGCTTTGTAGCTCATTCTACCCCCTTTCCTGCTGATCTCCAGCGTGCCTCCCATATTCATGTCAGGAACTTCAACCGACATTGACAGTTTCTCTTCCGAGTAGTCGCCTAAGTCTTGCCTTCCCTTCATCTTGTCTTTGTACTTCGTTTTGTGAGGGTAAAATTTCCGTATCTTCTTCCGTCCGCTGTACAGCGTACGAGTTTCCTTCTTCACTTTCGTTCGTTTCTTCGGTTCCCTCTCTTCCTTTACTTCTCCGTTGGTTGGAGCTGTTTTCTTTCTTTTACTATTACTAACTTTGTTTCTGTGAGACGCTGAATCGCTGACTTGTATATAATTCGACAGGTCTTCACTGTTGAATGTTGGGAATAACGTTAAGTGGTGCTGGGTGGGGATCTGTGTCGTTTTCTCCATCGATAGTTTCTTGTACTTCAGCTGTTGTATGGAGCGCTGTATGAGGTTTTTGAGTGTTTCGTCTTGCATGATCATGTTACACGGTACTGTGGGAAAGTTCTTGCATAGCACATTTTGCATCAGTGTTAGAACATCCTTGGGTTGGCGTTGTATCTGTTCTTCTAGACGTGGCTCAAGCTGTGGGTTTTGTGATGCCATCGAGTTGTCTTTCTGGAAGTCGGACACCATCTTGGAGATGAGTGCATCGTTTCTGATCATCATCGCGTGAGACTGGACGATGTAGAACGTTAAGAAAAGCAGCTTGAAAAACAACCTCACCATCTTCGATTTGATCTGGAATAAAGGTATTATTTAGCACGAGGTGGTGAAGGTGCGATGTGTATGATTCTCCTCTCTCATCATCACGTATCTCAATTATTATTTTTTTATTTATCTGTCGCTGTAGAAGTCGGTCATCCTGATATTAACTTGATAGAACAATGGGCACATTTTTTTTGTGTCAGGAAAAACTATTTTATGGTATAAGTAACTGAAGTAGAAAAGAAATAAAGTTGGGGTTAAATTAACAGCTTATGTTGGTCATAAAAATCTATGTCTATGCCTTATAAAAACATGTTAAAAAAAATCCGACTCGCCTTACACTGGTCGTTTTTTATTGAAGAACTATTTCTAAGTTACTTTTTTTTATTAATTTGAGCGTGCCATTAAACAAGTTTCACACTATTCATTTTATAATTAGAAAAAAAAAAATGAGTACGTCACAGTGCGTTTTTTTATTTGACGTCGCTCGGTAGGGTTTTGAAATCTTTATTTTTTAATTTTCCGGTTTCCAAAAAGTGATCCCCATTATTCATATTACTTATGTGCGTGCCAAATTGTAATTTGTGTCTGTGACAAACGAACAGACCGACACGAGTGATCCAATATGAATGATGTCTTTTGCTGTGCCCAACAGGGTCCACAATTGTGTCCATTAAATTTTCACTTACCACCTAAGCATGTACATTGTGGAATGCAATAAACAATTGAGTATTGAATAGTAAAACCTACCGTACTTTCATTCCGACCGTGCGGAACTCTGAAAACGATCAAGTTTCCAGGAAGACCTATAACTTAGAAATAAATAAACAAGAAGATTGATCACTTACTTTTAGCAGCTCTGATAAAATTAGCCGTTACAATATTGAGATCCTAATACTAAATTCTAACACAGCTAAATCATCCCGTAGTACGAGGGAGAGGCTGCAGATGTTGATCACTAATGTTTCTAATCCATGGCGCACTTGGTAATGAGAACTGCTTCTTGAAGGCAGCAGGATGTGGTCTTGCGTATTTGTAAACCCGGCTGTGTTTGCCAGATGTAATCGCATGTGTTACCAACAATATTTTGGTTTGCGCGCGTGACTTATGTTTGTGTACTGAAGTAAGTTTTACCGCTATTTTACTGGTTTTTACGTAAAAGTGCCTCGTACTTACTGTGTTTTGTAACTTGGTGTTCTGTTTCATTACCTATATGACGGTTGAAGTAGTTTTCTTCCTATGTGTTTGCTTGGTATTTTTTTTTTTTCGTAAAAGACAGAAAGAGAGGAAAAAGATTGCATGTAGCGGAGATGAGAATGCTGAGATGACATCCATCTCAGCATTCTCACCTCCGCTGGTGTGACGAGAATGGATAAAGTGAGAAATGAGTCTATTAAAGGAATTTTGATAGAGGCACCAGTGGCTGAAAAGTAGAAGGGGAATCGTTTTTCTTGGTATGGACATGTAAAGAGCACGGATAAAATGCATGTTACTAAAAGAGTTATGAGTATACATGTGGATGGTTGGAGAAGGAGAGGGAGGCCAAAGAAAAGATGGATGGTTTGTGTGAAGAGTGCTATGAAGAAAAGGAAATTAGTGATAGCATAACGAGTGACAGAGCAGAATGAAAGAAAAGAACCCGTTGCGCCGACCCCAAATAAGATGGGAAATATGATGATGTGTTTGATTGGTATTTGTATTTTTTTTTAAGTCGAGCAGAATAAATTGGGATGTAAGAAAGACGTTTAGTTGACACTTCGCGTGACCCAAGGGCTGGTTTTTATCTCGGTCAGAGATTAAGCATTGCCATTCAACGTGGCAATGCCGCCAGCCTCTTGGGCACACTTCCAGTTGACAGCGATGCGGAGGAGTTTTATGACGCCATATTTTAGTAGGAAGTAGCCCTTAGTGTGTATAGTTAGGTTAAGCATACTTAAATATTTTAATTTTAGTTTATTATGTATATATTTTGTTGCTTTAAGTTGTAAATAAATATATGTAAGAAAGTCGGTGGGATGGGGTGGAGGTAGACCATGAAGGAAAGGGCGGGATTAAGACCATTTTCACCAGAACTGGAAGCGAGGAGAGCGGGTCCTCGGAAGATGGAAAGAGTGGAGGAAAGCCTTTGCCCAGCTGTGGGACAGAATAGGCCAACACAAAACAAAACGGAGCTTTAGTAGGTACTTTCCATTCCTTCCATGGAGAGCGTGTCCGTCTCACTCGTTACGTCACCATAGGAGTAAACATATAGGTAGCCTTGTAGAGTCTGTTAAATACTATTTTAATCCTTTTTCCTGTTTACGTGAGAAATCATCAAATGACTCCTCACGCTCTGTGTGGGACTAGAGGGAGTGTCAAGCTTTAACTACCTAAAACCTAATTGTGTTCCTTCAGTTGCCAGGTGGGAATCACAATTTAGACCTTGTAGAAGCAAATTTAGCCTTCCTAGTGCCCGAAACTAAAACTAGAAATGGTTTGAATAGAAAAGAATAGAATAGAAATACTTTTATTCGGTACAGACACAGCACAACGGTTATATGCCTACACAAAGTAAACAAGAATAAAAGTACAAAGTACGCCGAGCGGGCTCGCACCGAAAGGGTGACCAGCTCAGCATTTGCTGGGCGTTAGACACCCAGCGCTGATTTTCAGTTTGCTGTTAATCATAATTATATGAGATGAGCTGTGGGCTAAAAGACCAGGCAACAACGTGGCAGACCAAGATTAAGATAAAAAGAAGAAAGACGTGAGGATATATTATACAGTGTGAGAAGCTACCGTTGGGTAGTTTGTATGCAACGCCGACTATTCACTACTGGTCATTGAACTCGCTCAGCTGACGTTTTCTTTAAGAAATAAATTTCGTACATGCGTAAATTAATACGAGTTTTGAAAAAAAGGTACTTTATTTTTTTACTTCATCTTTACAAATCGATAGTGTTTCATGTACCGGATCAACCCTCCACGCCACGGGATTAAAACAATTAAAATTTAGCAGTGTAGAAATTATTATCTATACATTTAATAAATAATTATTATAGCGCCATCTATATTAATTTATAAGCAACTAAGACAGTGTCATCTAGTGACGAGTAGCATTAACTCTATCTGCGGTAAATACTTGTAAAATTAAGTAATTATGCTACTCGTTGATAGATGTCGCTAAACGTACAGCAAATGTAAATAAGCCTAATTATTACAACTAAAATAGGCTAATTTGCATCTGCACTGCAATCATATCATTTTTATCTTAACGAATAACAAGTTATGATTTTATTTTTTAGGGTTCCGTACGTACGTAGTTGGCAATATTGGAACCTTCAAGAGTCACTTTGTTGTCCGTCTCTCATGACCTTTTTTTTTCGTTTTTTTTTTTTTTTTTTTTGGTGGGAAAAATCATGCATTGACATTGTTGTGTGTCTCAGGAACGCGTGGATTTATGAAAATTATATCTAACAAATATTCAGGCCTGCTACCTCTTGGAGCAGGAAAAAAAATCTGCGAACTTCTAAGCCATCGTAAGCTAAAGCCGTTTTGGCGCATATTTAGCTCGCAAGGAAATCAAACCCTATAAAGGACTTTTTCCCGTTGACTAATAGTCATGAAAATTGGCCAGAAATAACAATGCCTTGTAGTACAGGATAAGTATACCTTAAGGATAAAAACGAATATCGTGCATTTCTAGTGATACCTATCACAATATAATTACATAGAAAGAATTGAACAATAATAGATTGATTTTAGAAATATTAAATTGACAAAAACTTTGTGACTTCGTATTTCATTTCCATTTAATACTTTATAGTAGCCAAAACAGGATCATACCTTGCAGAGGTATCTAACCAGGCGCGATTAAATTGCCTAAAACCAAATAAAAAAAGTCATTAGGTAAGTACACCTTCAAAATAACCCCAAAAAAGCATCACAGACTAAACTTCTAACTGGATTCGAACTCTGTCCGGCCGCACGCGACCACGCTTCACCGCCACAAAACGAACTCCTTGACGCAAGCGGAAAGGGTTGAAAAAAACAAACATTTCTGCGAGTGGAGGCCCTCCATCAAACTCACTTACAGGCTAGTAAAGCGGGCGAGTATAGTGAGCGCACGAGTGTAGTAGAAAAAGAGTACGTATGGGCAGTTGCTGAGTGAGCCGCGTTTTTGTTGGTCAGCGACGGGCGGGAGTAGTGTGGATGCGGTCGCGTACGGAGATCCTGACAGTTTGATTTGAGAATCTAAAAATAAGTTAGAAAGTTTTTCGATCTTGATATTTTTCAGTTCTGCGGCCGTTTCTCACATAACAAGTATGCCTGTAGAACTCAGTGTTTTTTTTTTGTCTGGCCTTTACTGTTCTACTGTTGGGCAAAGTTCAAGTCTTTCCAGACATTCTTCTTCCACGTCGTCTTAATACAGTACACGTGATATCTACTTTTCAGAACTCAGTGATGACTTTCGAAAATAAATTGAGTAATGCAACGAGATAAAACTGTGTAAGTACTTACTTACTTGACTGAAGATCCCATGTCCACAGCAGTCAGCTATCGCAATTGGTAGCTGATTGCTGTGTACTGGTATGTACACTGTATTCCCTTGAGAATTCCTATCCAACGCCTGTTTAGCTGTGTGATCGGATACCCTCCGAAAGGTGGGACTAATTCACTCTCACTACGCTTAAACGTAGCGTTACTCCAGCACTTCTGCATTAGACATGGCCTCAGTTCAGTAAATTCCGAGAATGCGACGAAAATCAACCTGCAACCTGGATTTGTCCTGAGAAGTCCTTTATTACCTTCCACGTTACGCACCCGTAAAGCAGCACGTGTTTGACATTGGATCTGAAAAAAATATGAGTTTAATCCTTCGAGTCATTGCCACTCAAGTCACCATTGCCATATAAGATAGTACCTGTGAGCAAAATATTATACATATCCCTTCAGACGTGTGTGATTAACTGACAAAAATTCAAACACATTTCACATTTATAATATCTTTTAGTAAGAGAAGATGTATGTATGTGGGATATGAGTACACTACTATGTGGAACACCATTTCACTATAAAAATTTCATTATTTTTTCGGATCAAAAAGAAGACAAAGATTAGAAATCTAACCGCATCGGCACATCCTCCCTATTCTTCACTACAGTCCCTGCAACCGTCGCGTCAGCACTGGTGACACAGCGCCGTCATTTGTGGCGCTGACCAGTGTGTGTGTGTATTAGCCTGTCAGGGTGTGTGTGACCGACAGCTCGTGTGTGTGCGATTTATAAACGCCGGGCAGTTGTCGGTGACTTCGAGGAAAATGTCTTCCGATTAAATGAATGGGTTTCATATTTGAATATGACTGTTTTTATGACGCTTTTTGGTGTAGATATCAGGCTTTGAATCAATCAGCCCTACGTACAGTAAAGTAGGAATAAGACCTATATTGACTCAGTCAAAAAACTTCTGGCATTCTAGGAGTAAGTCTAAATGGGATCTCGAATAGTTATGATGGGTATCTTAAATGCATTAAAGCATAAAATATACTGTACCTATTGAGATAAATAATGATTTAGTCAATGGTATTTTTAGTAAGCCCGGTAACAAAACTACTTAACTGAATTTCTTAATTTTTTTTTTAGCTAGTAACCGACTTATTTAGTTAAATTTTCTGCTAGGAAACTCGGCATTCTTGCAAATATCCACTTATACAGCTTCTAATGTTATACAAAACACAGGTCCGGTCGTGTGTGGAGTACTGCAGCCACATATTATAGGTATGCTGGACCTGGTGCTACAAAATGTCATCTGGGAACTTTGAGCTCAGTGCAAAGGCTAATTAAAGTAAATGAAGAGACACACACACAGGATGCAATTTGGAGAGCGTGCACAGGAATTACATGGCTTGGTTCAGCCATCACCTTTCTACCGTTGGACCCGACGTACGGCGAGTGATCACCCTTACGTTGTTAACACCTCTACGGTCCGGACTAAGCGTTTCGCTATGTCATTTATACCGAGTATACCGAAAGATTAGAACAATCTACTTGGAGCGGTCTTCCCCATCCGATTATAATTTAGATGTCTTCAAGGCTAGTGTGAATATACTCTTAATAAACTAGTGCGCTTCACTATCAACGACTGCATCATTGCTTATCACCAGGTGAGATTGCAGTCAAGCACTAGTTTTATTTTTTAAGATATATTTAAAAAAAAAGATTAGTCGCCTATGTACCACTACTCTAATAGTTTAAATAAATAAATTATTGAAAGTATTTTTAATTACGCTTGCATTTGCAACATAAATAAATATAGGTACACCATAATAGCAACCTAATGTTACAAAACCTTAAAATATAGGTACAAATAAGTAATCAATATCATTTGGCTCGTAATAAATGGGTAGACTGGTGATACATTACCACTAGTTCGCATTTTCATTAATTCCGTTTATAAACATCACAGCTCAAGTTTCAGCTTATATTTGGCATCACCATCATTTCAGCCGATATACGCCACTGTTGGACATAGGCCTCCCCCAAGTGTTGCCGAAAATGAACGATCCTGTGCTTCTCGCAACCTTTTATTTGTAATAATTTTTAATTTATAATAATTTTTAATACACTTACTCTTTAAGGAGAATGTAGCGGATGCCAGTCACCTATGTATCATCTTATGTGTGTACCTACATCGATAGCAAATAAAATATACCTGAATCTGAATCAAGTCATAACAAACTTTACGGTACACCGAAAACAGTTGAATAGTTTATTGTACCAAATGAACTGATAAGATCTGACAGCTATTTAAATATTGGCCTGCTGGCTTGATCGTCTATAGTCTGCCTAATGTTAACACTTCGATCCGCGATTCAATTTTAATATTGCTATACGGTCGATAGAGATATGTTAGAAGAATAATATCGGGAGAGTTAAACCACTTTTTACTCTGAAAGCATAAAATTGTAACTATATCTCAAGAACTTACAAAGCACTGTTGTGCGCGGATCATTTGTTCGTTTCCTGGGTACAATGCCCCGCTTCTGGGAGAGTTGATCATAAGAGAAGAAAAACTTCACCTTATCTACTTGTCAGGAAAAATAATGACTGCAATTGCTTTGTAAATCTAAAGTTTTTTAATAAGATATGTTTATCAACTTTAAACGCCACTCACAACTATTCCTGTTGAAAATTTAATTACCTTACAATCTTACTCTTTTCAGGAAAAATAATGTGAGATGAATTTCTGACTTATCGATCAATCAGGAATCGGACTAAACAGTCGATTAAGTACGTATTACATGCGATTGTCAAGCCAATCTAGGTCATCGAGGTCCCCTAAGTACGGACTGAATAAATTAACTCACTTGGTATTACAAGGATCTTACAACTTTTTATGGTAAAAGAACTGAGTAGCAAGCCTTGGTTTTTTTTACCAATTTATGATTTGGTCATGGTCCGGAGCGAGGAGAAGTGGCAGGCGGTCGCCGACTTCTACGAAGCAGTAATGCTCGCACAGGAGGAGGCCGACCGCATCAGGCAACGGCGTTATCGCCGCCGCCGCCGCCACCGGGATTCTGATCCCGATTTCCGGCCACCGTAGGCGCGGGCTTGCGGACAGTGAGCAATGGGTAGCTCACTGTCCGGCCGTCCGGTAACTGTCCGGACCAAGCCCAAGTCGTCGACGGCGCGTACTGTTTCCGCGCGCCTCAAGGAGTTGTCAGCAACAGCAGTGACCCACTGGGTCGAAGCCTACTGGGGCCAGGGTTATCCGAAAGGGCGCTCGAGCCCCGGTATGAAGGCTAGAAGGAACGGGGTGGGTCTTTTAGTCAGTAAGAGTCTGACACTATCTCCCGCTCCGCCCAAAGGCGGCGGATGTCAATGTATGATTTTTTCCCACCATAAAAAATAGGTACAACACAGGCCGCGCAGGTCATAGCGGGCGTTAGGAGCTAGCAAACAGTTAGGTGCAAGTGCAAAACAACCACTCAGTCGCCTGAATGGCCCGGTGACTATGTATTTTTGCTGACATAACGAACTTATAACTGTGATTTTTCATCATACAGTTATGAAATTTCTTACATAAAAATAATATACACGTGTTTTGGGTTTGGCATAGGTATAGGTACTAAAACCGGATATCCATGACCAAAACTACTGTTGTATACGTAGGATTTTTTGCGGGCTAGTGTACCATATCCGATCTGTTTTTCATAAAAACGCCGTTTTCCATGGCGGATGTTTTTTCCCACCCGGTTTCAGGTTCCCGGTTTTCCTTCACAACTATTAAAACAAGGGGAATTATAAAACGAGCGACTAAAAAAAAACTTAGCGACTGATGATGAGATACTGTTTTAATAACTTGAGCGGTATGAATTTGAGTAAGCGACACATTAACTAAACTAACAACAAATATTGATTAACAATAAAATCCAGAACGAGCTTACTAAAAGTGGGTTATTGAAATCCTAGTTAAACGATTAAATTAGTATGTGAGCGACTAAAATAATAAGTGAGCGACTAGAAATAAAAATGAGGTTTTTAATAAGGTTTTATTTACGCTAGCAAATGTTTTCATCATTGTCTAATTATCTAGTCGCAGGTAGATTCATCATTTGAACTGGGTGAAATAGGTTAGGTTAGGTTAGAACTGTGACCTACCGCGCGTGAGCCGAGTGAGCGAAGCGAGCGGTGCCGCGGCAGCGGCCGGCGAACGCTACGACCAAGTTGCTCGCAGATTTTATTTCACCATTTTGTAATTATTCGTGTTTTCGCAATATCCGGATTATCAAATTACCTTGTGACATACATAATACATAAATATCGGTATTTAGGACATTCGATACTGTGTACATTTATATTTAGGACATTCGAAACACTTCATTTAAGATAAAATGCCGCTCAGTATAAATAAATCATTGGCCAAATCTGGAAAAAAATGCAGGACAAAACAATGACACTCAAACAAATATTAGGTCACTCAAATATTATGAAGCTTCTCATTTTGTATTTTAAGTAACTCAAATTAAAGTTTGTAAGTCGCTGTTCTATTGATTTCTTGTCACTCGCAGTCAGTCGCTCACTTATTATTTCTATAACCCAAAATAATTATTTTTGTCACTTAAAATTTTAATTTACAGTCACTCGTTTAAATACTACCCTTAAAACAATACATTGCGCGTCGTGTTGAACCCTCGTAGCACCTCGTAGACATTGCTACGCCTTCGTAGCACACCGCTACGAGACTCGTACAGGGGACTATGCCGGTCGCAGACCAAGAGCTAGGCTAAGTTAGCTTAGCTTACATAACTGACGCAGTTTTTCAAGCTACGCATCGGCATATACAACTATCTTAGCCTCGCATATTTTAATTAGCTCGCATAGCTTGCGGTCTGCACACAAGTTAAGTGTCTCCACACATGAGCCACGTGCCACAGCTACAAGCGCTGCCACGAGAAGCTAGAAGTACTTTTTTTAGAGTCTGTCTAATAAGTTAAACGACTTGGGTAATTATTAGGATTTAATGAAATCTGATGTAGTCAACACGAGTTCAATAATCAAGGTTGATTAAGAGATGGAGATCATTGTTTACTAACAGAAGAACTTTATGAAAAGTATCGAATATAAGTATTTATTTTATACAAAATCCCAAGTCGGTTGACTTTTTAGAAAGAGTATACCCATGTGCGCAGTCGTATAATGGACTCTGAAAAAGGTTTAAACGCTCGAGTGGCGTGTGACAGTGTTTTCTATCGGCGTTTAGTGGTCAGTGCGGGCCGCAAGAAGCGAGCTGCGGCGTCTTGTAGCGTGTGGCGGCCACCCGCGTCGACTGTGTGCGGTGAGTCCATATAAAACGTATGAAACCTACAGGAAATATTATCGTGACGTGTTTAAATGTCAGTCGTGCGAGCGATAAAGGGGATGGAGCGCAGCTGTACACCCTGTAAGTACCTATAGCTCCGTCCCTCTGGCAGTTTAGTTTAGGCCGTCAAATGTATCGCGTTAGGAGCTCGTGGTAGCGATTCAGTTTGTTACAATGACGTGTGGCAAGTAACCGCTGATTTTGATGTGTTGTTGTTCATATTCGATTAAGGGTGTACCCGTGTATATACAATTGCCAAAACGGATCTTGAGCGCTCGGCGTCAGAGTGGGGATCGCTTTGCGCATTCCATATATTCCACCACTCACTACTCGCCACCACCACCACCACACCAGCCATTCGTCGTCCTTGTTACATACATGCAGCAGCGCAGTGCAGAGTGAGTACGTCTACGACGCGATGGCGCGACGAGCCAATCACTGACACTCCCCTCCACCGCGTCTTACTTCGCACCACTAAAGAGACCGAAATATTTGACTTCTGCGCAACTTGAAGCCAGAGCTCAAGATCCGTGGCGGCAATAGGCTAGTTGCCGTAAAAAAAATAATTAGTCTGTCCTTTAGATTATTCAAAAATAAGAGACACGTATTTTTTATTTGTTAATTAAACCAAAAATTACCAAGATATACCTAGCCCATTAAAGTTACGTGTAACGTCACACCGTGCTGCATTTTTTCGCATGGGGTGACGTCACACGTAACTTTAATGGGCTATATCTTTGTTATTTTTTGTTTAATCAAAAAAATAAAAAATACATGTCCAATATTTTTTTATAATCTAAAATACGGACTAAATAAAATGTAATTATTTTGACCTTGGAAACAACCCTATTGTACTTTGTGCATACCGCACAAAGGTTAAGTTTTTTCTGGCGCAGGACCCGGCTGTACGAGTGAAGTTCGGACACAAACGGAGGCGTCCTCACGCCCCAGCTGCCGGGATCCCGACCCTGACTTCCACTCACCACAGACGAGGTACGCAAAGGGCAACTAAACTAACATAGGGGTGGTTTTAGTCAGTAAAAGTCTGACACCCTTTCCCGCACCCCCCTAGAGCAGGATAAAACCATCAAACGGCTTTAGTTCGTCTTACCTTATTGAACGATATTTTCATGAAATAACCATTCAATATGTTTTTTTTGAGGTGAGAAATAATCCAAAGTCTTCTTCCGCTTTAGTGCGGAGCGGGAGGGCGCTTCAGGCTTTTACTGACTAAAACTACACCTAGGTATGTTATTTCTTTGCCTAGCGTTCCCCGGGTTCCAAGTCAAAAAACGCAAAAAACGTTTTGGGAACACTTTCATTGTACGTGCAGCTAGGGATTAGAATTCCCTGCCGAATTCTGTGTTTCCTGATAGCTACAACCAAAGATTCCCGATCTTTTTAAGTCGAGAGTGAATAGGTTTCTTCTAGGTAGGCGCGTTTCAACGTCGACAGCATCGTCGCTTTCCATCATAGCGAGATAGTGGTCAAGCGCGAATCTATCAACAATAAAAAAAATGTCAACCCATGGCCCCGTTAGGCTTGCAGGTACCCTACTAGGCCCCTACGGTTTTGCTGCAGACTACCCCCTGTATTATTTGGGCCCAGCAGGGTCGAAGCCTACTGGGGCTAAGGCTTCGCTTTTGAAAGGAACATAAGTGAAGTTTGTAGTCAGTAAACGTCTGACCTGCCCTCCTGTTCCGCCTCTTGGTCGAGAGAAGTCATTTTATGATTTCCTAACTAAAAACAAAACACCCAGAAACACGAAACAGCTATGATCCTACATTTACATCTAACGTCCTACATCCTACCGGTAGGCAAAACCTCCATTGGGCGGAAAGTCGTTCGTATTCCACGCAGCGCTCGCTACCGGTTGCAACATATTGAAACAGTTTCCACCAATGAGAGCGCTCGCAACAGTTTCAACCGCTGTGATTGGTCGCGCGATGTAGCCGAGCGGGGGCGGGGACACTTCATTAAGGGGAATGTCGCTAAAATAGGCATTTTTTTCTGTCGTTTGTTTTAGGGATAGTTGTGTTTGTAGGGGGAGGATCTGTGCGACGGCTTGAAATTATCTTAAGTAGGTAACTTAGGTAACAGAATGATTCGTATGTATTTCATAACATATAGATAGTCAAATAACTTGATTAAATAATCTTGATAAATTAAAATTAGGTTATTTAGTTTAACTTGTATTCCTTCTTACTTATAAATTACTGCATTAGTATTTCGACAATGCTAGAACCCACAGCGGGTTCGATTCTCACCCGGACAAATGTTTTTGTAATGAACTCGATCGTTTGTTTTGTGTCTGGCTGTAATTTATTTATAATGTGTACCTATGTATTAAGAAATATATAAGTATGTTTAAGAACCCGCACTAGTTTCACATGGTGAATTACGGCCCATTCCCTCTCCTAGAGAGGGGGCCTGAGTCCCAGCAGTGGGAACATTAAAAAGGCTGATGATGTGATGAAGAAGGATGTTTTTCAGTTGTATATTACAAGCAGTTGTTCATATTACAAGCATTGCTTAGTTTGGGAATAGATGACATTATGTGAAAGCTATGGAATATTATTATTACTTAATTTAGGTACTAGGTTTTATGATTAAAAAGAAAGAACTATTAGAAGCTGGTAGGTGCTAGTTTTAAATCATTGTAATACCTATAAGTTATCATTTTTCCGAACACCAAATAAATCAACAAGCGTTTTCACTCCCACATTTACCTACGATTATCCATTGGTTAAGCATAGATAAGCATAATAAGTCTTAGGTATAATACTAGGAGGAATAATGGGACATAATATTCCACGTGTGCCCACTGCGGATTGGTCAATGTCACATATTTTCGAATTTTCGGTTTTAGGTATGTCATAGAACCAAAAATTCGAAGATATGTGACATTGACCACGTGATGTGCCTGGCTGGGTTTGAATCCGCTACCACTGTGCCATCACTGTCTTATTTTTTAATAGTTGCTTGATCGGAAATGAGATGACTAACAAAACAATTGATTAACAAAAACATGTTTTATAAACAATAAATATAATTTCAAGGAAATATAATTGTAGTCGACACAAAAGGAGCACCGCCCGTTCTCCAACAGAGACACGTGGGGCGTCCTCCACCGACGCCGAGATAAAGGAACACAACACACTACACAGTGTGTCGGAGTTCTCGTGTCGCTAAATTACTTGCTCAACACAATATCCGGGGAAGAGACGGCGGAGCAAAGAAATAATTAAGATGTGGTAAGATTTGCTTATGTTTAGTACTTCTTTGCTTAACCTTTGAAAGAGCTTTTCTGGGGCTTTAGTCAATGTCATATGAAGTAAATCAGCAGTAACAATTTATCAGAAATTAAAAATATTGACGACATGACACATTAATTCAAAGCTTTCGATTTCACTGTGGCACACACTCACGTCACTATTCATTTTAATTTTCCCATAGCACGTCTTTTCTGCTTCTTCACTGCGAGGGAGTTGGTCTCTCACCGCTCTCCAACTCCTTTCTCTGTGAGAAGTAGTTCTTGGGTACTTTGCCTTGTATCCTGAAGTAGACACGACGATATAGTTGTGTCTGTTGTGATTGTTCTTCTTATAGAAGTAGGTACTTGTTCATTCCACGCTTTAAAGTAGTATTAATTTGTGTCTTCAGATAGTAATGATATGATGGTAGAAGCTAATCTTAGGTCTAGAAAAATTAAATTGCATCAGCCATAGCAGTGAGTGTGAATAGGTTTCTTCTAGGTAAGCGCGTTCCATTGTCTACCGCATCGTCGCTTTCCATCAGGTCAGATAGTAGTCAAGCTCGAACCTATCAACAATAAGAAAAAAAAGTGACAGGAAGTCAGAATGCTGATAGTATGTCACACTACTTTAACAGATTGATCTTCATACTACAACAACCAGTTTGAAATGTTTCTAATACTAACTAACTTCTTCTGCGATATCTTCTTTCATCATAGATCAAATTTTTCCAAGGACCAACCTTAAATCTTCTACCCACACTATCCAAAAGGAAAAAATCCCCTTAATAAACCACCTACAAAGTGAAAAAGCAATTTAAAATAAAACTACTAAGTACCTTCTCTATAACATCTGCCGGGCGTCGCGGGGGGTGAGGTCGAGGCGAGCCGGGGAGAGGGAGGGAGGGTAGCAGCAGAACGATATTCAAATTGCGAACATTTCATTTTAACGCTTGCGAAGATATTCGCGCGCTCCCACGCTTGTGAAGGGATGTGCAGCGTCAGGATTTTGGATATCGATAGATTTGATTTCGGAGGATTTTTTTTCTTTTTATTAATAGTTCAAAACTTAGTAACTCAACGGACTTACAGTTACGTAGTAATCGTTCAAACCTCACTTACGTACTTTATGAACTTGGAGGCAATTACTCTAACAAGCTAAGTTAATCCTGTTACATTTACGTAGTATGAGTTAATACTAATAGGCTTAATACGATTTTCTAGTATTACTTGGAATTTGTCATTAAGGTTTTCACGAAACACAAGACTTAGGTACACCCAAGGCCAAGAAGTATCCCTCGCCGTTTGTTAGGTAATGATGATCTTCTTCAGCTCCAGTTTTAAATTTGTCGGGTGTTATTGGTCTATTCTGCTGCTCATCAGCTTGTTACAACTGTGATCTCGACAATTGCCATAATAATCCCAATCTATAAGTTTACCTTAATCCCTGACTGTTTTATAACAATCGTGTATCTATCTTTTACATGAGTAAAAATGAATGGCTAAATATAGTACTAAGTTCAAAACTCAAGAATGACTGGATCGACTTTGATGAACTTTTTAAATCTCTTTGCTGAAGTCTCAAAAAGATTATTATGAAGAGAAAATTGGAATTTTTCATTTTCTATATTACATTCGATCTGTTCCTAGTTTCTCAATATTAGGGATAGCTGTCAACGATACCTTTTATAGAACGACGTCTATAGGTTCAATTACCTACTTAGGATTACGTTAAATACCTGCAACTTTTAATATGAGAATAGGAGAGCGTACGTGGGAATTGCATGACTTGATTCCGCCATCTCTTTTCTACTTCTTCTTGTTAAAACTTCTGCATCACTGCTTACCATCAGGTGCGATCGCAGGCAAGCACTGGTTTATATTATTAAAAAAAATATCGACCCTAAAACATCGCCATCAGCTCCTCCCTACCCTAAGTTGAGACGTTAGCGAAATGTTCACATTTCGCGAATTGATCGTTGCTCTGCGGAATTCTCATTTGCGCCTCGTTCCTGTATCGTACCCTCCCGGCTCATCCCCTACCCCGCCACCCGTCCCGCCGCGCCTCACCCCCTGCGACGCCCGAGCGCCGCGCTCAGCCACACCTGTATCTGTTACGTATAGAGGATGATTCCTGTTTCAGAGAATTATTATTGTGTGTGGGAATGTTGGGGAAATGTATGATAGGAAGGCAGTTTATGTGTTTGTGTTATTTTCAGTGGATTCAATTATTTTTAAGCACTTACTTACTTACATAGTACCTACCGATACCTGGCTTCAGAACTAACTGTTATCCAGTTACTGGGTTATGTACATATGTCAGATAGGTAGCTAATCTGTGCATAATGCTGGTATTTAGTTTCATACGGTTAGGTTAGAAGGCGACCCCAATGTAGCCAGGAAGAAGCAGACAGATTGCTTGGTGGTTTTCAAAGGTAAACGCAAGGAGCCAATATATAAGCAGGATGCGAGACATCAAAATATAAAGAATTTAATAAAATAATGTTCTCTATAAAATTGATGTTAAGAAAAAGTCACCTAATGAGTATTTTTTTTATATCGTTAGCCCAATAGACGTTGCCCCGTCTTAGCAATGAACTGTCAAACGTTGAAAGGTTAAACAGTCGTAATTTGTAATATGTAATATCTTGACACAATTTCCTTAATATAGTACATACTATTGTGTTGTATATACAGACATAGTTCTTTCAGGCATCACATGAGCGAAATAAAATCGAACGCACCCAACACCGCGACCTACACAGCCATCAAGTTCCAACCCAATAAACTCAGAGCACCCCCTACAAACATTCCCAATCGGCTTTAAACACAAAACGCGCAGATATTCAGTTATACATTGATAATGACTCGTCACCCACCCCTCCCTCCCACTCCCTCCCGTCACCCTCCCGCCCTCTCATTGTAATTTAAATCGAATTCCCGCCGACAAGTAAATTGAAATATTTCAATTTGAACGCACCTTCCGCTCTGACGTTCGATATTTGAATTTAGAATTAAGATGGTGATGGTTACCGTTATGTTTGATTTTTTACAAATTCTATGTTGTGTTGTGGTTACCTACTTTACTTGTTGTTAGACACATCTTAAATATAGTTACATCTTTCTAAAGTTTCTTAAGTAGGAACATATTAATTAAGTAGATTTAATAATTATCATGTATCTAATCAATCCAGTTTGCAAACAAAATGTCACATTCCCATAAAAAAGAAGTAACTCTAACCGAAATATCTTATATATGTAGTAGATAATGTAGATGAACTTTGATATTTATTTTAACTCCAATGCAGCAGTTAAGTCTGTTTAGATAATGAGATATGGCTTCTAAATAAAAGCAAATGGTCTTCTTAGTTTAGAAACGTCCTAAGAGATCCTATGGCACCAATTTTTAGGCCAAAAGAACTAAAACTTCGACAAGTTTTAGTTACACACGCAAGACTATGTCACAAATCCACATAGACAAAATAATAATTAAGTAAAATTTAAATGTTTCAGTTACCATCTTCCCTCAGAAATAAAGAATAAAAATTATCTGATTTTTTAATACAATAAATAGGTAAAGCTAACGTAAGATACATCCTATTATACTACCAACACAATCGCAAAAGCTAATCAAATAAGCATGAACGATGCAGATAACATTCCCACTAAACTAAAAGCATATCATTAATACCGCAACGACCAACGAATATGCATTTTTCTCAATCGAACATAATTAAGATGACAAGATATAGCAGGAAACAAACGACGCCATACAAATATCTGCCAAAACGCATCACATGGAGCTAACACAATATGACCAACAAAAGTTATCGCTCGATCTCAAGCCCGAACATATTCCTCGCGTTAAGACCACAATAACTAAACAATTAAACAAAAAAACTTCAGAACAATAAAGAAATAAAAACGAAACGGAATCCACGACGCGAATAACAAACATAATTGTGTTTTTTGTGATTCATTCAATACACTCTTTGTCCGCAATAAAAAAAAACTGCTTCTCAAAAAAGTCACCTTTATAAATTAAGTTTCAGCATTTGCTAACCAATGGCGGCCCAGAGGCGGGGTCTTGTGGCGCTTCCATTGGTGGAGCCGAGCCTCTCATCTTACAACATTTTATATAACCGGATGATACAACATATACAGTTAACACTACAGAGTGAGAGGGACAGAGATATACGTTTGAATACAGTGTGTCGTTTCGCTCTCGTTCCGTCTCTGTCGCGCGCCGTGGCAGCAACTGTTCGGTTCAAAATGAATCAACAGTGTTCGAAACAACTCGGCGGAGTGCGTCGCCTTAACTGTAACGTTCGCGTTCCAAATTCGAATTGCAATTCTTTTTTAAAATTGTTTGTTAAAAAAGTGTTATTAAAAACAATGTTGTTGTGGTGTTGTTAGTTTGTTAGTCTGTTGTTTTGTTATTTGTTGCTGGATTGTTATTTTGATGGAGATGTCTCTCCCGAACGGTGTCGATGTGTCCCAGCTGGTACAGCACCCGGTGCTGGCTGCGTTGCCGCCCTTCTTCCTCAGAGCTTCGGAAAGATATCAGGTAGATATTTTATTAAATTTATGCAAATGAAATCTGTGTAAGTTTTTCACAAAGAGATAACTATATCTTATTTAAGTTTCCACAGCTTTTGATACTTTCAATTATTTTTGCTTTTGTTTAGATTAACTAACTTCAACACACGCAAAACTTCAATATAATTGTAACATCATCTGTAAAGTTATTTCTAGACGGGACTTTTTTTTTAAACTTGTTTCAAATTAAATGTAAGTAAAAGCTAATTAACGCAGTGTCCGATATTTTGATGGAGAAAGATTGGTGAGGATATCAAATTGAAGCTTAAATCTTTGTAAATAATGTCAGTCAAATATTAATCTGGTCTTAGAATCTAGTTAGATACCAGCTAGGATATTGAATATTGCCTGCATTTAATGGATAACTTGTCGTTCAATTGATTGGAGTAAGAGTAAATCGTAGAAGGTGTTTTCAAGATTTTTTAAAGTTCGAATTGTTTTAGGTTGATAACATTTTATCCTTTATTAATCTAAATACTTGAGATAATAATTGAGAGCAGTGGTGGCCGAGTGGTAATGGTTCCGACTTACGAGTTGTAGGTCGTGGGTTCAAACCCTGTCAGGCGCATTACTTTGTGTAATCTATTTCATCACCACTGCTCTCAAAACGGTGAAGGAAAACATCGTGAGGAAACCGGCATGTCCTAGAACCAAAAATTAGAAGACATGTGACATCCACCAACCCGCCCTGGGCCCGCGTGGTGGATTACGGCCCATTCCCTCTCCTAGAGAGGAGGCCTGAGTCCCAGCAGTGGGAACATTAAAAGGCTGATGATGAATCTAAATACATACCGAATTTAGCCATTATGCGAAAAGGAAATAGTTTAGTTAATTTTTACTGGTTTAGGTTGGTATAATTATTAAAAATTTGCCATAAAAGTTTTCGAGATTGCTCAAAAGTCTACATATTATCCAGTATAAGCTAAGCCTAACATACCGTACCTAGGTTAGGTTTAGCTTATAGGCTTTCCGCCCCTAAGGCTACCCACTGACCAAAATCTCAATTAATCTTGTGTAAGATGCTTACTAGTGCAATATTGCCTATGTTCTTCTAGTTTTGAGATATAATAACAACAGTTTATACGCATGATACAAACGAGAAGAGACGTGCGTCGCGGTCGGTAGAAACCTAGCGACGGGAGTTTCAGAATCTAATTTTTTTGCTGGAAAACAAATTTCTTGTCATCAAATTAGTTTATTTTCTTCTAATGTATCCAGAAGTGTTTTAGGTAAGTATTTCAACTTTTATCTGGAACTAAATATTTTATGTTTTATGTCTGTTTTGACCACATTAAAAACATTCTTTCTCATCGACAGTTCCAGCCAGGCTATCGAGTGAGTGATTTGAACAGATTTAATACAATTAGAAAACTAATTTAGATCAATGACTCTGGATATAGTCGAATATTTATGTTTAAAATTTCATCAAAATTGATTCCAAAAGTTCTGAGTCCTATTTGGCTCTTGCCTTTATCCATCTAATTTGACTATGCTTCACTTAAAATATCTAATACCTATTAAATAATTGATTTAGTTTTTAGGGTTCTGTACCCAAAGAGTAAAATGGGGTACCCTATTACTAAGACTCCACTGATCGTCCGTCTGTCTGAACCGTGATAATAGACAGTTGAAAATTTTATAGTTGATGTAACAACAAATACTAAACAACAAAATAAAATAAATATTTAAGAGGGCTCCTGTACACAAACGCATTTTTTTTTTGCCGTTTTTATAGATAAGATCATTCGTGCGCGAGTCTGATCTCCGATTCGCACTTTGCCGGTTTTTAAAACCATACCGATTAAAAAATAAATCAAAGATCTGTATCATAGAAATAGGATATGATTTAAAATAAATTGTTGTTTTTAAGTAATATTTAAAGCGCTTCATAAATACGTTTCTAGTTAGCTTCAACCCCTATCCAAACATTCGTTCCCGCGGGCGAGTGGAGCTCTGTTCAAACACGGCGGCGACGTTCAAAGGCAGCACGGCAGTCGAGTGTGAACTTGAAGATAAAGGCAAACAGTTATAGCTAGTGGCAAGTCGAGTGACAATAGCAAACTAATGGTCCTAGTCGCGAGTTTGAAACTTCTCCGATGCATTCGATGAACGTTAAAAGCTATCTAGAAATGTTTTGAGCTAGAATCATATATTTTTCGGGAATTATAAGTCCTACAAGTAGCGGTAGAGTAGCTTTCTAGGCTTGCTATCAGTCTGTTAGGGTAGGAAGCTATGGAGATGTGACGAAATTATTGAGACTGATCTATTAAAAAGATACTTCGTACTCCGATCAGTTCCTATAGAGACTACCAGTTCTTTCAAGAAGTTAAAACTGTTTTTTAACAAAAAACAGTTTTAACTTCTTAAAGATTAAAATTTTCATTTCCATGCTAATATTTTTTTAGTTGAAGCTTTTGCGACAGTCTTACGACGATACGAGTGAGTTCTATTAAAATGGTCAGAAGTATGTACTCTGTATCTTTTTAAAATACTATTACCACTAGTCACTCTTCGTGTGTCAGAAGGAGTTGTGTTTTATATTAATATTATGATGAGAAAAGCGAGGGCCAATTCAGTCCTCGCTTTTCTCATCTCTATTTAGGTTTCTTTTTTCAATATCTTCATTACCCTTCCTCGCATTATTATAATCGGTGATCGTTTGTGGTCTTTTTGTATTAGCATTCTTTCTGATAGATTTTTCTTGAACATTATTGACTGAATGTGGATGTGTACGTGATACCCACTTATAATTAGTGATAACTTAGGTACAAAAAACTGTGATTGCGATGAAGAGGATTGTGGAGCTTGCTCAGATTCACTGTATATGATTAAACAAGCTAGTCGAGAAACTGACTGGTCATTATCATCTCCGTACCCTTATCTCAGTTGCCCGTATTGTCTGGGGTCAGCCCAACATGTTGTCCTATCACTCGTCACGTTATCACTAACTCCTTTTTCTTTCGTATCATATTCTTTTCGAGACACGATGTTCTTTTTCTTAAAATAAAATCGGGAATAGTTTCTTCTTATCAGCGCCAGAAATGTTGTAATCCGGTCAAATGTCCACAAGTAACCTCCTAAATAAATAAACAAACCGACGAAACAATTTTTCCTCTTTATAATTTCAGATAAAAAATAAGCCTGTATTTGATATACCTACCTTAATTGATTGATTAATTTATTTAAAAAGAATGGCCTAAGCCAATTACAGTATTTATACAATATATGTACCCACATAAAAGACATAAAAAATACAAATACTATAAAATAAATCATAGAATATTTAAGTAAAAACAGACACATTTGGCGCAAGAATTGATAAGGAAGGATATTATTAAATAAACACAATACATAGTCATGAGTACATTCATTTCACAAATTTCATACATTCTGACTGTATTTTCTTCTGTTCTGTATGGTAAGATGTTTATTTTTTAATTAGTATATCATACACACACAGATGGGGGTTCCATTTGCCTGATAACATTTGGTTACATACCCTAATATGATAATACGTTGACCCACAAATAGTATTTCATAAGAGATATTTTGGAGTTTTTGTTATAACAAAAGCAACTCCAAAATATCAGTTTCACATAACACTTCCTGTTTTCCTATAACATTAATAACAAATTCTTTGCACCTACCTAATTACGCAAATTATAATATTGTGTCAAACTTCCCCATAATAAAACTCTGTTACATTGTAATATAACACTAGTTTTGTAATCAATTACATGTTGTAATGTTAATGTTATTGTTAGTAACATTGTGAAGTGAAATGTGAAACTTTTGTAATGTTTATTGAATTAGGAATATTATAAAGGGATTATTATTGTAATTGATACATTTTCGTTGGTGTGTGGCCAAAATATGGGGTTCTGAAATGTTGGTAATTGTAGGTTGCAACCCGGTACAGTTATCAATACGGACGGATCGGGCGGGAAAAAATCTAATCCAGTCGGATGCGACCGGATTAATTATTTTTCAATACATTTACTTAAAAACTCTCTCCTACTTTAGTAGGAGATAGTTTGGGTATATAGGGTACGGTATGGGTATGCATGCAATTTACTGTTTTTCGCATTGGTGCGGAAAAGTGTGCCAACGAGGCGTGCCCCAGTTTTTGTATTTATCGTATCAGGTTAGCGTCAAGCTCACAAGTCGCCGAGCAGGCCATGTTTATTTATTTCTTCATAAGTTAATTCCGCCTCGGCGGAGGAAATGTCACAGTCTCTCCACTTGTATCAAAATATATTACACGTTTCGAATTTGGCTCTTTATGCCGGCCATACACGGTCAAACCTATCGTCCAATCGGTATGACGTTATCGATTTGATCAAACAGATTTGACCGTGTGTGGGACTGGATTGGTATGACAACATTAAACAATATTATCATTTTAAATCTTTTTGGAAAAAAATAAATACAATTTTAATAATACTGCTATAAGCTTCTTTATTCGCGTAAAAGTAAAAAGTGAAAAAATGTCCCAAGGGAATCTACTGCCGGGATAGAAAGTACCTTAGACGCTGTTCTAAGACATGGTCTATCCGTGTAACAAATTTCATTGAAATCCATTTAGCCGTTCAAAAGTGAAGAAATAAGAAACAGAAGGTTCCGCATTACAACATAGTCTAGTACTAAGGGGGTTAAAATCATAAAAATTTCGGATTTTTGTTACTGTTAAACAAAAATGTGAGAGTATGTTTATCTAATAATATGTATGAAAACGTTTACTTCTTAAAAAATGTAACGTATTAAAAAAAAAAAACAAGTTCGATGTAAAAACCTAATATCAGTGTGATTAGCGCCCACACGCAGCTTTGCGGTCTCTCACTTCTAAATTACACAACACATTTGGATGTGGATTTTAGGTTTTCTACACTTATATTATAAAGAGGTAAAGTTTTTTTTTTGTTTGTAGGAGATATCTCTGAAAGTTTTTGTCCGATAGCTGATTTTTTTTTATATGTAAGGTGAAGCCGCTGGCAAAAGCAAGTCACAAATAAGTGTAGCCGACCACGTGCGGTTTAACTTAGGAGTATCCTACTTGTCTTCGGTTAGAATTAGGTGCAGCCTTAATCATAGCGACTAGCACTAGGTGCAGCAACACAGCGGTCGTTAAACTTAGGTGTAGCCTATTTATCATCGGCAAGGACTAGGTTATCGGTGCTGTCAAGCATTTTGGTTTTGTTTTGAGATCCTGATCTTGCGTTTCCCAATTGATTTGATTTCGTATCACCGCCGTAGACTAGATATCTTACACCAAACAAGCCATGTCAGTCCGAAACTAGATTTATAGTTAAGTTGAAGCTGAAATGGAATTGCGTAGGTACTTAATGAAATTGTGTACTTAATGTAATGTATTTTAAAATGTAGGAGTTCCTCTGTGGTAAAAATTAAATTATTTTAACTCGATATCTTCACGCGTTCTCGAGATAAAGAGTCTTGACAGACAGAACGACGGATAATCAAGTGATCCCATATTCGGAAGGTGACCAAAGGAACTCGGTAGTTAAACGACACAACCCCATCGAGCTTAGGCTCGTTTGATACGTCTTGACGAGTACTTTGGTGCCAGATGATAACCGGGGCCTGATGATGGAGCTGAAAGATGACCACAAGAGCTCGGTAATTAAACGACACAACCTTATCGTGTTTGAACTTTTTGAAATGGTCTTGAAGAGTATTAATTTAGGTACAGACCGCGCTATAAAACATTGCTATGAAAAAAAAATGATTTTCTTTGTTTCAAAACTTGTTTTTATTATTGATAGGCTCGTGTTGGACCACTGTATCACCTGATGGTAAGCGATGATATTGTGAACACTCTTGAATTAAAGATCCCCACGTTGTAGCTATCAGGAAACACAGATTTCGGCTGGGAATTCTACCTCTTAGCTGTACGCACAATGGTGTTACATTTAGTGCGTATGTGTGGGATGTCCATGTCCACCATATATCTGTGGTTTATCGCCGTACGTCGAGTGGTCCTATGATAGAACGAGCTGTGTGGAATTAAAATGTGCAATGCCGATGTACACAACCAGAGATGTAAGCGATAGAAAACCGACAGGCTAGCAACTCGGCACTTTTGATTCCTGTTGGAATTTTTATTATGATTTTTGAATCATAAAATATTAAATCTAAGGATTTATTTATTTTAGTTATTTACAATTTAAAGCAACAAAATATATATACATAATAAACTTAAATATAAAAAAATATATTTATGCTTAACCTAACTATAGTTATACACTAAAGGCCTACTAAAATGTGGCGTCATAAAACTCTTCCGCATCGCTGTCGACTGGAAGTGTGCCCAAGAGGCTGGCGGCATTGCCACGTTGAATAGCAATGCTTAATCTCTGACCGAGGTAAAAACCAGCCCTTGGGTCACGCGAAGTGTCAACTAAGGGTTTTGACAGTTCTTTATTATAAATCTAAGGGCCATTTTCATTTTTTTTTTGGTTGAGAAATTATCAATAAATAACTTCTTCCGCTCTGGGTATAATTCTAACTAACACCTACCCATGTTCCTTCAGTTGCCCTTTCCGTTCCAGAGGTTTTTTGGCCGGAAATCATTCAATGACAACTCCCACTTTAGGAAGCTCTAGAGCAGGAGCTAGGCCATGTCAGGTTTTACTGACTAAAACTATACCTGTGCCCTTCAGTTGCTCTTTGCCTTCTGCGACCACGAGTTGCCTTTTCAGAAAATCCTCGTGACCTTAACGGGCATCGACTTTGGGTCCCTACGCTTTGCATCGGAAATCTCTTTGAAGAGTAAAAAAAAAAGGCGGTCACAGTAATTTAAAGGCGAAAGTTTATATGTATGTATGTGTGTGTTTGTTATTCGTTTTCGCTCAAACTAATGAACGGATTTGAATGAAATCGGTGCACAGTTAGACGTTAGACCATATCTTAGAATAGGATATAAGTGACTGTTTACAATACCAGCTCGATAATGTCCTTTTAACGTCATACGATCATTACCTAAACCTCATTCTGTCTCTAAGGATTGTAGTATTAATGTAGTATGGGCATTCCCTATGAGATTTGAATTTGAAACCAACATTTTGGAAAAAAAAACTGGACGAGTGCGAGTCTGACTCACGCACTGAGGGTTCCGTACAAACTTAGTCATGTAAATGGTTCAATCCCGAATGGAGTCTCGATGATTTTTCCAAATCGCAGTTAACTTAGAAGTTTGATTTTTTCACAGCATCAAGGGTCCGCAGACCTAAGTATCTGGTTTTAATTTCAATTCGGTACCTCCGCGCGTTTCATAGATAAAGGCTTTTATAGGGACAGACAGATAGACTGATAAGAAAAGAGATCCTTTATGTGTAACTCTAAAAATCGGTTAAGTGAATTAAAACTTTACGTTAGTAAGACTGAGAACGTTAGAGAAAATTAAAACTATTGTTTAATCTTAGACTAATGAATTGTTTGTTTCAAATCCCAAAACATGTCGAGTGATAGGTAACATTCATTAGTAAATAATACCTACTAATACATATTTCCTATTGTTAAAACCACTATTGTATTGGGTCCAACCTGTAAAGATAGTGTGTTTTTAAGAAATTGATAAATAAACATTTCTAAAATATATAAATTGGTTCAGTGAATTGTCTTTTCATTATTTCACAGAAGGTGTAAAAAGTAGAGTATCCAATTCGAATTTCTCACTTCACTCAGGTTTATATAATTAACTCTCACTCAACTCGAGGGGGAGTTAATTATAGATCGGTTCAAGATTAAAAGATAGCAACCTTCGTTTCGACACTGCTTTATACGCTAGTCACATACTATTTTTTCTAGTAGTATGCTCCCTTAGGATAATTTAATTTGACTGGCCCCTGGCGAAAGCCAATAAAACAATATATCTAAATCAGGCATCTCTTCCCCACCTAGATAATCGAAGACCTCCTCGCCCACTACACCACCAACGTTACCAACTCAACCAACCCTAAAAAGAAGTTGCTACATAATAACCAGTCTGCTTTGCCCCACCAGAGGACGCCGAAGTGCGCGCGCTGCCGCAACCACGGCGTGGTGTCGGCGCTGAAGGGGCACAAGCGGTACTGTCGCTGGCGGGACTGTGTCTGTGCTAAGTGCACACTCATCGCCGAGCGACAGAGGGTTATGGCTGCACAGGTGAGTGTTTAGTGCACAGTCCGGTGCTTAGTGCACAGTCCGGTGCTTAGTGCACAGTCCGACGCTTGGTGCACAGATAGGTTTAGGTAAAAGAGAGACATAACTGTCAGCTCATGTTGCAAGGCTAAAACTGAATGCCATTTATGTAAATCAAGAAATTCAACCAACAAACGATTTATACTCGATTTAGTAAGATTTTTATCACAATGTTTGTAGTTTTAACCTGCCCTATTTAAAAGTTCACTTTATATCTTTTTTTTTTCTGCTAGAAATCATTGCGGAGTAAATCCGCATGGGTGATGAAATCCGTTTGATATTTAAAACACCCTTAAAGTCACTTGTTTCGAATTAAAATATTTTTTTGCGGTTGCGTTTATTGACTCTGTCAACTTTCTTTCTTGTAAAATGCACTCCGTCAGTGCCCAACCAAGTAGCAAAGTAGTTATATAATATTAGAATTAATCAACTATTCAATGAGAGTGTTCAGGAATATTCACACTACCAGTTAGCACCACTTTGCCGTCAGGTCTTTTCCTTTGAAAACGTATACTTGACATTAACGTCTAACGTTTGACGTCGATGTTTAAGTAATATCATTAATATAAGCGTCTTGACAGGTGCCTGGACCTTACGCCTCAGAGCTGCCACCTGGTGAACTTGTTTTTAGAACATCCTCATTACCTATAATCAAACTGTATGAAACGTGAATGATATAGTGCTATGTGAACGCATAGTTCCTACAGCCCCGCTCCTGTACACAGGTGGCGCTGCGCCGCCAGCAGGCTCAGGAAGAGAACGAGGCGCGGGAGCTGAACCTGCTGTACGCCAGCCAGACCTCCACCGCGCCGCACCATTATAATGACATGCCGGATGAGTCGCCAGGTATGGATATATTTTTATATGTTGTAGCGACTGATGTTTTATTTGTTTATTCAAACTTTATGGAACACAAACGGGAAGGTGGACTTAATGTCTTACGCATTCTCTACCAGTCAACCAAAGTTTGGTGGAGGACTACATGACAGATGCTCGTTTATACTACGAGTATTAACAAATATACGTCAAGCTTGTCGACTGTTTAATTTACTGAAGGCCAGGTTCTACTCATTTTGAACTTTTTTAAACCTCTGAAAATCCACAAATGTAAAAGAGAACACTATGAAAAATTATTTTATTAAAATTGACTAATGACCAACCGGCGGGCAAAAATCATAACAAGATATAAATTAGTTTGCTAGATAAAAATAAATCGTGATTCTGACCATAACTTACGATTTCAAATATATATGTCTACGAGATTACTTCACGGAAATATTTGAAAGTTACAAAAAATTATAAAGCTTGTTTTTTAAAAGGGCCTTGCAAAAACAATGCTTTTTTTTACAAACGATTCTTTTACAGTAAAGCAGGTCTTGATTTATAGAAGCAGAATAATTTCTAGGGTTCTAGACAAATCAAAAAGTGCGCTTAAGGAAAAAGTTTTTAAGGAAGAAGTTCGATTTTATCTTAAAATTTTTAGACTGGATCAGTAAACCCCTAAGTTAAGCCTAAAACTTAGTGATAAATTTAATCGGAGCTGCCCTTTCAATCCATTTTTACTGGTTACTATCAGCCGCCAACATGGTATTGCTGGGTAAAAAGCTCTCCCCATGATATCGGATGTTTATTACCTAATTATTATTAACACGCACGGTTGGCGCAGTGGTCAAGCGAATAATCGTGGAAGCGTTGTGTGTTCGATTCCCGTACGGAACAAATATTTGTACGGCCGTTCCGGATCTGGGAGTAATTCCAAGTATGAGGCAAATCAAAAAAATAATGGACGTTGTCGTTACTTTTAAATATGTCGTTGCAGACATCGCCACATTGCCTGTCTCAAGCAACACAAAATAACTCCAGCAACTGTCTGCGAGTGTCACTTTCTTCACCCACTGTAAGGCTCTCAGACACAATTTCCGCGAACTAGACAGTTGTAGTGCGCCCCAAGCTATCCTATATCACTGGCAGAGAGTGTCACCAAGAATCTAATCTTACTTGTCCGGAGGCGAGCTTCCCTACCCCCGTCTTTGAGTGTCACTGACACACTAGCTTGCCAGTCGAGTTACTGTACTGGCACACGATGTGGGTGTGAAGGAAGCATGGGAGTGACTAGTTTTAGAAGGATTTTAAAACTATTGTTTTTATCAGTGACGCAGATAAACAAACCGTTTGCTGACGCCAGATAAAACCGTTTGAAGACGCTACATAAACCATTTGCTGACGCAAGATCGAGGCGTTTGCATCGTCAATTCGTCACTCGTCACTCAAGGTTCTATAGAGGACTAGCTTCAGACAGTATCTGGCTGGCAACATTGTTGAAATGAACCTTTTTGGTGCAGCCATGAAGCACACTCAATAATATTTTTGTTGTAGATGCTGTTGACGAAACCATTTATTTTTCTTTCTTTTCTTTCAATTTAAAAGAACAAGCCCTTGTTTATTTAATATAAATCGCATTAATATTAAAAACGCAAGAGCGTGTGTATGTTTGTTACTTTTTCACGCTCGAATAACTGAACAGAGTTCGATGAAACTTGGTACACGTGTAAACCATAACTTGGAATAGCTTCAAGGATACTTATTCCCGAAGGACGACGGGAACTTGGTCAGTTCAATATATGCAATACTAACAACAGTTTAGTTGCTTAAAAATGTACTTATGTAGGCACACTTTTCACCCGGAAAATCGATTAAATTCTCGCTTTGTATATAAAATAAAATCACAACGATTTTCCAACTAAAACTCCCCTAAACGGTTAAAAAAATACAGTTTAAGAAAATAAAAAGCGCAGTGGTACCAATTAAGGTACAACGGTGAGTGTTGCCACTCTTGGCAACGCGGCGGCGATGGGGGGTTAGAAAAAACATTAAAAAAGTCGCGACGCATTGTAGCAGCGGCGGGTTAGAACACTGGTTGGCAACAGAGCAGTTTTAACTTTTTTGGTGCCTTTTTTCTTTTGTGCCAGTTTTGGCCAGAAAATTTGTTGTATGGGGAAAAGGAGGGAGGGAGGAAAAATCTGCTCTTTTGGGAATGGTTATGTAAATATTTTTGCATTTACACTTACATGATGGCCCAGTGATAATGACACCGAGTTAAGAGTTGTAGGTCGCGGGTTTAAACCCAGCCAGGTGCATTACTTTGTGTAATGTATTTCATCACCACTGCTCTCAAAACGGTGAACGAAAACATCTGTCATCTGTCATCTGTGTGAGGAAACCGGCATGTCTTAGAACCAAAAATTCGAGACATATGACATTCACCAACCTGCATTGGGCCCGCGCGTTGGACTCAGGCCTACTTTGAGGAGGAGGCCTGACTCCCAGCAGTGAGAACATTCAAAGTCAAAAAGTCAAAGTCAAAATATTTTATTTCATATACGCCATTAAAAAGGATGCTGATGATGATATTTGTAGCGGCTGTACCAGTATAAGTCCGACTGGGGCGACGCCAATCTGGTCAAGTTCAATGCTAAAATAACCAAGGCGTGTCTTTTTTCCGCTTCCGGTTCTACGGAGAGAGAGGATATTTGAGGGTTTTCCAGAAAAATAAAACATTTTCCTTGAGCCATTTCTTCGAATCGTTATTTCCAGCCAGTCCCCAGCATCTCTATTCCGTGCGTACAGCGGCGCACACGAGTGCGTCACGTCGCGCCGCCACTCGATACAGTCGCGCACAACACGCCATTACTCGTAGACGCGTTCGCTTGCACTTTTGTCACTCAATATGAGGCGGGAATATGTGTGGCACAAGTTGGGAGGGGTAGCGATTTTTGTATAAAAGATTCGGAAATAGTATTTTTGTAGTCGAATTGGTTTTTGTTTTTTTTTAGTTAGTCATATTGATATTTTTTGATTTATAATGACTAATGTGAGTCCATTAGGGCAGAATAAACATGTTTTCTTTCTTTGTGGGTCGGTAGAGGACGTGAATGACTTTAATTAAGAATAATTTTTTATAACCTTTCCAAAACTTAGCTCACGTGACTTAGGTTGTAGCTATCACGATAGTCAAACTCCGGCAGGGAGTTGTATTTTAAAGAACTTCATTTGACTGTTAAAATAAGTAATGGGGTGGCGATCAAGCCGAAGCCCTATTAGTGATGTTAGACATATTTCCAATATAAACTGTGTATCTAAACCGACGTTATGACAATATAACACTGTTTGTAAGAGATAGTCTCGGAAAATACTAATCCACCATTACTGACATAGATGCTATAGATGGCACTTATTGAAGTAGTCTAAAGGCTATTTTTTATCTCGCAAAAATGAACGGTGACTGTGGTTATTTTAGGGGTCTTTAAGTTAATTTGATTCTAAGCAAGCGTGCTCCATCGTCGAGCGTTTACCATCATGTGAGATAGTAGTCTAACTTTATCTATCAATACTATTAAAAAGTCAACTTTTCGACTGACGTTTATGCTTATATTTTATAACTTGTTTTTTTCATCCAAAAACCCTCTAATTCATCATAACATAATTAAATTCGGCTCTTTCATGGCTCCAGCTGTGCAAAGTGCCAAGAGTTTCAGTCTGCGCTGAATACAAGTACAAGTTTAAGTTAAAAAGTACTTTTTATTCACACAAACGTGTTAATTGCTGCGCATTCACACAGTTCACACAGTTTTCTTTATACAAATGTTTATAATTCGCATTGCTTGTGACGTGGCTGCTACATCAAAGTGCGCCCCCCTACTACGAGCAAATTAAGGGAATTGGATTATTTAAAGCTGTTGTGATGTAAGTCTGCCCTTTTAGTGTTTTCTGTATAAGATACGAAAAGTCTTTACTCTGCCAGCAGGTGGTACTAGAAGTAACAAAGAAAAGTGTAATAACATCAGATCGTCTGATAGTGAGTCCTTTCTAAAGGACTGTCTGGCGTCTACTGAATTCAGTTATTGATTCTAAGAATCAAACAAAAATTGTTACTGAATTTACTCTATTTGATTGTGCTGTTGTATATTAGATGTAGAAAAAATACTTGCAAAAGTTGAGGTGGGCCAAAATCATAGGTATAGAGAATTTGCCTGAAAACCTGTTAACTGGGCATAAAGTTTTAAAATGATGTTCTAAGTATTTTTCTTTTTAAACCCGGCTACCTTGTGATACAAGATGTCAACATACAAATAAACTGCGAACAGTATCCGATGTCAATAAAATGTATCGCGACTTCAAAGCGAGTCGGATTACCCTTAGTACCGATTGTAAGTTGCCTGGTACAGTCAAACTAATAGATAGCTTTACAGGCAGCTAACTTGTTATTTCTAATTTGTGTTAGTAGTTACTTATCAAGAGTACCAATGAGGATTAATTAGTTATTGATTGTCCGTAGCAATATGTGGAGTCGGTAAAATCAGTGGAGTTGGTGGGTTCCACTTTATAATTTAAGTTGTTTCCACCTATTGTACCCTAGTTTTTTCCACAGCTTCATTCCCGCAGCTTATTTCACAGTGACCGCATATTTTTCTGTAGCACAAGAAATCTGTGCCTCTGCACCTTTCAGTGATATTGCAGCTTTCTATCAATGAAACAATCTTCGACATTTGACAAAAATGTATTTTTGCCTGTACAACAAATTGTTTCGTTGTTGGTACCCACGTCAGTTGGTTATTAAATCCGTCGCCAAGTACTTTGAGCGTGTGTTCATGTGTTTTTTCTTACACTTTCTAAATTAATAGCACTGGATTACGACTTAATATGAAACTAGCTGCACCGCCCTTGTTAGTAAGGTGGAAAGGTTCACTTGCTTTCATGTCCTTAGACTTACAGTTTTATTACACATTTTGCAAATGTGTGAATGTTTTGTGAATTCTATATTGTGTAGAGTAATGGAGAAAATTTCTTTTGAAATAAGTCGGTTTTAGAATTTTATTTCTTCATTAAAGTTGACAATTACGGGACGGCCGGACTTCGAGCTACTCATTGTTCGTTGTCCGCAAGCCCTTCAAAGATGGGACTTATATAGCCATGATTATGACGTGCCCAACGTTTAGTAGGCTTACAACGAGGGAACAGCACCTTCAAATGGAAATGTCACAGAAACCAATACAATTACAATATAAAATCCATGGTTCAGAACTGTTGAATTAACACGTGCAATAAATATCCCCACATTAAGAAAAATAGATTAGAATAGCATTTAATCAGCGCAAGCAACACAATATACCACAACATAAAATAATAATAAAAACAAAAAGAAGAGTACAGAAATACAACACAGTTGCGTCGAATGTGCCTGAACTGAAAAGTTCACCAACTCAGCAATTGCTGGGCGTCAAACACCCAGCGCTAATTTTCAGCTGGCACCCCGCGGAGACGAAATAAAAAATACAACTCAATTGTTTCCACACAGAAAACATAAGAGATATTTAATAAGTGTTAGTGGCTAAAGTTCACGGCGATATGAGTGAGTAATGTTTATTACTGTGAAATAAATATTGCGCCCAGGGCGGTGGCCCGGGGCAGGGGGGCGCATAACACTTCGCGCCCCGCATACCGACATGCTTGCGATAAAACTGTGGTGTAAATGAAAGGCGACGGGAGATTTGCAAATTATTTGTTAAGCAAAGAATTCACATCTGATATTTCCGCATGTTTAAAAAAAAATCACCGCAGTCGAAAGACTTCTGAAAAGTCTCTTTTTTAGTTATATTATTGCACCTTTATGTTTTTTTCTAAGCAACAAGTGGTACCCATGGAATTCCCTGCCGTAGTCTGATAGCTACAATCTAGAGGTATTTAAGTCAAGACTGAATAGATTACTTCTAGGCAAGCCTGTTCCATCGTCGACTACATTTTTGCTTACCATCAGCCTCCCTAGCCAAGTTACAACTATTTCGTGATGAATTCCGTTCTCCAGTCGGTAAAGCCTCGGTGTCATGTGGTGTTGGTAGCCATGTTGACGCACCTGACTCGGCGGCTCGTTCTACAATGTAGCGTTAAACTTTATAGAAACCACAGTGATATGATAACAATTCATTCTATCATTTTGAACGATGTGAACTTGGCGACGAATTTTCTATTCGTTTGTTTTGACCACGTGACTTAACGTTGAGATGATGTCATTCCCATCTATTTGATTATCTTTCGACTAGCATTAACGATTGCATTGCAGATTATCAACTTGGCTAGGGGTGCAGATAAAACAGTGGTCAAACGCGACCCTATGTATAATAATAAAACCATTTTGTGGCAGCAGATGAAGTTCTGTAGTTTCTTCCTTGCCCTGGTATTGCCAATTTGACAATTTATAACCCATCATTATTTTTGTGTGTTTCTAACAAAATTACATGTGCAATGAAACTTCAACTTCTTTCTCTTAATTGCTATCTTCAAAACCCGCTACCGCTTATGCCTCGTCCAGTATAAAAAGTAATACATTGCTACGATATTGCGGTCCGCGTCGGAATGCGAGCCATATAGCTGCGACATAGTGTATTATTGCTTTGTACTTAATATTTATCGCGCTGCTTACTATGTGACGTAGTTTACTGGTCCCGCCCAAGTTTAGAGGTTGTTTTCATCGTATCTACAAGTAAATAGCATAGCGGGTGCTTCTGTCGCGGTTGACGCGTTATTCTTTTGACTAAATTCCGTCTTAAACTGCGTAGCTTTTCCCAAACCGGCCCCAATTCTTTATCGGCTTTCAGTTAAACCAGAGGCTGCATCTGGTTTACCTCAAAAGAATAAGGTAACAAAAGCACCCGTTATAACTAATTCATGACTAAAACTTTATTTTAATGTATTATTTTATTAAAACTCTAAACTCTTAGCTAAATGATATTAATTTTGCAAATAGGTTTTAAAAAACACTTTTACACGCAATTTCTTCGGCAGCTTAAAGTAGATGAGGCCGGTGCGATGTACGACGAAAAGCAACGATGTGTTTGAAGATGGAGCACGCTTGTCAGTTTCAGAGTACCTTTTCACTTTTGACTTAAAAAGACCTCTAGGTAATAGCTATCAGGATACAGACTCTGGCAGGGAATTTCACTCCTTAGCTGTACGTACGGTGAATGTGTTCCCAAAACATTCTGTGCGTATGAGTTGGATGTCTACCATGTACTCTAGCCATAGATAATATCAATTTTATTAAAATCGATCGATTAAAATCGGGTTGTACGATCGAAGTAATCTGTTTAATTTATTGCTAGCCTCTAAAATTTAATATGTTTTTTTCTTAGATGATTTAAACTAGTGCCTAACCGCGAGCCCATCTGATTGTAAGCAGCGTAAATTATTTATTAAGACCCTATTCACTTTAGCCTTCAAGATAGCTAAACTATAATCGGATGGGAAGACCGCAGCAGGTCAGTACGTCGGGTTGTCCGATGGTAATGATTGTTTGGTAGAGTCAGTAAGATTCATGTTTTTCTAACATTATTTTCAGTACTGAGTGATACAGATGAAACGGTAGTTTTGTTACTAGTGTTAGATTAAAAAGTCGATGAATGAACGCCGCGTCCTATCGCCCCCGCACTGACATCTTTGTGAGTCGAACATAGAATTACGCGCCCTTTTCACTGGTTAAAACTTTTGAAATTGTAATTAAATATTTTGTGTGTAAAAACTGCGTTTCTCTTTTATACTAGCAGTGCAAATCTATTGAGACCTTCCAATGCCTTTTTGTATTGGAGAATCAGCAAATGACAGCTAGGGAATGGAATTCCCTGCTTCTTAGATTCTGTATTTCCTGATAGCTACAACCCAGGGGTCTTTAAGTCAAGAGTGAATAGGTTACTTCTAGGCAAGCGTGCTCCATCGTGGGTCACATCATCACTTACCAGTATGTGGGATGCCAGTGGTCAAAAGCGAGACTAAGCATAACAAAAAAAACGGTTCTCGCTCTAGACAGAGCGTGTCAGACTGTTACAGTGAAACAGGGATGAAATAATTTGCTTATTTACTGATAATCATAATTATTTATTGGATATATCGTTTTATTGTTTACGTTTTCTAACTGTCAAGTAAATGTCACACGAAGCGAGAGACATGGCATGGCACGCCATGGCATTGACTTGGCTTGGCTTGGCGTGGCGTTACAACTGACTAAAATCTATCTTTGTTCCTGCAGTAGCCCTTTGGGTTCCAGGGTCACCGTGACTCTTTTGAATAATCCCTCAGCACATCTTCAGCCATTAAAGACGACTAGTGTATGGTCACTACTTGTGTAAGATGCTCGTCATTTGTGCCCGCCCCGCTACCTCTTATCCCTTGCCCCGCACCGACACAACATTGGAGCGATATTGCGTGACAGGAATGCGCGCGTTTTATTGCCGATACATGGTGTGTATTGTGTAGTCTTTGTGTATACCATTATTTGTGTATTATGTACTTTTATTGTGGAATAAGTGGGAGACCTACAAAGAAAACATTGGTCATACAAATCGGTTAATATGTATAGAGGTAAAGTTAGTTTTTATGTTTGTAGGAGAAAGTAATCTCTGGAAGTAGGTACTGGTTCGATTGCCAAAATTTTTTCACCAATAGTTAGCTGCTTTATTCCTCAGTAACATAGGCTATATTTTATGTACGCGGGTGACGCCGCGGATAAAAGTTAGTTATGTATATTTTACTCTCAGTATAGAGCAAGTCCTCTCATACAAAAATGCAACTTGTTAATTTCATTGAACCTTTTATTTATTTTTAAACCCAGTTCCACACTAGGTGTTACAAACACAAACATGTACTTAAACTCACACAAGACACCCAGACCCGGAACAACTACATATCTGTAGGTCATACAAAAATATTTCAACACACTTACTCGTAAGGTTACCTACGCAATTTACTGTTTTTCGCACTAGCGTGGAAAAGTGTGCGAACTTGCCCCCGTCACAATATATTACAGTTATCATATATGTAGGTACATATATATTAGGCTGGGAGCTAAACGACCCGCAGTAGTCGCGCGTCAACCACCATTTAATATCTTCTGAAGTGTATTGAAAAAAGTCGTTTGGTACTCGTTGAAATTTTTTACTGCAACACTCGGCTCCATAACGTGACTTTTTCGCCTCGAATTTCCCTTCGTTCGCAATGGCAATCTTTCCCAAAATTTATTATTTCCGTGTGGGAATCGAACATGCAACCTGCAGTGTAACAGTCAATCGCTTAACCACTCCGACAATCGTAACGTTATTTATTTTACTTAACTATTTTGTACTCCAATCACTCAAAGTCTAATTAGTAAAATACAAAGTTTGTAAATCAATTGACCTTCTCGCTAATGGTTTTATTGTGCCAATGTTTGACTTAATTCTTAATCAAATCATTTGGCCAACATTACTCCATCATGCAATCTTGACAAATATTCGAACAGATTCGTATTTTTAATTTTCATAACACTTAGAAGCATTTTCGAGTATTCATTGTGTGTGTTCAAGTAATAATAATATTAAGTTAATAAAGATTGATTAATGTTTGGATTTCTATAAGGAAAATTAGTTGTTTGTCTGATATGAAACTGCGTCTACTGTAGGCGCTTATATCATTAGGAAGCTGACCGACGATTCAAGGAGAAGTCAGCAAACCATAGGGGCCCAGCAGGTTCGAAGCCTACTGGAGCCACGGAGTCGTTTCTCAAAAGAAAATGAGTGAGTTTTAACACAGCCTTGGTATGCCAAGGCCAACTCAATCCTGTTACTAGTTTAATTTATTAAACCCCAAGCGAACGCGCACCAATTGTCTTTCTATTTTGTCTGTAATTTCCACGATTGAAAGGTTAAATTAAAAAACCTAAATAATTATAATAGAAAAAAACCGACAACAAATTCCACTACTGGGGGGTTCAAAACCATGTACCATGGCTGGATCCATGGTATTCATTTGTGTGTTGATGTCAAAGTCACGCGTAACGCTTTAGCGTTACCGCGTAATAGCTTTAGTAAAGTAGGTAAATCGCAATAATTTAACGAATAATAAACGCTTTCAGTTTACGGTCGAGATACGAAAATAATCGTATAGAACGCAAACAAAAAAATGTTCACGTTATAACACAAAGCTGCAAGGGTGCTTTTACGCTCGATTAGACTAATCGAATCGTTTCCATCGAATCTATGAGATTTTTATGACTTCGTTTTTGTTGTAACAAGATGGTTAAATTAATTTAAACAAAAGCCTTATCGTTTTCTTTTATTGTTTTTCTATTTAACGATATATTTGTAATGTAATCGACAGTTGTTTTATAAATAAGTCAACAAAAATGTAATATATTGTCAGATAAATAAAATAGGTACTTCAGTCTATCAGAGATTAAAATTGTTAAATTTAAATCATCATCATCTTATCCTTGTGCTACATAGATATTGTTACACGTTTACGACATAAAATGTTTATTTACTCTTCGAATACTGATAGCGGACAACCATCAGGTTGTCCTGATGGTTATTGTCTGTTGTCTCTGATGGATGTTGTTGTGTTGTCTAAGGAGTGATGTGAACGGAAACGATCTTTCGCATCACTCCTCACATAATCCATTCACCACTACTTTGGCTTCTCTCTCCCTCTCCGTCCACATTTATGTTCATAATTATTATAGCAACATGCGTTTCATCCAATAAGTAGTTATAATACTATCGGTGCCAAGCAGCCAGCGTATCGGACGTACAATTTGAAAAATCTGAGTATACTTGGACTTTACTGGGTATAAAATTACAAGTCAACAATACCTATGTGTATGATGTAACAACATAGGGCTAATAGTGGTATTTGTAAGTTCAATTAAGACAATAATAACATCTTCATAATTACGTTTTTTTTTATTTTCGAATCAGTCTTTATTCAAAAAACATCAAAAAAAAAATAGTAGGAAACAGTTCCTTTAAAAAAATATAGGTAGGTACCTAATAGGTTCAGCCATGTAAGCAAAAGACACGAGACATTTAATAGGTTACCACTTAATACCATTTTAAAATACATAATATATATTGAATTAGATAGGTACAAAACAAATATTTTTAAAACTAACTTAAAACATATTTCTTAAGCAGGTACTCACTTTTAAATTGTTTATACGCTTTCACCACTAACAAGCTCGCAACCTTTTCCTAAATAATGATAGTGAAGGTTTTTACTCTTAGTATCTATCTACATATATTATACTAGCTTTTGCCCTTTTAGCTTTGCCTTTGTACATAAAACAGCCTATGACACTCAGGGATAAAGCAGCTTTCTATCGGTAAGTTTTTAGTAATCGGACCAGTACTTCCAGAGATTACCTCCTACAAACAAATAAACATAAAAACAAACTTTACCTCTTTATTATATTATAATAAATATAATATAATATATATCATAGTGTAGATGTATATTAGGAATCCAGAACGAATTGCTACACGAGGTCTACGGCGCCGCTACGCAGTTGCGCTACGGTGCTACGAAAGTGTTAGACGTTAATATATACATTTTGTTTCGAAAATTATATACGAGGGTGGTCTGAAAAACCTTAATGTGAAGATAGCAACACTCGGCAAAATAGCTAGTGAATGTAGTTGTGCATCTTTTGACTGTTACTTACCAAACTTTCAGCCATTTTGTATGCACAGTTGTTATTTGACAGTTGTTTGAGTGAGTTGATTTGATATGCAGAAAAAGAAAAAATCTGTTTCACCAAGACAACGCGCCCTCTCACACCTCAGCAGTTACCCCGGCGAAAATCCACGAACCACGGTTCGAACTCCTTGAACATGTGCCTTACTCATCAGACCCAAGCGACTTCTTTTTTGTTCCCATCTAATTCTCATCTAATATTTAAGTTTAGAGGTGACAGATTTTTCATCAAATGAGGAGGCAATCACCTTTGTAGACAACGTCGTTATTAGAACGGGTTAGAGATGGGAGCATCGCTAAGAGAAGTGTGTGGTAAAGTTACAAAGAGATCATGTAGAAAAATAAATTGTAAAAAAATTGTCTTCTGTCTCCGTTAAAAGTCAGAAACTTGTATAAAGTGTATATACCGCTAAATTTTAATCGTTTTAATCCCGTGGAGGGTCGATCATGAAACACTATCGACATGCAAAGAAAAAAAAAATAAAGTGCCTTTTTTTCTTAACTCGTATTAATTTACGCATGTACGAAATTAATTTCTTTAAGAAAACGTCAGCTGAGCGAGTTCAATGACCCGTAGGTAGTAGTCGTTGTTGCGTACAAACTACCTATAGGTCATTGGACTCACTCAGCTGACGTTATCTTATAGAAATTAATTTCGTACATGCGTAAATTAATACGATCAAAATTTAAGGGTGTATAGTCTACTACGGTAGTGATAGATATATATCAATAATATTAGGAATTAATTTCATTATTTAACTTGCAGAATTTTTTTTTCGGTGGCACAAAATCTCCCAGATTACATCCCCCGCCCTTGGGCGGAGCGGGAGGCTCTTTAAGAACGAGGGATTTTTATAATTCATATGTTTGGTCACTATCTGACCCGATGGTAAGCGACGATGTGATCGAACACTGTAATATTTTTTTTTTTGTATCAAAACTTTTTGCATTAAAAAACCAATATAAATTTTAGAATTTGGGAATAAAGAATGTGGTATTCTTTATTCCCAAATTCTAAAATCCAACCATCTAGTAACAGAATCTACAAATTACCCAAATGTTTGTCCAGATATAGGGTTACATGACAAATGTTAGTGATGTCGTCATTAGTACAATAGTGACGTAACATGATAGGCGGAGGGACACATGGACCATACACTAGATGGGTAATGTTTTTTAGTAGGATAATGGTAGGGAACATAATTAGGGTGGTTTAATGATGGTAGAAATTGGCAGTTTTTTTGCGGTTCTGTGTTTAATCAATTTTAGGGTTCCATTCCCGAAAGGTCTCAACGGAACCTTATCACAAAACCTCCGCTGTCCGTCCGTCTGTCAGCGGGCTGTATCTCATAAACCGTAGAAGATAGAAAGTTGATATTTTTACAGAATATGTATTTGTATCGCCGCTGCAAAAGCAAAAAATGGAATGTTTATAAAGTTAAAGCTTCAGGGCCCCTGACGTGTGCAAACATTTCTAACACGTCATCTATTATAATAAATTCTCTTATTTTTACGAGGCCCATTTTCTAGTCAGATGTAACTAGACTAATTGGATAGCCAGTTAGTCTAGCCATCTTCTTCGTAGCTTATCGTCAAAAATGTTTGACAGGGGCTCCTTTGTGTCTAGCTCCGTCGCTATTTCTAATGCTTTGTTGGTAGCTGCGCATAAGTCGCATCGACTTCTAATTTGGGAGTACAGAGCGTAGGCATGTAGGCGTGACGTGGAACGTGATCTGCGACGCAGTTCCGCATACGCTCCCTAGTATTTCCATTTCCATAAATCCCATATCAAATTGATGTTACACTTGGGTTTCCAGCTGATTTGGAAATTTCCGATCAGACCGATAAAAAAGATAATTAAAGCCTATCGGTACTTTTTACAACAAATAAAATTAGTCGATCATGTATGATCAGTAGTTATTTCGACGCCATCTCCGACTTTTGCTTAAAATTTAAAAATAGAAAGCTATGAATGTGAATACGTTATTCTTGGTTTTTGTACACTCTTCAATAACACGGCTGACCAAGTCATCCTCCTCACAAGCCGTTCCGTCGCGCCTATTAACTCTTCAAGATAATTCCAAAGCAACAAACTCTAACAGATATTTATTTAATCCAATACATTTATTTACCGTTTAAACTAAGCAAACCTCTATCAGTAACTTCAACTAATATGAACCACTTGAAAACATCTTTGGATACCAGTACAAGCACCTATCCACTCAAGCGCATGGCTCTATACCCCCTCCCTTTCGCACACACACTGAAGCCCTATTCGCATCTCTTTCCTCGCCAATCCGATACCATTTATATTTCAAGTGGTACTTCAAACATATACCTGTCCTTTTCGCTCTTATGGAGGTCGTATATGTCTGTCTCTCGTCCGCTTTGGTCAGCGTGGGATGAAACCTGAGTTTTCATTGTATACGATGGGATAATGAGAGCGCAATTTCTATGGGGCTAAAGGGTTGGCTTTTGATGCTATCATTTTGTGTTTTATTCGTTTAAAGGAAGAAAAATGTTTAGTTGGATTTTTTGAAAGGATTTTGTAAATAATATTAGAGTTGAGTTGGGTGAGATGGGTTCAATGATAATAAATCGTCAATATAATGTTTTTATTTCGAATTGTTGAGTATCCACTTGCTTCATATTAATAGTTCCATACTTACATTATAAATCATACACAGTGTGGTTTTTAGTCAGTAAAAGTCCCGCTCATTATCTCCCGCTTCGCCCACGAGCGGGGATGTCGTTGGATGATTTTCTTACCTAAAACAAAACAGAGTGACTTTTTATAAGCTTATCCTAAAATAGACCTCGTTCTATGACCCTCAACGATGTTTAACTTAATCAAACTTGCGATCTTCGCAGTGTCAATAGTATTAACCCACAAAGTCAACAGCACGTTCAATGACCCATTTGTAAAGAATTCGTGTTTCCATACATTTAATTATCTACTCGAATATATTCAGTAATAACTTCACATTCCCAGAATGGTCAAACTTCGTATTATTTATCTAGAAGAGCGCTCGAAAAGTATAGAATAACTCAATAATGAGATCTTTTTCAACAAACCTCTTCAAGTTCTGGCCGGTTATTGAAACCTTTTTATTTCGAGAAAAAAAAAACTCAATTCGAAACACCACTTGAAATCCTTACGTCTTTGGAGCATTTAGCAATGGAATTTCAACCTTATTGAACTCAGTTAAAACTTAAAATCGCTTTGGCTATTAAATATTAAACTTTGCCAAAAAGCAAAACATCTTCGCGACAGTTACCATTCAAAACTCAATCTTATGCAACAATGACAGCATTCAAAATCTATTGACTTTTCTCGTGATCTTCTACTAGTTCGCAACAAAGAATAGTAAATTCTATGGAAGCAAGATAGGGTATGTTTTGGGTTGTGTAGTTTGTTTGTTTGTCTGTTTGTTGAGTGGTGCTGGAAGGTTAATGGTTCAGTAATCGACAGTGCCCGGGGGTTGCATCGCGAGTGTGTTTGATATGTTTTGAGATATAAAATTGTGCTGGAATTGGCAAGATTTTCGCAAACCAAATTTAGATACATTTGTAGTCTTTTCATAATTTTAACATTTCTGTAATGTTAATCGAACATTACCGGATCCACTACTAAAACTCAATAAACCTCCTACTTAACTGGTCATATTTGTAATTTCTCTGAATATTTCTAACCTCAAGAAAAGCTCAAATGTCTCTTCGTAAGAAGCCAAACAATAAAATACATGTCTATTTTGCATTAATAAAAATATCATTATAGCAATAGGAGCCGAATGATAGCAAATGAGGATAGCTTTGTGTTTTTATTTCCAATTTTGAAATTTATACTGTAAATAGAGGCTCCATACCTACATATACTTTTTACAATGAACGTTGTTGCCATAATAAAAAGCAAAAATTTAATTTCAATAAAATTAAGTTATCAGAAAGAAAAAAAGAACCCAGAGAAAAATGTCAGAATTCATTTCTTTAAACATCAACATTATTAGGTACGCTCACCCCATGCCTTAAACTACGCTCAATCAGATTTTATATACTTGTTTTTGAGTTTTTTTTTCCCTTTTTATTAGCGCATGTAACTGATACACCCTACGCAATTGATTTATTAAATATTTGTCTAGTAAAGGTGAGGTGTACTTGTCGAGCGGCGCGGGGTTTGCGTTCAAGCCGTGGGATACTGTATCGAAAGCTTTTGACAGAACCGCACAATATTATGGGAAAAAAAACGCTGGTCATTTGTTTCTCAGATTGAATTGTATTTGATACCTGGTTTCAATTTTGATTTATGGTCAAAACTTAAATATTTTATTATACTATTACTTTTGAGATTGCCTCATGGGTCTCGACGTCTTAAAACCGACTACTGAGCACGGCGTCTTTGATTAGTTCCTAAAAGTACTATTTGCATTAGGAATTAGCTCTGTGGCTTGTGTTATTTGGTGGTGTGAAACCCCGTGCCTCAGAAAGCACATAAAGCCGTTGATCCTATTAGAGTAAAGATTATAAAGAACCTGTCTCCCAAATTTTGAGTTTGTGGGTGTTATAGTTTCTGAGATTTTGTGATTAATCAGTGAGTGGTATTTCGCTTTTATATATTAGATTGTATGAGGTACAAAGTGGTATATTTACAGAGTAGCAATACAGGATGGAATATAACACAAGTTCTAGAAAAAATAAACGAATCCTAGCTATACGCGGCGTCCCCGTTCCACCTCGTGTAAGCTAACACCACACTGAAACGGCTTCCGACATTTTTATTAAATTTTCCGACTGAACACTGTGACGGGAGTTTTTTACAATTGATTAAAGGGATCCTGTTACTTTGGGTACCTATCGATGGTGGTTGCGAGTACATTGAACAAACGTAGACTTTCATTACTGTACAGAGTGCGTCGTAATGTGATCGTTTCATTTTGCCCGTTTACGCGAAGGGGGAGAACATTTTATGCTGTCATTATCATTGTGTCTCTTTAAAAGTCGTGATCCAGTGGTAACGGTTCTGACTTTCGAATAGTATGTCGTCGGTGCAAACCTAGCGAGGTGCATTAGCTTGTGTAATTGACTTCATCACCACTGTTGCTTTCAAAACGGTGAAGGAAAACATCGTGTTTCCTCACGATGTTGTCCTTCACCGTTTACCGGTACGTCCTAGAACCAAAAAAATTAAAACATGTAATAGCCAACAACCTGCGTTGGGCTCACGTGGTGAATTACAAGCTTTTCCTTTTTCTATAGGGGAGGCTTGAGTCCCAGCAGTGAGAAAATTATAAAGCTGATTTATTATTTTATGCGCTTCTTTTTAATCGGAGGAAGAAGGAACGATTGAGGCCTAGTTTGCCACCTTTATGTTAGTCATATAACATTTTCATCATTATTACGTCTTGTGTGGTTTGATCTATATTCGGCAGTGAATGTATTTCGATACGTTTGATGATGAAGTCTCGTGTTCTCTTCTATTTGCTTTAAACTCTTCTGCACTAAGCAATCTTTACACCAAATTGTTGATTCAGAAAACCTGCCCTCTGCAGGTATGCGGACGGTAAGCAATGGGTAGTTTGCCATCAGGCAAGGACCAAGCGTGGGTCGACTGCGCATCTGTTCATGAGTGCCTCGAAGAGATATGAGCAGGATTGACGAGGACAATTTGAGTCGATCAAGAATTCCCAATGCGGCGCCATGGTTGCGGATTATTCAAAAGAGATATCGTGGCCGTCGCAAAGGTCAACTGAAAGAAAAGTGTGGATTTTAGTCAGTAAAAATCTGGTCCATAGCGGGAAAAGTAATTCAATGATTTCTCATCTAAAAAAAGGTACCTGCTATTAAACTTATAAAGCTGGCTTTCCAAATTATTTTAGAAACGGAAACTGAAGCTCAACATAATGATGGATCGGTCCCTCGCCTGTACTATTCGAGCATGACCACAGATAATCAAATACTAATTAACAATCGTTTGAAGTGACAGTGTCAAACGTTATCTGATGACGTCACAGGGGTCACAAACATGTTCCGATGACATCAGACACATGGAAACTATTGTTTTGATAGTTTATTGCAGGGCAGTGAAAGCTGGTTGTCATAGGAAGGTCGAGCTCGTTATTGCGAGGGTGAGTCTTGTGACGATAGGGTTAAGGTTGTTGAAAATCGTTGCATATAATCGATGTTTTTGGTTAGCTGGTGTTCGAATCGAAATTTATTATCTCCTTTATTATATCCACCAACTTTTGATTTTGACAGTGTTATAATGATACCTAATTCTGTTTTTTTTTTATGTATGTGTGAGGTACAAATAAACGATTTTCTTCTTTCTTTCTTTTTTTTAAATGAAAGAAAAAGTTATTAATTTTATTTTCTTAAATTAATTAGTAAAGCATCGTTTGTTGATATCGGTCTATCTGTAAATACATTTGTGTCAGAAACGTTCTTAGGTTTTCAAGAACTCAGAGTAAAGATAAAGATATATTTATTGCGTAACTGTGTACATTAAGATCGTATTTATAAACATTACATTTTTAGTTTCAACAGTCTACCCAAGTCGGATATGCAATAGTATTAATGGAAGTTAGGCATTAACAAATTTATTTTTATGAAAAAAGTATATACACAATAAATATTATTTTTTGTCAAAAAACTCATGTAGATTATAAAATACATTGTCAATCGAACCTACCTATCGAAGTACCTATCTTTTGTATGGCTACAGATAGTTGCCTCGGGTCTCGGGGTTTTCAGAATGTGAGTTTATATGTTTGTGAAAGCACAGTTATACAGGAGTAATTACTAGTGTGGAGTAACGTTTTTTTTTTTAATAATTCCTTCCAAAACTTTTACCTATAAACAGTTTCATGAGTTCAACGAGTTTGCTATTAAAAACTAGATAAGTAAAAAAAAAAACCAATGCAAAATCTTAAATAATGTTATATTTTTTTTTGTTGGTTTTATTTTTCACCAGTAGAATGTTACTTTAGTAGAATGTGACATAGGCTATAGAAATAATATTTTTTTCTTTCACACGGGCGTAGCAGCTGTCAGAAGCTAGTATAAGTACAATATTTTAACATATTGACAATCGTGACTCGCAAACCAACACTCATCTTACCAAAAAAATTAATATACCTTCTCACCCCTCAGCAGACAACACCGACGGTACATACCAACCACTTTAAAAGTATTAATACAATTACGATCTCATATTAAACAGGCAATATATCCGTGTGCAGGGTGAAGCCGGGAGATCAGACAGGGCGAACACTGTTGTTGAGCCTTGACACAATGACGCTCGGGACATATTAAATACTGAACTGTAATTTGATTTGGATATTAGTAGGGTTGCTACTGTATTTTTTTTTGTTAATATTCGTTTTTGTAGTGTTATGTCTGTTTGAATTGTGTGTTTTTGCTATTGCCATCCAGTGTGCCAATGCTGCTAGCTTTCTGGGCACATTTCCCATTGACATCGATGTGGAAGAATTTTTTGATGCCCTTTAAGTTTCTTTTGGTTTTTTTACCCGTTTGTACATATTATTACTTTAAGTTTGTATATATACCTATTAGTTTAAAATTAAAATCAAAATTACCAGAAATCTATTCATATCCTTTTACATTGTTGACTGATTGTAATTTATTAAGTACACATATTTAGGCAATATTGTCCACAAAAATGTAATAGATATAAGAAGCTAATAACCTCTCAAAGTTTTCAGAAAATTTGATTTCATAATTGCTTTTGACTACGACTTATAAAAAGAAAAAGCTTGATAACATACTTTCATTGTTCATTCAAATAAATTGGAGACAGGCGTGGCTACTCCTAAACAAAAGAAATAAATCCAAAAATACAAATACAAGAACCCCCGCAGTGCCAACCCTGCCGAATAATTGCATCCCAATAGAACACTAATTCCTCAATCGAATGTATAACCACATCACACACTATTAACTCAAAAACCAACTCTATTTCAACCCAATAAAACTCACTTCCAAGCGCCAAACTTAATAATAGAGATCGCCAACAATTGGTTTTATTGTTACCGCCCGCCGATTCAAAGTTACTCCGTTCAGACTGCAATAAATTTCGAACAATTTTAAACTTTATTTAATGGGTATAAAGTGTAATTTGGTTTGATTAATGTCGGGTAGTAAATTATAGGTGTCGGGCACAATCGTGGCGGGTAGTCAGAGTTCATTCTGTATTGCTAATCACTTGAGAATGGACTTAGTTCAGAGGGTACAAATTAAGGGTCACGTCGCGACTCGTGACGGGGGTGTTTTTATTAAATTTGCAGTCATTTGGATATTAATATTGTATAAAAGAGGGTTCAATTATTTGTGTGCGATTAGAAATCGACAAATGTTGAGTTGTGGTCTGACGTGAGTAATAAGCGGTTTTATGAAGAGGATTTTAATTGTATTACTGCAAGCGCGCAGTTAAATTGGAAAAATATTTCACCATCAAAATCTTGATGAAATATGAAAAGTATTTATAAGTACTATACATACATATATTTTTTTCATGTATAAAAGAGAATAAAAATAACTATAAACTTTTCTGTCATACTATATTTTAAATCACAAACTTCTGACAAAAGTATGAGCTGCATAATACTCTTTAAAATACTATCCGTATTAATCAAAACGAAAGTAATTCTAAAATAGGTACAAACAGCTCTATAACAGAGTATGAGTAAAGCTTTTAAACTCGTAATTAAAACAAACTAAACAAATAAGCACAGCGGCCACAAAGCGAAACTCAACAAAAAGCTTAAAAACAAGAATATTTTCAAAACTGTTCACTAATTACTTTATAATAACTCAAATGTGAGGGTCTTAATTAGCAGCCCTCCGCTTTGGATATGTTTTTTTAAATTGCATACAAATCGGACGCGGAATGGACGAGAATACTTTTACTTTACTCTTTATTGAAAGCAATTTTTCGGCGGAAAAGTCGATGAAAGAAACATTTTTAAGTCTCTAAGTCAAGGGGTCTTTAAGTCAAGAGTGCTTCTAGGCAAGCATATTCCATGATCGGCCACAACATCGCGTATCATTAGGTGAGGTAGTGGTCAAACGCGGTCTATCAATAAAAAAAAGTGAAATTCATCAGTGACTAGCTAGATGTTGTGTCGACTTATAACCAAATTTCTATTTCATAAACTTTACTTTTATATGGAATCAGTTACCTTAATTCTAGTTTTAAACCTTATCAATCACTTATTATGGACACCATTTAGTTATTAAACTTGTCAAAATAGATGCAGAGTAGAGACGGAGATCAGGTGTTAATAAGATACCTGCATGTGTGTTTGTATAGATGATGTATTTTTTCAATCATCCAGACATCTTACAGTTTCGTTTTCAGCGCAATCTTGGAAATAATCTCTGTCTCTACGTAGTAGTAAGGACAATAGCTTTCCGCGTCGGTCTATGTAAGCACTACCCGCAAAAGGGTCTGGTCACATTACCAGGATGCGGCACCTGACACTAGCACGTTGCTATGTCATGCAGTTATACGATGCAGAGCTGTTGATCGAATGCCCAAAACGGTACTGCATCCTGTAAATACACGACAAAGGCAATATCATAAAACCCTTTGGTTGAAGACTGATCACTAAATTTTAGACGACGCAGTGATTGAACAACACGGTGTTATGACGTGGTACCATACCGTGCATCCGCTCGATATGCTTATTGCATAAGATCTTTATGCTAATTCGATATCTTTCCATTATTATTTTTTTCTAACAGAAAGAGCGAGAAACGAGCAACAACAAGGTTTGTGAGTATAGTTTACGCAAGTGCAACACCGAGGCGGGTCGCTAGTGTTGTATATTATTATTAGGTCTAGCCTATACTATCCCACTGTTAGGCAAAATCTTCCTTCCATTCCTTCCGTTGTTCCCGGCACTAAGCCACGTCTTGCCAATTCCTAAGGAAGACATCTAAGTTGTCCCACCATCTTCTTGGTCTGCCACGACCCCGTTGTGCGAATTCAGGGCACCAACTTTGTGTCCAGCAGTCTAGTCCTAATTAGGCTGGGCAGCCTTCTGAATCACGTCAACGATCTGTATATTATTGATAACCCGATTCCTTACATCTAGCATACTGCGTTCCATAGCACGTTGCCAAATAATTTTAACAAATTTTATTACGAGATAAGCCTAAAGCTAAACTAAGCATCCCTTTCCCGAAGTAACACAAATGAATAGTAATGCTAGTGGCGTACAGTCAGGGCCAGCGTTCACTAAATCTCTCGCACAATAGGCGAGGCCGGGCGGCGCACGCTGCGGCATTATGCCCAGTAATTTATGGCCACGACTGTACACGCTATGTTTCGGCTGACGGTGTAAACATTATGCACCATAGAGACATTATGTATTTATATCATTGTGATGTAGTATCGTATGTTGTTGGGATTTTCTTCTTTCCATTTCCGTATTTCGTCGTTTTTGAGTGTACTGTTTAGCATTTTAAGATTTGTATGTGGTTAAGTTTGAGCCACTCAATAATTTGAGTGTATAGGTAGAATCTCATTAAACTTGTGCTTTTAAATAGTTATTGCAAAGTTCAGTTTTGTTTTTCTTCTTAAGTGAATTAGTGATGCATTCTATTCTTTTCAATTTTTTAGCATTGCAATTTACAGTATTTCGGATCGATAAAAATAGAAAAGCAAATTCCAATCAGATTTTGGTAATGGAATTTGGCATAGATAATCTTTCAAAGTAGGTTAATACCTTTTTTGACCTAATTAAATATGTCTATTACGAAGAAAGTCATATACTCGAGTCAATAATCATGAAAATCGAATTCTGCGACCATAAAGCACTGTTTATCGGCCAGTACCACGCTCTCACAATAGTTGCCGCAACGCAGTGACATTATTATGCACACAATACAATGCAGCTTTTGTTCACGCGACCGGCCAGTGTTATAAGCAGACGCATAAATCTACGCGAAACATTGGCGGAGTGTCGAAACATACGCGGTTATTGTAGAGGTAAAATGTTTGGTGGCGTTGGTTGTTTAAATATGGAATCGATTGCTGGCAACGTTGATATTGGGTAATCGATGTGTGAAAAGTGTTGTGATTGAGTACTTTTAACTTACTATGAACATTTTTATAATAATTTGAAAGATGATAAACGTGATATTAAATCAGTTTGCTCGCGGTCTTGGTAAAACGAGCAATGAGAAAATGCGACGTTAATATCTCTCCTCTTTTTTTCGTCTTTTATTTTCATGAAACCAAATAAAATTTGTATATCTCAACTAAAACATCAGAAAAATAATTCCTTGTTACTACTTTTTAAATAAATAAATACTGGGTCCCTACGGTTTTGCTGACATCTCCTTGAGGCGCGTGTGGAACGCTACGCGCCCTCGACAACTCGGACTCGTGTCGTTGTCCGAATGGTTAGCGGACGGCCGAACGGCGAGCTAGGTATTGCTCGCCGTCCACAAGCCCACGTCTACCGTGGCTGGAAATTGTAGTCCAGATCTCGGCGGCTGGGGTGAGTGGAAGCCCGTTCCCTCACGCGTGTGGCATCTCTCATGATTAAAAAACTCTTTAGCTTAGTCATGTATGATTTCAATTAGTAATTACTCATTTCTCAAGAATTCTTCCAATAGATTTTAGTTTCCAATGACAAAAAAATATTGACTCAGTTCGAATTTCAATTACAACAGGGGAGCCCCCGATTACGTGTTCTGCAAATATTTGCGGTATTGATTACGTTAATACTTTTAAGCCTTGATTCTATAGAGTTTACGTAATATACATTAGCTAGTTTGTAACCCTGACTATGTCTACGATTTCGTAAAACCATTCTTTCTGGCTAGCTTATATTGCCCCATTGCAGGCTCTTGACATATGGTTCCGAAACATGGTTGCTCACAATAGGCTTCATCAGAAGGCTTTTAAAGTCACCCAAAGTTCAATGGAAAGGGCTATGCTCGGAGTTTCCTCGCGTGATCGAATCAGAAATGAAGATATCCGCAGAAGAACCAAAATTGCCGACATAGCACGAAGAATCGCCAAAATTAAGTTGTAATGCGCAGTGCACACAATTCTGTTTTCTCTTAGTGCATGCCAGATTTTCGCTAGTACTAGAGGTTGTCCTTTAAGCCTCGCCTTGCTCTATCCCAAAGTCGTCTAATGACAGATTATTTTTCTTGTACAATCTTTAACCGATTTCGGCGAACAAAAATTTAATTTCTTAAAGGTCTAAAAGATGTCGCTGTCAGCGATAAGGACGCCATTGTACGGTAGTAATATCATGGCCATTGTGCCCATAGATTTACGTACCTCTAAAATTTTTTAGGTTAGGTACTTTTGGTGTATAAAACTAAGAAAGTTCTGAGTATACATGTAGATGGATGGAGGGCGAGGGAGGCCAAAGAAAAGATGGATGGATTGTGTGAGGAGTGATATAAAAGAAAAGGGAGTTAGTGATAGTGTGACGGGTGACAACTGACAGTACAGAATGGAAGAAAAAAACGTGTTGCGGTGACCACAAGTGATACGAAATAAGGGCAGGAAGAAGAAGACTTCTTGGTGTACAATAAAGTATAATCCATTATTTTCTTAGTTCACTTGTTCAATATTATCTTGCAATATCGTATATCTTATCTATACTAGCTTATCCAAACTGTAAATTAAACGTCAGTGTGCTAATCAAACAGTTGACCGACTGTGTACTTATGCATTCAAATTATATGGAAATATATATTTAGCAGAACAATGATTTAGTTATCTCCCCTATATTATTGCTGCCTAGCAATGTTGATACACAATAAATAAAGAATAAACCAAAACAACCTAACAGCATCATTTACCAGCAGATGTCTATATTAATTCTACTTACATTTCTATAGCGCTATTCTTCTCTTTCACGCGCACACAAAACACTATCCCCGTCTCACTCACACACATAATGAGATTCAAAATGGCCAGTATTCGCTTTATTGTAATTCAATAAAAGTTGTTTGTATTGAATAAAAACTGTTCGTATTATTTTAATATTCTTTTTTCGTGCGAGGGCGTACCTTTTATTAGAACACAAAAACGATTCACATTTTTTTCTTTTCATTCCGTTTTTACTTGAAGGAACGGTTTACATTGGTGATTGTGTTCAGTGAATTGGTTCACTTATACTCAGTGTCTTTTCAATGTAATCGTTTTTTGCGGATGCTTCGGTTTCGATTACATTTTAATGGTCGCCGTCGATTTATTTGAATGAATGTTCACTCAAGAGATGCCTTTATGGTTTTTAAATTGACGGATTTAATCTTTTTTTTTGGATTTTTGATGACAGCTATTTGTTATTTTTGGTTTACTTTCGCTTGGGGTTTAATGAATTAACAACCGTGGAGGTCATGTAAAAATAAAAAACGCTCAGCCATTTTTTTTTTTGCATTGTTTTCAAAACATTACAAACGCACAACCAATAAAATAAACCAAACATATATCTATTAAAACCTTATTAAAAGCCAGGCTCAAACTCTCGATACCCCACGTCCCGTCAACGTAAAAAAAACAATAACTTGGGCCATTAAATTGGTACAGGCGAGTGCGCCGACTTGCTTTAATTGCGGCTACACAATGACTGCACGACTTGTGCACACCCTGTATAAGTGTAGCCGGATGTGTATAGCGACTGTATAGTTAGGATTACAATCAATGTGTGGCTTGAAGAAACTTTTGTACACTAGGGTTCAGAATATATTTACATACTTTGAGACAGACTTTGTCTAGCTTCTGCCGAGGCTTTGTCCACGTCAAAATAGGCTTCTCCTAACAAAATTTTGCACCAAACTTCTCATCCCTTATGGGGGTGAATTTCAAAAGACCCTCTCCTAGTGCTCGCCTAAGTCACAAAAAGAAACCTTGAGCAAAATTTCATTCTTCTAGTCCCGGTAGTTTCGTCTGTGTTGATATGTCAGTCAGTCAGTTTCTCGTTTTATTGTAGATCAGCGAATAATCTTCTTCATCAACGTCATTCGCTCTTTGTTAAGCTGTTACAACCGTTTCGCTTGCGCCGAACGCTTCCAGTTGACCTCGCGTGACTGAGCGTTAAGACGACGTCATTACCGTACTTACATTTGAAGCTTTCTACAAGCGCTAACTATTGCAGATTTGCAACTTGGGTATTGGTTACAGTTGACTTGAGATTTGAGCTCCTAGCTAGGGCATTTGATATCCTGGTAGACGTAGTAAGCTAACTAACTTCTAGTTCTGATTCTACTTTTTTAAAATTAATTCTTGTTAACTCCAATAGACTATGATGATCCCCTGCTAGACGTAAGCAAATTAACATTACTTCTAACACTCTTTCTTTTTATCTGATTAATTTAATTTCCTTTCTTTTATTTCATACAAGTTCGTCACTAATTTGAAAAAAAATTGATCTTTTGATTGAAGTCGGTCTTCCAACCATTTAAAAAATAAAAAAAAAAACATAAAATATTTAATTCCAATGTCCACCACTATGCAAGCAAAGTCCGTTTAAAACCATTTTACCTTCATTTGTGAACAATTATTTTAAGTAAAACCACAATTAAGTAAAACATCAGTGAGTGTACACCCCGCCACTCAGTGCGCACGCTGGTTTGCCTTTTTTGTTCCCCTTCATTGTTTGAACTTTTGTTCTCGACTGTATTATTTTCTGTGTGTACTTTGAGCGAATATGTTTCAGAGAAATGTTCTTTGTTTGTTTTTGGAATTCGTTTTTTTTTATTTTATTTTTAAATAGAGTCGTTTTTTTTGGTGGCTCTGGAATGAAATTTGAATGTGTTCTGTTTTTAAATATTGCGTTGGGGTCGGCGTTGATTTTTACACACTTGTTTTAATGTTTTCGTAACTGCATTTGCTTTGAAGATAAACCTTATTTTGTAAATTAAATACTTCTTAAATGTATTCTTTCCAAATGTTTTTATTTTGTTACTGTTCATCAGACCGTTGAGCTCTTTAAAGTTCTGAGTTAAGCTAGACGACTGCTTTTGTTTTTGGTAGGTAAAACCAAATAACGCACGAGTCGGGCTCAAAGAGTATGTGAAACTTCGGAGGGAGGTTCCCTTTACGTTACATAGCCGCGATAAGTCTTTCGGAAAATGCCACATGATAACTGATGAACGCTTGTACTGTCTGAACAGATTCATATCTATATTTGTGAATTTTTTTTCAAAAAACTGCCTAAACATTTGAAAACCACTTGATCAATGCCTACATGGTTTTTTAAACAATTTACAATATAAATTTAATATTTTTAACAGCCCCTGCCAATCACAATAATATATATTTAATCAACCAACTGACTAATCCTTCTCTTTGTCAACAGTTCAAAAGCGCGCACGCATCACAGAAGTCTGCTCCAGTCCATCACCACCCACAGAATCTCAGCAAGAATCAAAAACCCCCGTACCCACCCCACCACTAGCCACCCCTCCCCCACGCTCGCCCTCCGACCACGAACTGAACGTAGAAGAAGAACTAGAGGAAACCGAACCTTCACTAACACCTGAGAACCTCTCAATGAAAGAACAAAGAGAAGAGGTTCCAGTCAAGAAAGAAGAAGAAGACAAATGGGACAACCAAGACTTCAAATATAAGATGTTTAGACGAGAGAGGAAGGAGACCGTTGAAACCGTAACCGAAGATCCTTCTCCGTACCAGAAGTCACCAGTAGACGTATTAATAAAGGTATTCCCAAGACGTAGTCGACAGGAAATCGAAGGGATCCTAGCGAGATGCAAAGGAGATGTAGTCGCAGCCATGGAAATGATGATCACAGGGGAGAACGCGAACCCGTACCACGTAACTCAGGAATCACCTCCTTATATGCAATACCAATCAAAGTCTGCCTTCTCTCCGTTATCAAATCAGAGCTTCAAATTCTCGCCGTCGCGACGGTTTCTAACGCCACCGTACAGTGGTACAGGGTATCTCCCGACTGTGATCCGACCTCCTCCAGAATATCTTTCCTCGTTCATGCCTCCTTCAGAGTTGATGTATGGCAGACAGTTGCAGGTACCTTCACCAGGTACTTCTCCGACGTCCGATAACACGAATAATGATGGCTTCTCCGATTAGTATCTGAAGTATTGGACTGTGCTTTGAGAAGCTTGGTGTCTGTGCCATTTTGAGATTTAGGTAGGTCTTCAAAAGGATTTGTGTTTAAAAATGTGAAAAGAACTGATGCAGTAGATTTTTGTGGCAAAAGTCTGTATTTTACTGTATTAAAGATTTCATTAACATCTTTCTTTTCATGGTCAGTCTCTAGTAATAGAACAGCTATATGAAATTGTGTTTCAAAAATGTAATATTAAAAATCCTGTCATATATTAAAATAATAACAAGATGGAAGAAATCGTTTGAGCTCTAAGACATGAGAATATATTTTTTAGTAGTTATGAATTGAATGTGGTTACAATATTATATTGAATAAAATTAAAAAAAGGTGATTTCAGATATTTTATTAGATATTTCTTCACTTTGACAAACAAATTGATTAATACATGTATTATTGATTGATTAATGATTAATTTGTATTTCTGAATTACCTTTTTTTTTAATTTCATGAAACATTAAAATATTGAAAAGTTCAGTGTCTCTATTTAAGAATATTGTAAATATTTATATATTGTACTTGATTATAATAATGAATAGATTATCTGTAGTATTATTATACTGACGTAATATTTAATAATAATTCAGAATACCTAGCAGTAGTCATTTGTTGTAGAGACGTAGGGAAACATAGATTGATTACAATTTAAAGCCGTAGCGTGCGACGCTGTACAAAAATGTATATAGATATAATAAAACTATAAGTACTATTAATAATACCCCTTTAAATTTTGTTTGTGTAATAATTATTAAACTATCCCTTTTTGATGACGTACTTTTGTTTAGGTATTCATAATATGTAATAAGATTAGAATTCAGTCTGCTAATATTTTTAGATATTTCCTAAAATCGTATTTTATGAATATAAAGTGATTTTAGGGCAAATGACACACCCTAGATTTTTTATTCACAATTATTATTATTAGTTTAATTATAAGATTGTAAATAAAACTGAATTTGAATAGAAATATGTAGATCTGAGATTAATAAAAATAGTTTTTGAATAAAAAACCAGTGATTTAATTTTTAATAATACTATTTACAATTTTTATGCAACGATTATGATTTACGCGTATTGTATTGATAGGTAATAATAATAATTTTGATATTTCGTCACAAATACTCTCTATTATTTAGTGTTCAATAGTTAGATAATAATACGTAATAGATAGAGGTAAATGTAAATAATAGTGACAGTCAAATGTTTACCCGTAATATTTAGAGATGATAATAATTATATTGTAATGTAAAATAATAATAATAAATAAACGTGCTCAATAAATCAGTACAGTAACGTGTATTATTTTAGTCATTTCCCAACTACACAGGTTCTTAAAGTAACTACCGAACAATATGTAGTATCGATGGTGGCTTAGACACTAATTCTAGCCAAAAGATGATAACAAATCCGAGTCTTAACTGAAACTTAGGCTTAAAAAGTACCGAATAGAGAGAGAGACCTGACGAGGGAAACCATAAAATAAATAGATGAGTCGTGTGAGGAGTGACATGAAAGAAAAGACAGTCAGTGATAATGTGACAGTTGACAGGACAGAATGAGAGAAACATTCCGTCGACCCTAGTAATATGATGTGGACATTTTGAAAGTCAAACTGCTCATTAAATAATAATAAGACAAAGGCTGAGTAATAATGATCGACATAATAATATTTACAAGTGAATTTAAATATTCAAACACTTTCTATCGAGTGTGTAGGGTAGTAAGTGTATATACCTACACACTCGATATGCTACACGGAAATCTAACACGTATAGCTAAGCAAATAGGCGCTATGTATATAGCCGAGCAAGCAGAGAGACGAAAAATTAAGAATTTATTAAAGTCACGCTTCGATTATTGAGAGAGTAAAAATATAGGTATACTGACCGAAACAAGAAAGTAACTAGGCTACCAATGGGATCAAAGATTATATATTCTTTTTTTTAAGACTTAGACACGCCACAAGAGTACTACACTCATAATTGTTGAAAAACCTTCTTTATGCTGTGGAAAAAGGTCTGGCCAGTTTGGCAAAGAACATTTAAAAAGAACGTTCAAATACAATAGCTATGAAAATCACCTTAAAACACTCGTACTTCAAAAGGCTGACAGGGTTTAAACATGTAGGTACCTTAGACGATTAATAACAATTCTTTGATATTGGCCAAGACCAACATTAAGACCGCCATTGTTCCCATACATTTAAGTATATGTGCAAGCTATGTTACTTTTTGGTGTACCATAAAGTTTATTCTATTCTATTGGCAAAGATATACAACATTTAACTGTCACTGGCAAGTAAGGCTAAGACACAAATCTATACTGAATTGATCTATACATTGTCTATACACTCGTACGGACACACACACAGCGCCCCCATACTTCCCCGTCCACACAATGCGTCTTACGTCCACACAATGGCTTGTTATCGAGCGCCGGACTAATTACTGGCTTCACTGGTCAGAGACTAGCCTGGCTAGTGTGCTGTTAGGAGTGGATACAATGTACATGTGTTGGAATATTACATACGGTTTGAGGATTATTAGAAAGAAAAACATTTATTTATCTCGCAGATTCATTGTTTGTACAGCTAAGGAGTGAAATTCCCTGCCGGAGTCTATGTTTCCTGATGGCTACAACCTGGGAATCTTTAAGTCAAGAGTGAATAGGTTACTTCTAGCTAAGTGCGCTCCATCGTCGACCGCATCATCGCTTTCCACAGCGAGATCATCAGGTGAGATAGCGGTCAAGCGTAAACCTATATCAAATTTCAGCTTTCTAGTACTAACGGTCACAGAGATTAAGCGAGGACGGACAGACAGATAGACAGACGGACAGACAGACATGGCGAAACTATAAGGGTTCCTAGTTGACTACGGAACCCTAAAACGAGATTAAAATTCAGCACAACACAATGAAGAAAAAACTTTACTTATGTAGATACTTAAATTAAAAAATAAAATAAAAACAACATTATGTTCAGCATAATACCAGATAACTACGCAGCAGCTTTAAAATTATAACTTAATTTTCTAATTGGGGTGTATAAGGGTGTGCATTGTTCCAGTTACATGTAAAATTTCTTGCCTTGAAGAAGAACAGATAATACAATAGGCACAGATGCTTAGCTAGCTTGACCTTAAGTTACCACATTAAAAAAGTACACAATGATGTAGATAGAGCCTTGATATATTTTAGCTATGTGTAAGAAAAAAAAAAAGCTATTGATATTATACTGTAGCAAGGACAATCATTAATAACGACCATCAACAATTGCATCACTGCTTAAAGAATAAATAAAATAAAGCATTCCGGTCAAAGACAACACACTTGTAAGTAGTAGTAGTTAATAATATAATCCGGTCTTTGCGGAAGACTTAAACTTGGACTGCAAAAGGCAACTGAAGGAAGAAGGTGGATTTTAGCGAGCAAGAGTTTGATACTCCCCCTTATTCAACGTAGAACGAGAGAAGTTATTTAATGATTTCCAAAAACTTAAACATGGACCTTATTTTGATAAACTGGAATTTCTGAAAAGGATACTCACGGTTCAGAACGCAAAGGGCAACTGATGAACGCTGGTGTGGTTTTAGCTAGTAAAAGCCTGACCCGCCCTTCTGCTCCACCCTTGAAAGGGAGAATTAGTCATTGGATGAAATCCCATCCCACCTCAAAAAAAAAGTTTTGAGCAACTCACTATCTTAAACAGCCGGAGCATACTCAAAAACCATCTAAACACAAAAACCCAGCTACATTTTTCCGCTTCCAAACCTTTCAACTGACCACCTGAAACTCTATCAAAACAAAACTCACAATGACAGCTCACAACTTCAACCAAACCATCTTGATACTTGTCACTCAATCCCCTATTCGCTTAGCAACTCGACGTCAGCGGTCACTAAGCTACGTCAACTCGACGTCGCCACAATGGCTTCACTCGTGCGTCGAGAGGACGTGCGGACTACTGCCGACGTCTGCGGGACGTATTGTTCGATGCAAATTGGATAGGATGGCTCTAAGATTGTCGTTTGTTTTGCGTGCAGTGATAGTTGTTATGCAGTTTGGGGTAGATCGAATGATGGCATCTTGTTCCTCTGAAATTATTTCAAAACCAGGTCAAAAATGGTAATATTGTATTGTGAATTTAAAAGTTTAATTACATGCTTTAGTCAGAAATTGATCAACAGAAACCTTATTACGGACGTAAAGAAACCTTCGTCCAAGTCTAGGTCTTGGGACTACTCCGAGCTAAATGTGACCCAATGCCGTTGAGGAGTGAATTATTAACAAACTTCTGCATATCCAAACTTGTAGGCTTATATCTCGAAATAGTATAAAATATAGTCGCGGTCTGTTTCTCCACTCATATTTGACAAGATTTCACAAATAGAAAAGGCGATATAATCTGTCTAAAAAGTCAAACAACATGAAATCTGTAATATGTATTACTGTACTGTAAATCTGTAATATGTATTGTATGTTTTACATACAATACTTTTTGCAGCCTTCATTATACAACTAGTGTTGACTACTTAAGATTTCGAGAATTAGATTATTTGATTAGATTACCCAAGCCGTTTGACTTTTTATTCAGACTCTAGTCGAGACTAGTTTGGATATAAAAATTAGGGCATGTGTCTAGTTATACACCACTAAATTTTAATTAGTGCAATTATACTTATTAGACATATTAGAAAAGATCTTGTTATTATTTAGGTAAAGTTTCAATAAATAATATTGATAAAAAATTACAATCAATTTCTGGAAATATTGGTCAATTGTTATGAATTGATTCAATTATGAATTTTCCAATTATGACTATTTTTTTTACTTTTGACTTCACAGTTATCAGTAACGACTTTAAAAGTAATAATGATCTCAGTAGTAAAAAGGTTTTACTAATTTTTACTGAGAATGAATAATAGATTTCAGAAAGTAATTATTACTAAAATCTGTCTAAAAAGTTAAACGACTTGGGAATTTTGTATAATGTGTAATCATTTAAAAAATACTTATATTCGATACTTTTTATAAGGTTTTTCTGTTAGTAAACAGTGGCCAATATCTCATAATCAACCTTGATTATTTAACTAGTGTTGACTACATCAGATTTCATTAAATCCTAATAATTTACCCAAGTCGTCTGACTTTTTAGACGTCAGACTCTACCAAAAGATTGCAGCACACTCTCACGCCTATCACAAACCACAAAAATTAAAACAAAACTTTAAAAAAAATTGCAACTGACAGCTTAAAAATCTAAAATTCAAAAACAGAATCAAAAACGTATACGTCACAATACATTACAAGCACCGCTCATTTGATCTGATTACGTCAAACGGTTCGGACGCCACGCGACCGGTACAGGGCGAACTATTATTTCAATTTAACCGCTTTTTAATTCATTGTTTGTTAGATTTTAAATACTGGGGGGTGGTTTTAAATAATTAGTTTGAGTATTAAAGTTCGTGGGAATGGTTTGAGGATTTTTTTGTGGCTGGATTATGCATGGTAGATTAATTGAACTTATGTTTGTTATGAATCGATAGAAAGGGAAGAGAATGATTAAGTTGTATTTAAATAGCTTATTTTTCAAGTGGGAAATCATCTAATGAATTCTCCCGCTCTTAGGCGGGAGGACGTGTCAGACTTTTACTGACTGAAAACCACTCCTATGTTCCTTCTTTGCCTTGCGTTTCAGGGCCTTCGGGTTTTCCTTTCAGAAGCGAACCCATGGCCACAGGAACGATAGGATGTGTTAGATTTTTTTTGCTTTCTAGGACCACTATTTTACCTTTCTTACGTTACCTCATGGCCCTAGCAGGCATCGGCCTTGCTGGGCTAGAGACCAGTCAGTTTGCTGACATCTCTTTGAGGCTCGGTAGAATACTATGTGTCGCGCCGTCGTCGACTCGGGCTCGATCCTTGTAGTACAAGTGGACGGTGACTTATCCATTATTCATCGTCCACAAACCCACGTCTATGATGCTTTTTTAAATAAGTTAACACAAAAAATTTAACTATTATTACATCTTGTAAAAATTTTGGTTTTATAAATCTTGTTTAAACAATGAACACTAAGTGTTATTTTTTTTTTAAACCTACCATTAAAACTCTAGCACATGCAGCCTTACTCAATTCAAATATAAATAAAGTACCAAACAGGTTTAGGAAAACTAGGAATCTAAGATCTACGAGAAATAGAATTACAACGCTACGGCGTAGCCGCGTAGCGCTTTCGTAGCACTACGAGATCGCAGAAATTGTTTTTGTTTCATTCTAGGGCTGATAATGCTTATGCTTATTATAGGTTCAGGATATCGGAATTCTATAACTAAGCCTCCGCTGTTGGTCTGTTTTTTTTTTATTTTTCACTATATTTTTTTTGTGGTTGCATACAAGGTAAATATGGTATAAGTTCTATGGTCAGATAGAAATTAAAGTTACTATTTATAGCAGGAGTGCATTTTATGATCATTGTATTATGACGAGTTTCTGTGCCTAAAAGCTTATCATTGCAATACTTACTGAACTTGATGAAGACTTGATGAAAACATCGAAATTGCTATATAATTGTATATAATATTTGAGGAGTGGCTAAATTCCTCATGGATCAAAACTGAATTTTGGCAAAAATAAAACTAATAATAAATTATAATTTAGAAATACCAAATTTATTTTTCCGAATCAATTCATGACTGAGTTTTGAATTAACATACAAAAAAAATTATCTCAGTTTATTGCTATTTTTTTTATTCAGCGTGTTGCAGCGATGTTTTCTGCGAGTTCGATTTCTGCACTGAACAAATATTTGTATGGTCTAAAGACAGTTGTTTCGAGTCTAATATACTCGACACCTGTCTTATGTATGTGTTTATGTGTTTTTAAACATATTCACGAAACACGATAGTCGTCGACGGCACGTAGTGTTCCACGCGCGCCTCAAGATGTGAAAAAGAAAGCTGGAACCTTGGAACGAAGGGGAAGAAGAAACATAGGAGTGGTTTTTAGTTAGTAAAAGTCTGATATGCCTTCGTGCTCCGCCCTAGGGCAGGAGAAGTTATTGGATGAGTTATTGGATGAGTGGGGCAAAGATTACAAAAAAAGATGCTCTGATAAAAATATAACATTAGTTTTAGTACCCGTAACACCTCTCTAGTATTTTATGTAAAGAATATATGTACAAAATTTCATAACTGTATTATAAAAAATCACCGGGCTATCCAGGCGTCAGAAGGGTTGTTTTGCAATAGTACCCAGCTGTTTGCTGGCACCTAATATCCGTTATGACCTGGCGTGACCTGTGTTGTACTTAGTGACTTTTTTTAAATATTTTTGGGAAAAAATATAACATGGTGCCACTGTGCACATAGGTTTAAGTTTCTCTGAAATTGTTACTATTTTGGTGTACAATTGCGATGTGGGGATGAGGAGGGGTTAAGTAAACAACATGACGTGTGTTGCTTTGAGAGTCAATTGTGAACTGAGACTCAACTGTGCTCAACTACAGTCCTCAACTGTCCTCCCTCCTTTAATAGGTGGTTTAAATATACATAGGTAGAACGTGACTACGTGCTAACACTAAGCCTGTGGGAAACAGTATATTTATCTTAACTTAACTCCTGGACAATACGTGACATGCTGATGTACCACATACGTGACACGATGATGAACAATATACGTGACTTCTCACCACACAATAAAGTTTATTCTATTCTATTCTATGGTGTAAAAATTTTTGGAAGCCATTCAGTTTTTGATTCTGAACAAACTATATTCAGGGTTCGCATAAACTTAAAATAATATTGTATATTTCTCTTCCTGCCTCACCCTTGCATAAACCCGTCCATTAAAATCTGCCATAATTCAATACTTTCTTCCAACTTCACTAACACTATTACAATAACTTCAACAGACAGAGACGGACATACAACTTCACGGCGCGAGTGAAAGGGACAGAAGATCCTTTTGTAAAAGTTTCAGCGCCTACAATGGATTCAAGATGGAAAATTGTAAAATTTTAACGATTAACGCTAACTGAGGTTATTGGATCAGAAATACTTTGGCTACGAGTTTTACTCTTCACGCTAACTGGTAAGGGGTTTGCCAGGGTAGCGGGGTTACTTAAAAACTCTGTTTAGCTCAAATATTAAGCTAAAGATTGAGTGGTGAAATATTGTGCTAAACTCTTAAGAAAACTAAAAACCAAAAACATTTTTATAAAAAAAAAATCACATATTGACATCTAAGTCTAAATAATTCAGGAATCAAGCAATGTGTAATTCACCCACATCTCTATTGAGCCCAGCCTATTTTTCTTCCTACTGATATCGTAAATATAATAGTTGTGAAGAAGATAAGTAAATAAATAAATAAATAATTAAACAAACAAATAAATTTTCTATTTATTTGTTGGACGTATGGATATTTAAATGTATGCTAATCAACTTACTCAAAATCAACAATTGTGAAATCGATGATAGACCCTTCTGTAACTAACTAAAGATGTAGACTATTGTAATAGCAGACTTGGGCCCCAGCAAAGTAGAGCAAAAGTCTGTTGTCTATCTATTTGTCTTATTCAAACTATGTTTAGGTTAGCTTCCAGTCTAACCAGATGTACTTGGATACCAGTGTTTAACCATGGAGACTATTCTGATCACTACCTGACTATTTTGAACATAGAACGTGGGTGTACACCTCCTTTCTGGAATCTATGGGATATACAATACCCCTTGGCAAGACAGATAGTCAAGCTTCTGATGGCCCTGTTGCTATTAATTTAGAACATTATAGTAGTTAATTATTGGTAGGTACAATATAACTCAACACTATGTGGTATCTATATATGGGGGATGTACTGCTCGCGTCCGTAGGATTTACTTATTTCTGACCACCCTACACGTGTCCCCTGGGTAGTGCTAAACGAGCAGTAAATGCGGTGGTAGGCCATAGCATCGGCTGCCGGCTTAAAAGTTACCACCCACCAGGCAAAGCCATGCCGCCAAGCGATTTGTCGTGTTCCGGCGTGATGACTGGTGAAGCCGTATGGTGGAAGATGGGTCTGAGCAGTTGTGTTGCGTTGTATAACGGGTGTGATGCGCCAGCTCTTGTTGTGTCGGACGTTTGATCGCGGAGGGTAGCGGGATCCGAAGCACGGTTCTCCGCTGGCCGACCGCAGATAGTTGGGCTAAGACTGCCCCGCCATCTGTGAAAAATCCCAGGGTGGCCCCATCGTGCCGGTTGACCCGACCGGGACCCGATGGCGATCCCTGGGGGGGGTTCGGGCGTCCCCGCAGTCTCCAGATCAAACCTCCAATGGCGCAGCAACTCTGGTTGTATTGTTGGTTTTGCATCGCATCACCTCGCTCAACTGCCATTTACCACCTAGTCTATTCACTCATAAAACCAACATGAAAGGTACTAAAAAGAAAAGTAAGTGTGTACAGCGGATGCACGTCCTCTTACTCCAAGTGCACCTCTCGAACATCCGAGGACTGCACTCCAATCTCAATGCGGTCCACCACCATCTTGAGACTGAGAAGCCCCACTGGCTTTTCTTGACGGAGACGCAGATCAGATGTCCGTTAGATGCGGCGTATCTCGACTACCCGGGATACTCCTTGGAGCATCATTTCCTGCAGCGTGCTGGGGTCTGTGTGTACGTCCGCAATGACATCTGCTGTCAGCGTCTCTGTCACCTTGAGGACCCTAATTTCTCGACGTTGTGGTTGCTGGTGGACACCGGTGTGGACAAAATCGTCTATACTTGTGTCTACCGATCGCACAGCGGTGTCCAGGAGACGACTCAATTGTTTGGCCACCTCAGTGAGGCCGCCGATAAGGCTCTACATCGGTACCCTGATGCGCAGTTTGTCGCTCTGGGGGATTTTAACGCCTGTCACCAAGACTGGCTTTTCCCGTACCAGAAGACCGACCACGCTGGGAGAGAAGCGCGAAACTTTGCGTTATCTATGGGCCTCTCCCAGATGGTAAAGCAGGCGACTAGGGTGCCTAATGTGGTGAGTCATACTGCCAATTGTCTGGACCTTCTGCTGACCACCGATCCGGACAGATGTATCGTAACAGTTTCCTCACCACTTGGAACTTCAGATCACTGTCTGGTGAAGTCTGTATCGTCCTTCCTACTTATCCTGCCAACTATCGGCCGATTTCAATAACCTCCATACTATGCAAGATTATGGAGCGTGTGTTGAACTCGCGCCTCATGGCATACCTGGAAGGTAACGATCTCCTCAGTGACCGACAGTACGGATTTCGTCGCAATCGGTCTACTGGGGACCTACTAGTGTATGCCACCCACTTGTGGGGCGAGACCCTCGAGAGGAATGGGGAAGCGATTGCCGTTTCCTTAGACGTCTCGAAGGCCTTCGACAGGGTATGGCACGCTAGCCTTTTGAGTAAGCTTCCAGCGTACGGCATTTCCCCTGGTCTGATTAACTGGGTAAAAGACTTCCTGAGTGAACGTGCTCTCCGAGTTGTTGTCGATGGATGCTCATCGGAACCCATGACGACTAATGCCAGACTTCCTCAGGGGTCTGTTCTCTCTGCAACCCTATTCCTACTGCATATCAACGATCTGCTGATGCCCGGTATTATAGATGGGTATGCAGATGATAGCACAGTTGTAGAGAGATACCTGCCTAGTGCTCGGGCTAGTAAGGAGCTAATCCGGTCCGAAAGAGAGGCTATGGTAGAGCGTACAAACATCTCACTTTAGGCAGTCTCCAAGTGGGGTGAAGCCAATGTGGTGGGATTTAACGCCTCCAAAACGTAAGCGTGTCTGTTCACCGCTAAAAGGAACCCGTTCACCTTGGCTCCTACTTTTCAGAATTTATCCCTGGAGTACACCGACCGCCTTCAGCTCTTGGGGGTTGAAATTCCCTCGGACCTTAACTTTGGACGGTTCATTGAGTCCAAAGCCAAGGTAGCTGCTAGGAAACTAGGCGTTCTTGCAAAAGTCCGGCGGTACTTCACACCGGGACAGCTTTTAATGCTGTACAAAACACAAGTCGGTTCGTGTATGGAGTACTGCAGCCACATATGGGCTGGTGCTGCAAAATGCCACCTGGCAGCTTTGGAGTCTGTGGAAAGGCGTGCGAAGAGACTAATTGGCGATCCAGATCTGGTTGAGTCCAATCTACAAAGTCTTGAGCACAGGCGAAGGGTAGCCAGCCTTTCGGTGTTTTACAGGATGCACTTTGGAGAGTGTGCGCAGGAATTACATGACTTAATTCCACCATCTCACTTCTACCATCGGACAACCCGACGTACGGCGAATATTCACCCGTACGTTGTTGAAACCTCTACGGTCCGGACTAAGCGTTTCGCCTCGTCGTTTATACCGCGTACGTCGAAGGACTGGAACAGTCTGCCTGCTGCGGTCTTCCCGTCTGATTATAATTTAGGTGTCTTTAAGGCAAGAGTGAATAGGCTCTTAATAAACTAGTGCGCCTCACCATCAACGATTGCATCACTGCTTACCATCAGGTGGGATCGCAGTCAAGCACTAGTTTATATAAATAAAAAAAAAAAAAAACAAAAATGTAGATAGAGGTACTATAACTTGTACACCCCACCCCACAAGTTGACCAGCCAATCTAACGTTAACCAAACATTTTAATTGCAGAACTCTTCTGGCCAGTGTCCGGCGCAGGCGTAATAAATACGAATTAAAAACAAAACAAAATGTCCGCGGGTTAGACGACACAGGGGTACGCGGGGAGCGAGACGGGGGCGGGGGAGGGGGAGGGGGGGAGGTGTTTCAATAATAAAAATAATTACCGAGTGAGTGCTAGTGACAGCGGTGGACCGGTGCAGTAGTGCGGAGAAGGCTTTGTAGAAATTAGCTTTTTAGTGACATACTGGTTGATTAAAGGTTTACTGTAACTCGACGTATGTATTTTAGGCCTACCATGACGTCCTGCCAGGAATACGTCGAGTTACCAGTAATCCTGTATATGGTAAGATGTAGATGTAAGGAAGGTGACAATTACTATGCTTTAAAATAAATTATTATTATCATGCACATACCGGCTTGTCTTACAATATTGTTATCTAAATTATTTCAACTAAACCATTTACGGGCATTTAAAAAAAATCGCACATAGTAAACAGACTCAGCAGCGCATGGTTTCTGGGTGACCAATTGAAAAACAGGAATACGTTGATTAGTTGTCACACGAGTTCATAGTATGGTCAGGTTATGAGACGTAGCGAAGACGATAAGGTAAAACTAGCCCTTAAACCCAAGCTCGCTGTCCGGCCGTCTGGTAACTGTCCGGACCAAGCATAAGTCGTCGACGGCGCGCACTGTTCCCGCGCGCCTCAAGGAGTTTTCAGCAACAGCAGGGACCCAGCCGGGTCGAAGCCTACTGGGGCCAGGATTAGTTTCGAAAGACAGCTCGAGCCCCGGTATGAAGGCCAGAAGGAAAACGGTGGGCTTTTAGTCAGTAAGTGTCTGATACTATCTCCCGCTCCGCCCGAGAGCGGGGATTGTCATTGGATGATTTTTCCCACCACAAAAAAAGCCCTTAAACCCAAAAAAAAGAGAAGAAGAGGTTGCCTAGCATTGACCTGGCTGCCTGTCATCGAGAAAGACCTCAAGAAAGTCCAAGTGCCAAAATCGACAAGCTAGCACAGGTTGTCCTGGCCTTTATATATGAGGAGACCCGACCTCAGAGGGAGCAGGGACCCATTGAGGTCGGGAGAAACCACAAAGAAGACGAAATTGTCACCCTTAATTTAGGCACGACGTTAATGTTACACTGCGCTTGATATAAAGGTACTTAGACTAGTTTCTACCAGCGGCTTCGATCGCGTAAAAGTATGTTTTTCTACGTAAACTTAGTACCCCCATTTTATTCATTTCTTTAAGGGCGCATTTGGAAACACCCTCTTTGTACTCGCTTAGCTACGTCATAAAAAGAGACCTTGTGAAAAATTTAATGCTTCTAGTCCCAGTAGTTACGGCTGTTACTCCTTTTATATATTACTAGCGGCCCGTCCTGGCTTCGCACGAGCAATAAATATAGCCTATGTTACTCAGGGTAAATGTAGCTTTCCAATGATGAAAGAATTTTTGAAATGGCACAGTATTTTTTGAGTTTATTTATTTTTATTATTTCATTACACTTTTTTTTCTTTATATTACTAGTGTAGATGCATATATAAATCCAGTCCATATTTTATTTGCGTAAGCTCCAGTCTAATAATATGCAGCTAAGTCTATAACATTTCCATAATTTAGCTAATTAGAGTAGATTTGAGACTATTGAACTAAATTTAGTTCAACCTAAAACAGCCTTCTCCATTCTATCTCACCCCTTTCAAGAGCGGCGCGAATATAAAATGTGAGGCGCGCGCCACAAGTATTGCGAATTAATCGAAACAGCAATACAATCGAGACTCCCTTACCCCGATACCCTCCGATATTACCCAGACATTACCCCTTTATTACCCTCTCGGAAGTGATCGCAAGACGTAGACACTGATATTTGGCAATGGAACTGTACAGACAAAAGAGACCTGACACAAACTGATATTTTATGAATGATATCGACTATCAGTGATCAATCCTGTTCCGAAATTCGTCTGTTCCAAAATTATCATCACTGGTTATACTGGTAACTCTACTAATTCGATAAGATTAGTTAGGTAGGTATATACTATGTTTGTATGTTTTTTTACAAAAATACTTTGCCCCACACTAGTTGGTTGCATTTACAAACATGTACAATACACTCAGACCTATAGCCCTTAGTGCTGTTCTGGTGAGATATGCCAAAAAAACTATGTCTTAATGTAACTTAAGTTAGTTACCATATGTTGTTATGAATCACAGCAGACAAATACGATTATTTTAACACCGGTGAATAACTTTTTCGACGTTGTCACATTTCATACGCCTCGACACTGACAATATACTCACCAGGCTTTAAGAAATTCTTTAGTTTACATTTCAGAGATCATAATAATATCACGCTTGTTCTTTCATGAGTTAGACAGAGTGTAGGTGTTACCCAGAATTAGCCACAATTTGTCTGAACTCACTATTAGTTCCCAAAAACCATTCGCGAAGTAACATTTCTCTAAAAACTTGAAAAATAAAAAAAATGTAACCCTAGAACTTTTTCACTGCACTCATTAAATTCAACACAATTTCTCTTCCCATTGTGCTACTTACCACAAAACCCCGGGTGAACCCGCGCCCGCGAGTAGTTAAGACGTCAAACAACGATCGTCATTCGAAACCGTTCGACTACTATCGATTACTATTGTGCAATCGATTCGTGAATAACAAACTTTTTCTAAAAACTTTTTTTTTTAAATAATATTGTTTTATTACCAACCTACATCCTGCATGTAATCAAGCCACTATGTTTAGGCAATAAGGTTAAATATTGTCTGAATTAGCTGTATTATGAAGTCCTTTTGCGTGGGTTCAGATAGAGTTGAAATAAATTGTTTGTTATATTTTTATTGTTATTGTTGACGTATGAATAGGGATTTAAATAAAAGAGAAGAGTAAACTTAGAACCGCATTTTATTGGCTTTACAATTATTTTTTGAATGCTTCGAAAACTAAATATGTAAATTTGTAGGTTTTTTTTCGGTGGGTAAAATTATTAAATCCAATTGAAATACTCCACCCTTGGGCGAAGCGGGAGATAGTGTTAGATTCTTACTGACTTAGGAACGGAGAAGAAAGAAGAAGAAGGAACGGGGTGGCCGTTCCTTCTTGCTTTCCATACCGGGGCCGAGCCTTCCTTTCGGCAACAGACCCTAACCCCAATGTCAAATTATAGGTACGCTGAGCTGATTTAAATATGGCTTTTAAAATGTCTATTAGTCTATTTTGTGAATAGCTAATATATTAGCATCTGCCAGCGACTTCGTCCACGTGGATGTAGAGAATGTATAGCCAGTGTCACAGTCAGTGATAAAATAGCATTCTACTGGAGAAAGAATTTTTAAAATCGGTTCAGATGAGTCAGAAATCAGAAAAGTTTATTTTAAATAACCACTTTTGAATTGTAAAAATGTTAAATCTTTATCTTTATTTATTTATTTAATACTTCATGCACACAAAAGTACAGAGGCGGACTTAATGCCTTAGGCATTTTCTGCCAGTCAACCTTTGGGTGACTCAGAGAAAAATAGTGGTAGGTGCAATAAAAGAAAGAGATAATACCTACAAGAATTGATATAATAATAAACCATTAATATAATTCAATTATATAATAAATACTCAAACTAATAAACTACATATTAGTATACATATACATTAATATATTCAAACAATTGGTTCAAATAAAAAATTGGAAAACCTAAGATGTCACAACTGCCAACCTCTTGCGAACTTTAGTTTTGAATGCTAATCGGTTACTAGTAGATTTGATTTATAACTTTAGTAAATATGATGCCTCTGAAATGTTTCCGTAAAATATCGGCACTAGGAGAGCAAAGCATCAATTTTCCGCGCCAACTCCAATAAGGAAGTCAATTAGTCAAATATGACCTTTAGTGATTAGTGAGTACCTACTGGAAACCAAATTAGTTACATTTTCTTATGTTTAATGTCAACTCTAATAAAATACTTTATTATAATAAAGTAGAAAAATATAATAAACTCAATCAATTGGTCTGCAAAAAGAAGCGATTTACACTGTAGGATTTCTTAGATCTGGGACCCGAAAACTAAAATCTATTTCAAGTACACTAAAGTTATCAAAAAAATCAAAGGCCCATTTTGACATTTGTTAAAATCGACGTTAATTGAATTATTTTATTCGGCTGTAGCAAAAAACAAACTCTTTGTTGACTCTGTTTTTCCTGATAGCCACATCGATGCTTACCATTCAGGTAAGACAGTGGTCAAACGTAAACCTATCAATCAAACCATACGAAGTCACCAATCAGTAGATACCTATATAATTTTGATGGATAATAACCACGATTTATGCACCATCTCGTCCTAAAACTTTGTACGCTACAATATGCGGCTGAACATGCTTGAACTTGTATTATTTCATTATTATCTTGCACGCAATGTATCATGTTCTAAGTACCTACACCATGTATAAACAAATAAATATTTTCTTACTTAGAAGTCATCAATCATAAGCAACTAAAATGATGCTTTCCCCAACAACAATCGTAACTTAAAGGGCTTCTAAAAAAACTTTAGTACACCTCAAAAAAAAAAATGCCAGTAACATTAGAAATGTAACAAATCAGCTAGCTAGCAAAGCGTAAGGAAGCAAATTAGGGCGAAACCACACGTGCGTCTGTGCGACAGCGCGGATAATCGCAAATTGTGCAAACAGCCCGTTTGGGGGAGCCTTCTGCGAAGATCAAGTGTCGACAGATATAATTTTGTTAAAATCGTAAGATTTTTTTCAAGTGTTTGGACTTGAATTGAATTTTAGGAAGTGGAAACAGTTTTTTTTTGTCATCCTTTCTTCGATTCGATAGTGTAAAGATTTGCTTTTATTGGTATGTGTGCAAGTGGGCCACTATATCAGCTTTACATCATTTTGAAAAAACGCTCTTCAAAGTAGCTAACAGATTATATATGTTCATACGGCAACATATAGTTGACTGACATAGCTTTAGGAAAATAAGCAGAAACTGATTTCGGCTATAATAGATCATGTCACCATTATCTCTCCAAATATCGCCACAACGACCGGTCCTGTACGTCTCGCATCCATCGGATTTCTACGACCCTCACCAGGTTATTGTGCCACCTTGTGGGAGGCCTTCCAACGCCGGGTCTTCCAGTACGTGTTCGCTACTCCAGAACCGTTCAGCCTCATCGACCATCTGTTCAGCGAACAATGTGCCCTGTCCATTGCCACTTAATTATGGCGATACTTCGTGCTATGTCGGTAACCTTGCTTCTAGTGCGGATATCTTCATTTCTGATTTGATCTTGTAAGGACACTCCGACTTTGTCCTTTGACTTTAAAACTACTGCTGAGGCTCATTGTCCATTGTAACGCGGTCGCTCACAATGGACCTCACTCATCATAAGGCTTAAAGTCACCCAAAGAGCAATGGAAAGGGCTATGCTCGGGGTTTCCTTGCGTGATCGAATAAAAAATAAAGATATCCGCAGGAAAACTATGGTTGCCGACATAGCACGAAGAATTGCCAAACTTAAGTGGCAATGGGCAGGGCAAATTGCTCGCAGAACAGACGGCCGTTGGGGCCGAAAGGTTCTGGAGTGACGACTGCGTATCGGAAGACGCATCGTTGGAAGGCCTCCTACAAGGTGGACCGATGACCTGGTGAAGGTAGCGGGAAACTGATGGATACAGGACGCACAGGAACGTTCGTTAGGCATTTGTTTGACCACTATCTCACTTGGTAAGGGATAATATGGTCGACGATGGAGCTACGAATAGCTTATCTAAAAGTAACCACACTTGACTTAAAGACCCATAGGTCGATATAATATAGCTGGCAATACATTATTTAAAATAATGATCCTAAAATATCTCACATTGCTCAAACCTTGGTCTTTGTCGTTATATTACAGAAAGATTTTCAATCAATTCCAAACGCTTTTTACCCCAACTGTGCGAACCAAAGTATCACAAACAGAGATGGTAACAGGTTGCCAATAAAATCCCAACCGATGTTGATACAATCAATTCCCATGGCGATCAGTATCATGATCTAATCGCCAAAGGGATACGTTTCCAAAAAACAGAAAGATTCCGCCCCCAAAGCTTTTGTAACCAGACCAAAAGCCACTTGTTGTTACAATGGTTCACCAACGTTTGACAAAGCTAAACCAACACTTGTACAAAACTCCACCAACATTGGATCAGGACAATTGCGCTAATATGGGAGATCAGGAGATAGTAACACAATGGTTACAAAAGGGATAAAGTTGTCTGTTTTTTTGGTGCCTTTAACTTTTTAAGACTTTCTTTTCTCAGGTTAGTTAGCTTTACCATTTATTTGTTAGTTTTAGTTTTGTAGATTTCATAGTAAGTATGTGGACTATTATCGAAAAATAATTAAATATTTTTTTAATTTGTATTTTTACTTTTAATAAATCGTACAATATCATAATTCAAGTTTAATGTGTTTAGTGTGTTCGTTGATTCAGCGCAAAAACTGACAGAACTGAATCTAATACATATCATTTACGAGAGAAACGCTGTAAGTAGGTAGGGTAACCTAACATGATGAATGATTAATTCATATTTTAAAATGGAACTAAAATCTCTAACAATAAAGAAATGTTGATTAAAATAACAACAAAGTTATATGGTTGCAAAGATTCCAAAAACAAACAAATAGATTCGCTATATCAAAATCAACAAACACACATACCTTTTTTTTAATCTTATAAAAACCACCCTTTCCAACAGTCGCCTAGAGCGACGCACACTTGCGTGCTATTCGCTATATCAAACTGATATCGGTTGCTACTCCCACGACTTGCACCCAAAGGATTGCATTGTAAGTATTGTGACGTGCAGGTGATCGTCCCACGGGCTGTGACAGCACGGAGAGTGCTTATTACTGATGGATCTTGATAAGAAAGTATGTTTGGTACTTTTCTTCATGTGCTTCCGATCCTTGGGTTAGATACGTCAACAGGATAGCAAAGTTTGTGAGACCATGTAAGGACCGTGAATAGGTTTGTTAAGTCGTGTTTGTAATAGTGTTTCAATTAAACGTTATTGAATTTAGTTATTCTTACATGAAGAATAATTAAAAAACAATACATAGGGCTAAACGGAAGCATCTGGATGCCAGAGTAAGGGACACGTATCATTATCATCAGCATTTTTAAAGTTCCCACTGCTGGGACTCTGACCTCCTTCCAGGAGAGGGAATGGGCCGTAATCCACCACAAGACACGTAAGATTGGATAAAAATCACAGCTATCGTTAACAGGGAAGATGACCATTTATAAAGCATGCGGCAAGTGGCTGGTTGGGCAGCGCTTAGTGTTCTCGTCTGAAAAGATGTAGCGTTCCTGCCCTGGTACATCGCTTTGAAGACCCCATCACTGAGGTATGCCTGATGAAGCGTCCTTTGGAGATGCCAATTATAAGCTCATAAACGAATGGAACACAGATTGCCACAACTGTTACAAAAAGTTAGAAGAAAGAGGAAAAAAATAACACACACGGTAGTTTTCTTTAATGTTATATAATTAATTAACACCACAAAGTATTCCCGGTTGAGATAAGCAAAATAGCATATAGTACACCCCCATTTCGCAGTAATATTTAAATCCCATGTTAACTGTCAATTGTCCCATATGTTCTTCTTAACTACTCTAGCAATTACTGTTAAATATCTTTAAAATAGAAAACCTTAGAACAGTTTTCTCAAGCTGACGGCCGCAGTCAGTGTGACGTACTGCGCTTTGTGACCTCTAGAACAATGAAGCCAGGAGCTGTACTCTGCTCTTCACACTAGTTATTAAAGGTAAAAACTGAAAAGGAAATAAACCACAAAGACGCAGTATGTTTCCCCTTTCATTCCACTCCCAACTGTAGTAGTAACTGATATTCAAGCAATTATCTCGATTACTTCTGCCCGATCTCCTCACAAAGGTATCACAATTAATCAATAACTTGCTGAACAATGCGACCGCATTCGACCTCATACTGCCGCACCACTGTGTCGCCACACGAAGTCTATTGACTGCGTTCAACTTGAGCACCGTCACGAGAACACTACACATTGTTTTATTATTTCCTTTATTTATTCACAAAATAATAATGGTGCTTCAAATAATTGTTATTGAATTATATTAAAAAAAATAACCATTTATTTGATTGTAGATCTTATTTTGATTTCGATAGAGCTGTTAACTGCTTTTTATGTCGGCAATAAAAATTAAATCACTTTAATTATTGTTTTGTGAATTTATTTTTAAAATAAACTTTATTATTTGCAGAATAAGGTTATTATTAAATTATGAATAGTTATTCAAGTTATAACCTTTTTCACAATTGCTTGTTATTGTTCGTTTATTGTTAGAGGCGTGGCTACTTTAAAACGATAAGTAATAGTTTGATAAATAAGAGATTTATTACTAATTGGACCCCTTGCTGTTTTGTAAACGTTCGTACTTATAATACCTTTGTAACCGCCGTGCTTTGGAAAACTCAGTTGAAAGGTTCAAATTATAAGTGGTTAAGTAATTTAATTTTTTTTTATTGGATTTGGTTACATTTTTGAGACTGGAATTGAACCGGCTTGATAAATAAGGAAAAATAGAATAAATAATTGATATAAATAGAAACAGTGGACCACGACAGTGTAATCCTACTAATATTATAATTTGGGTGTCTTCAAGGCTAGAGTGATTAGGCTCTAATAAACTGGTGCGCCCCACCATCAACGATTACAACTCTACTTGCCATCAGGTAGGATTGCAGTCAAGCACTACTTTATATGAATAAAAAAGAACACGAAAGTTTGTATGTATGGATGTTCGTTACTCTTTCATACAAAACCTGTTAAATGAATTTCGATGTAACTTTGATTTCTTTCTTTTTTTTAGATGAAACACGGATAGACCATGCCCTGGAATAATATATAATTAGGATACTTATTCCGGAAGAAGGTTCCCTTGCGACAATTTTCTATTATCACGCAGTGGAGTATAATAAAAAGTATATTACAACTACTACTTACTTACTACTTTTGTCGAAATAGTAGTCTATTTCCATAACAGAAGAACCCTTTGAAACCGGAAAGAATCTTTTTCAAAACGAAAGCACACACTAATTGCTTTTAATACCACAATACGACAATAGTCTCAAACAGCACAATACAATGCCATTTTGAGATTGCTTTCTCTGCGACAGGAAAACTGATTCCGATCAAACTTTCGATTTGTAATCATTTCCTTACCGACCTCCTTTTTAACATCATTCAAGTTTTAGGGATCTGTCTGTGTATTCATTTATTTAAATTACATGTGGTGGTGCATAGGTGGACTTAATGACACTGGATTTCTCTTCCAGTCAGCCTTTGGGTTAAAAAAGACAACACTGTAGTAGGTGTGCACAATAAATAGTTAAATAACAGTTTTTTTTTTTAAATATAATGTATTATAGTTGACTAGAATGTAGTATAGTTAACTCATGTTGGATGGCTGGTGATAAAAATATTTCAACTAATTTAAAATAATAATATTCGTATGTACTTTCAAACGGGTAGAAAAAGAACTACAGGGTATCAAAAAATTCATCCATATCGATGGTAATGGAAAAAGTGCACAGAACGCTGGCAGCATTGCCACGTTGGATAGTAATGCTGATTCGTTGACCGAAGAAAAGCCCAGCCCTCTGGTCACGCGAAGAGTCAACCAGCTGTTTGCTGATATCCCGAACAACTCGACGAGCGTTCGGGCCCTAGGCGAGGATGTAAATTGCATTTATTAGAAAAGATTTTTTTTTAAGAGATTATTTACATTAGTATAACACCTGTATCGTGGGTACGTTAACAAACATGTAAACTAACATAAACATGACACCCAGACCCGGAACCAGTATCTGTAGGTCATATAAATATTCCGTGCGGGGATCAACCTCGCGACCAAGTAGTAGCCAATCGCTCAACTACTGCGACAAAAAGAGTGAGTGCGTGAGTGAATGGAAAACTATGATGGCCCAGTGGTTACGGCCCCGCCTTACGAGTTATGGGTCTAAATTAAATCTGCTCTACTTGTGTAATTTGTTTCATCACCACTGCCCTCAAAACGATCAAAGATAACATGTGACATCTACTAATCCGCACTGGAACCACGTGGTGGATTACGGCCCATTCTCTCTACTGGAGAGAAAGTCTGAGTTCCAACAGTAACAACACTATAATGTTAATGACGTGCTAACTGGAAAGGAATTTCTGCCAGTACGAGCGTACTCTCAATAAGTTATTATAATGATGATGTAGTAGAGCGATAATCATTCAGAATATTAAACAAAAGCCGAAGTGTGTCTGCCAAGAATTTAGAATCAGTGGCTTTTGACAGGCTATGCTAATGTAACGCTGGCTACCTATCCAGCAACACAAACCATGCCATTATGTTGCTGGACAGGTAGTTAGCTCTCTATTTAAAATACTGGTATACAGCTTCATTCATACTTATAACTATGCGGAACAGGGTGTAAAGTCCAGCAAACTTCCATTAAAAAAGGAGGATCCTACAACCCGGGTGATGTACTGGAGCCGACAACTACCTAATAGTTGATTTCAGAAAGATAAAAGTATATGTTCTAATCGATCGGAGTATGCATGGTAGCGACATAGATGTCGCTACTGTATGTTAGACGGGAAGTCGACTGTTAGCATCGGTATCAGTCTTTCGTAAATTCTCCAAGACAAGGCTCCTGTCATTTAATACAAGTCCCATCAGCTGTTCACCGCAGTTTTAATTGTATGAACGTATACATTTCTTCGGCACAATGGCAGGTAGTACTTACTTATGCGCACGATCAATTGAAACCCTTTGCTTTGTGTGCAGACGTGATAGCCTTGGGTTTGGGGCTATTAAAATGTATTGAGTGACATGGTGGCTTGTGTTGTTCGGCTAAGTCGTCTATGAGTAATAAAGCTTTGGTTTAGTTGTGGTTTTACTTTTACTTTGTTATTTTCCTACTTACTTTTCTTGGCGGCTTTGCTTTAGACGTATTCGGAGACTCATCAGTGTAAATACGTATATTTTGGATCTCTACCAAAAATTTTCTTTTATAAACGTACAACTAAACCAAATTTTTGTTTAGATCACGTAGAACTTGCCAGTTTGTTATTGGTGTAATAAACCTTAGCCTACTTACCTTTATGGAAAACTGCCGTCGTTTTAGTATCACTTTTACAAAATTCTAACTATCTAACTTATAAAGCAATAAGTAATCGTGAGAAAGTCCGGGAAATATCTACTTACATAACTTAACAAAGTTATTATTAGATTTTCTTGTCAATAAGTGTTTGAAGAAATCACTAATTACACAGCATTTTTCTAATAATGATTGCTATTTCGATCACAGGTCACACTATCAAAAATTAAGAACTATATAAATCGTATTTTTGATAACAGCCGCTGCTAAATTAAAAATGCGTGCATAGTCGATGTTTTTATCGAAGAAAAACACAAATACTTTAGCGGATTTACACAAGATTTACGTTCTAAATATTATTGCAAATAATCACATTAAACTATTAACCACAAATAGCTTTCCACACGAATACCTCACTTGCAAAATATTGTTAAAAACATGAACACAGTGAATATGAAAGAGAACAATTATTATTCAATGAATAATAGTGTTGTACAATAATATCAGTTTACATTAGTATCGAGTTTCTCACTGTTGGGCAATTGTTCATCTAATGTTAGTTTTTGTGGTTTAACATGAATGGGGGTGAAAAAAAAGATCTATGGATAAATTAATGGATTTTATGGTAGACGGTAGCAGGTAGGTATGGGCTTTATTAAGGATTTTTTAGAGAGAAAACTATAGTGTAGTTTTTTTATGCTTCTGGTAAGAATATTGAGTACGTGTGCTGGGTTGGCGCGTGAATAAAACAATTCATGTGGGATGTTATTATATAGGTATAGAGTGAGCTCTGCAAGAATTTTGTCATCAATTTCTTCTGCTCTTTTTGTTTCTACAGGATGTTAAATCAAATAAATAAAAATGCCATTTATTCCACTATTTACAATTAAACAGAAACTTGTTCAGTTAAGAAAACAATTAAAAACATATAAAAATCTTCTGCTCTTCTTCTCTATCTATTAACATAAACTCGTTCCTTCATCTGTTCTTCTATCCTAGATTGTCATCGCTATTCGTAGTGGTCGCCTCTGCGGCGTAGGCCTCCCCTAAATCACACCACGCTTTCCTATCTCGCGGTTTCTGCATCCAGTTTGGTCCACAGCGTTGGGTACATATATCCCGCCGTCTCTTTCTTTGTCTCCTACACGATGTTAGGATAGTTTAAATACATAACTAGCTATAAAATTATCTTATTATACAACACACACAAACATACTCCCGAAATAAAAAGTATCCTAAAAGAATAGAAAGAAAGAAATGAAAGAAAAGTATTTATTTTGGCGCAAAAAAAAACATTGTAGACAACAAAAACTTAAGACAAAAATAAAATAATATCCTATGTGCATGGTTTACTCGTGTGCCAAAGAACAATGTTCAAAACGTCTCCACCCCTGAAGCATTTTAAAACTTATGTTAACCGAAGTGCTATACGGTACCGGGCCTTGGTAGAGTCCATGGTCCGGAGCGAGGACGAGTGGCGCTGGCAGGCGGTCGCCTCCTTCTGCAAAGCAGTAATGATAGCAATGGAGGCGGCCGCACGCACAAGGCAATAGCCCTCGTGCCCCAGCCGCCGGAATTCCGATCCCAACTTCCGGCCACCGTAGGCGCCGTTTGCGGACGGTGACCAATGGGTAGCTCGCTGTCCAGTAGCCGTCCGGACCGAGCCCAAGTCGTTAACGAAGTGCATTGTTCCCGAGCAGGCGCGCCTCAAGGAGATGTCAGCAACTGTAGGGGCCCAGTAGGGTCGAAGCCTACTGGGGCTAGGTTTTAGTTCCGAAAGGGAGACTCGGCCCCGGTATGAAAGGCAACGAAGGAACGGGGTGAGTTTTTTAGTCAATCGTGGAAATTACAGACACAATAGAAAGACAATAGGTGCGCGAACGCCGGCGTTCGCTTGGGGTTTAATGAATCTATCTATCTCTTCTCACTATCTTACCCACCTGAAAAAAACAAAGACTGCGGACTGTGTCCATACATTTGCTCTTTTATCAAAATCCCTTCAGCAGTTTCAACGTGAAGGGAGTAACAAACATACACACACTGACAAATGTTTGCCTTTATCATATTAGTGTGATTAATAGACCCACGCTTAACTACTATTTACCTGATGGTAAGCAAAGATGTGGTAGATGATGAAGCACGCTACCCTAGAAATAACCTCTGAAGCAATCGTAGGCAGCCAGCAAGATAGAAGCCTACTGGGCCCGTGGGTGATGCGAAAGATCCCGGGAATCGGCGATCCTTGGAACAATGATAAAGAAGGAACAGGAGTGGGTTAGTCAGTAAAAACTTGACACTTTCTCCCGCTCCGCCCAAGAGCGGGGAATGTGATTGGATGATTTTCACATAAAAAAGACCCCTACGTTCCACTTCCGAATATGTCATTATTATTTTATGATAATTAAAATTGCAAGTCATTAATTTGATAGTGACAAATAGATGACAAATGTTTTAGAGGTGATGATTACCTAGTTGGTTTTATTCAATGTCTTCACTTTATAATTATCTGCTTAATGTAGATAATATTTGCCTAAGATTGAGCTAAGCAGCTTAGTCTATAGGTGTATTTAAGTTTTTATCTTAGATTTTTTAGTCGCAATCGAATGAGCGGGCTTATCTATAATCTATAGCTTCCACGAGACAAAATTCTTAGTAATTGAGGAAAAATATATTAAATATTAAACATAAAATTCGAAACCGTAAAAATGTCATTAGTAAATCTGTGTTAAAACTTAACAAACAGTATTAAGAAACCTATTACAATGACAAATATATTTGCATTCCGTCTCAACCTTATTGCTATGTAAATAAGATTTAAAATCATTGTGTTATTATTAACCTATTTTGTTTGCACATACCATTGAAAAACTACCTTACTACAACACTTATTAAAATCAATTTCCACCTTTACGACATTCAGATAAAGATCAATATTGAGTTTGGGAGCGGTAAATATAAAATAGTAAAAATAAATTTCGGGGTACAAACGTGCACAGAAAATGGAAATTCAAGTTTCTAAAATGTCCAAATAGTGGGCAAGGCATAGCGGTGGGATGGCGTGAGCGGAGTGAGCGGTGTACAGTCAAACAGAGAAGGCAAACAGACGCCGATCTGTCGGGCGAGGCGACCAACCGAGCAGCGATCATGTTACTGCTCACTGTACTGGCGATGACAAAAGTGTTGGAGTACAGCAATCATAGCTTTTGTCTGAAATTAAGTCCAACGACCCTTGGGCGGAGCGGGAAATAGTGTCAGACTCTTACTGACTAAAAACCCCACCCCGTTCCTTCTTGCCTTTCATACCCAGCCCAGCTAGACCCTAGCCTTAGTAGGCTTCGACCCAGCTGGGCCCCTACGGTTGCTAACAACTCTTTAAAGCACGCGGGAACAGTGCGCGAATACTTCTTCACTGGTTTGGCTTAAATATTGCAGAACAAGATGGTAAGTAAGAATCATTCAATAATTCACCAGGTCATCGGTCCACTGGGTGGGAATTATTTTAACAAAACCCCACCTTCAAGCTCCTGCAACTTTTCAGTAATACTTGTCCCCACGCCTGTACCAAATTGGTGTCTTTGAAGCGGGTTAATTGCGAACAAACAATGGAATTAAATAAACTACATATTAAAGTTGCGTCACTCACACTGTGTCGGTGTGCATGAGTGCTCGACGCGGCCACAAAATAGCTAGGTACAGAAGTCAATCTTATATATTATATACTTCACTTTTAATACCTATGCTAGGCGATCGCGCTAGAGTTAGCGCGTTGCGCCGTACTGTACGAGTGCGACCGGGTGATTGAGCCGAGATATCGTGTCCGTGAGCGGTTTCAATGTGTGCGTTGCTCGAGCGCGCTTTGTATGTAGATTATCTTCTGTACCTATCTATTTCGTGACGCGACTGTGTATACAATGATATCAAAATTGCTTGGATATGCGTGTTTGTATGTGTGTGTGTGAGTGAGCTGTTAGTCTGTCTTTATGCAAGTGAGTCTAGCTTTTAAGATTAGCGTGAGTTTGATCAATGCAGTAAACCGGCAGGCCTCCAATACTTTGTAATTTCTTAATTTAATCAGAATAATAATAATAATATTCCACAACTATCACACAACACCGTCTAGTCCAAAGCTAAGCAGAGCTTGTGTTATGAGTTCTAGACAACTGATAAACTAAACATACTTATATATTTCTAAATAAATACAAATTATAGTTTGTTTTTAAATTGATTTCAACTAGTGCTTGACTGCGATCCCACCTGATGGTATGCAGAGGTGCAATCGTTGCGAGGCGCACTAGTTTTTGAGCCTATTCACTCTTGCCTTGAAGAAACCTACTTAATAATCGGACGGAAAGACCGAAGCAAACATATTGTTCCAGTCCACCCAGACACAGAACCAATGATCATGCTCATCAATTAAACATTTTTTCTAGGTGGGAATCGAATGACCTCCGGCATCAGTTAAGGCCACTAACCACTAGACCAACATGCCAGTCAAAAGAATATCTTTATCGGTATTTCTGAAAAGTCTGTCTTTTTCTGAAACTTGCTAAAAAATTGCTAGAAAAATGCTTCCCGCATGGTAGAAAATAGGTGGCTTGTACCAGTGAGTCCATGACGTTTCTTGCCCATTCTTTTCCATAGAAATTCACGCTTTGGAATGTACAATTTAACATAATTGTTCTGAATGACTTCTTGAAAATTTGAAAGTTCTGTAAACGGTTTCTCTGACATAAACGCTTGATTGTCAGCGAAGTACCACCGTGTCCTCGTGTAGGCTTTAATATAAATTTGATTATAAGTTTAACGTTATTTATTAATTTGATGTATATTAATTTGATTAATGTTTCATTTTGATTTTTTGAGTTTCATTTTAGGTTTGACATTGTTTATTATTTTAATGTTTGATTTTGATTATTTAATTCGATTTTGATATTCTATTTGATTTTGATATTTAATTTAATTTTGATGTATTATTTGATTATTTTAATTTTATTTAATGATTTAATTTTTACCTATGTTGCTGTGCCCTTACAGGGTCCATAAATGTTCCTTAGCTCTAAGCCTATTGTAACATCTTTGATCACATTATGGTATGCAAATATATAAATAAATGATAATTGATAGGCGCTCGGCGTCGGCTAGCTCTCATAATGGCCATGACCCAGAGCTCTCCAGCCACTCCTCAAAGCGAAGACTTACCCCACGATCCATCTACGATACTTGCGTTCCCTTTATTTGCCTCTTACTAACACATATGATATTAATACGAATCACAGATCTTTTTTAACCTTTCGAATACCGTAATTAGAGATACAATAGAAAGACAATGAGAGAGCGAACGTCGGCGTTCGCTTGGGGTTTAATTAATTAAATCTCGTAAAGTATCTTTGTTTTTGTGGTATATCTAAAATAATGTAATAAAGAGGTAAAGTTTGTTTTTTTGTTTGTAGGAGGTAATCTCTGAAAGTACTGATCCGATTGCTAAAATTTTTTCACTGATAGAAAGCTACATTATACCTGAGTGACATATTTTATGTACGTGGGCGAAGCTGCAGGCAAAAGCTAGTATGCAATATTATCGAGCTCTATGAAAACGATACTTATTAACCTAAAGATAAGTAAAGCAGCAGTTAAGTAAGTCTATACTAAAATATATCTTACCTACTATTTAGAAAATGATTGTGTGAGTTCACATAAATAATGAAACTAAAAAGATGAATCTTTCAAAGTATGTGTTGTGTTAACAAAGCACATGTATTTTCCAGTTTTTGGATTAATATTTTAACGTCTGGCGCGGAAGCGTACAGACAGCAAAACAATCTTATTCAAATTACGTTCATAGTTTTTCTTTATCACTTGTTGCAGCCAGCGGATTCGCCTCCGTTAAAAAAGAAAATTGTCCGAATTAAACATACTCCTGAGAGCTATGTGCTATTTCAAGACATGGTCTACCCGTGTGCTAAATTTTATCTAAAGTCATCCAGCCGTTCGAGAAGAACTTACACACTTACTCATACTTACACACTCATGTATTTTCTTCATTTGTACATTACATACCATGACATAAGGGTATAATATTTCCAATACACTATACAATCCACGATAAAGCAAAGTTGACAAACTAAGGCGACGACGGAAAAAAATAATGGACACAGTTACGGTTGTACATCCCACCCATACGTACAAAGCGTTTTGGGAACACATTCATTATGCGTACAGCTAAAGAGTGGAATTCCCTGCCGGAGTCTGTGTTTCCTGATAGCTATAACCTAGGAGTCTTTAAGTCAAGAGTAAATAGATTGCTTCTAGGCAAGCGTGTTCCGTCGCTTAACATCAGGTGAGACAGTGGTCAAAAGCGAGCCTATACATAATAATAAAAAAAAAAGACGGGTTGCACTCCGGGAGTGCCGGCAGAAGTGAAAACTTGATTATTAACGTTGAAATATATATATATATATATATATATATATATGTTGAAATGTATATATATATATATTTATATATATCTATATATTTGAAACAGTAGGCCCAGGCATACATTTTCGCCGCGCCGTAGAGAGGGGATAGCTGTCTACTCTCCATTCGTCTTACGCTTTTTCGATCAGGTCACGTGTCCTGACGCGAGTTTAAGATTTTATACCCATTACAGAAAAAGTGCTCAACGCCGCTAAAGAAGTTTTCACTTCAAAAAAACGGTAGTATTTTCCTGGAGACGTTTCACAATTTCCTGAATCTCTAATTCATCCTGTTTTCAAGTTATTCTTCACTGTCTATCTACATATATTCTTCACTGTGTATCATTCTGTCAAGCTGTTCTACTTTTCGTTTGTCCGTTCATCCAATCCCTTACCATTTTTTTTTATGCTTTCTTTGCTATCTCTACTTGTAGGAACAGTACGTACACATCACACATACATGTTCGGTTGCATGGCTTGCCACACGTTGTAGACGACCTTGCTGCTCACGGACGACTGATGGGGTATTTGCCGTATATAGCTTACTAGATAAATTGATATATTATTATTATGCTTCCTCCAACTCATAACATATTTTTTAAGTAAAATTGTAATATATAACATATAAAATAAATATTATTATCCTTTCTCTGACCTGGTAAGGGTTGCGGGAATCCGATGGATGCGATGGTGACACTTGGGGAAGGCTGTGCCCAACAGAGGACGACTTTCGGCTGAAATGATGATGATTCTTTCTTAACACATACATTGTCTGGTAATGTGAGGATGTTAAAAGTAATTTATGAGCTTTACCAGGACATGGAAACTCAGGTTTTATAAACCTAGCTCGGGCAAGTCGCTAATTTTACATAATTTTAAGTTAATAAAGTAAATTTTCCTGTAGTTTAAATATTTGATAAGTCAATTATACTCGTAGTTATTACTTGGACACGGCATAATTGTTTAAGATTTACTTGTGGCTGTTACATGTAATTATTTTGTGTAAAAGATGAAATAAAGATGATTATTATAAAGATTATAATGGCCTGCCCACTGAGCAAGTGACATCAAAATCCATTTAGTAGTTTTTACGTGATATGTGAATACGACTTTCGCGTATATAATATTAGTAGGACGTAAGTACATATCGTGACTGAAATAGAGCTGAGTTCTGAGAACAGGCGTATACCGGGTTACACGTGCTGACGTCGCCTCGAGTACCTGAAGAGATTACAGGCTTTGTATTCTTGTGTTATTATTGGACACATGTGGGCGGATTTATAGGTATTTCTGCCGGTCTTTATACCACTGACGTCACGCTTACAGGGATGGGGAGGATTATAATGTAATGGCAATGTGTTTAATCACGTTTTATACACCATAAGTGCGGGCTTGCGTACGACCAGAAATTGATAGCTCTCCGTCCGGCCGTCCTGTAAGGACCGAACTCGAGGCGCACGCCTTTAAGAGATTTCAGAGAAACAGCCATAGGGGCATAGAATAAGTACTCCTAATTACAGTTAGTAGGCGCCAGTAGGGTTGATGTCCGCCCGGGCTGCGTGAATTTTCGAAAGAGTAACTGCATGGTCCTGCGAAGCAAAGGGTAAGTGAACGACACTGTGGCTTTTAGTCAGTTTAAATCGGACATGCTATCTTGTCACGCCACCTTAGGGCCCTCACTCACGGCGACTGTTTGTAGCGATGCTGTAGCGCGTTCGCTTCGATACAGTCGTGACGTTGCATCTTTTCTTTAGCGTTTCGTTTCAAAGAAAAGTGCGACTATCTCGCTACATATAGTCGCCAAGGGCGAGAGGCCTTAGAGCGGGTAAATAATTCGATGACTTTCCACCAAAAAAGGTAGGGTTTACCCTTGCCTTTTTTGCTCGAAACAATCAAACTAAAAATACACCGGGCTTGCTGACACAATCAAACTAAAAATACACGAGGCTTATTAAGTTCATACTAGATATGGTGGCGATTGTTTTAAATTGACGCGAATTATTAGTACAAGAAGGTTGCGGGGGTTTTCTGAAAAGGAAATGGCTGCGTTTGTTTTTTACAGCTTTATGATCATTCGCTGAACGGGTTTGGATAGATTTCGTCACACAGGTAGACCATGTTTTGGAAGATAACATAGGACAGTTTTTATCCCGGGACTATTTTCTTCTTCTTCTTCTTTTCCTATTAAAATTAGTTAAATTCCTTGCCTAGCCCAGAATTCGGCCACGGCACATTCGGCAATGGCGTCCGCTGATGCTGTCATTGGGTCCCTACGTGAGCAGGAAACAGGGCACGTGATGCAGGACGGAAGGTGGGACATGGTCTGCGGAGAGACGCCGCACGAACACTGAAGATCGGAACCATCCGAGAACCCCACCTGTGGAGATCTTAGTCTTTGCTGCGCCGGGACTGTTCCCTTAGAACAAATTTCACGTCGACGATGCCTCTGACAGCAGTTACTTGTTTGATATTTCTAAAACCTGAACCAAAGGCAATGGAAGCTATCAAGCGAGACACGACGAACTTTAAAACCCTTTAAAAATTCCAAAGCAATAACATTTTTTTTTACCAAAAAATGACCAAGAATAACGTTAAACAATCTAGTTTTTTGTGTGTTTGCGACCGTTCCCTTCCCAGTGTAGCCAATAAGTGACCAAATATTGTCACTCTGAGCCGGTGCCAGTGTCCCGTGACCGGTGCTCTGTCTCTGTCGCTTAGCCGACGAGGGAGGGAGACGGGAGACCTATGGTAGAGCGAACCACTTCGCGACAAAGCTGCCGACTAACAAAATACTATCATGGTGGCAATGCAGGGAGGGATTTGGGAAGTGAAAAGTTACTGTGGTTATTTTACGTCGTGTCATTTCTTGTAGCACTTACCTACTGCGATTCTGAAGAGGTTGTGCAGATTTGTGACGTTTTTAGTAATACAGTATAATTATGTTGTTTATCATTACATTCTGACATTATAAATAACACTTTTTTTCGAGATGAGGCCGTAAATAAAGTGTACAATTAAGAAATATAATGCATGTAAATTCAAAGCCTACGAAACAGCTTCCCAGTTATAGATGATTATTTTCTTTTTAATATATATATATATGTATTTAATATACCTATTTCATTAAATCACGCAATTAATTAAATAAAATAATTATGACATTCAGAGTGCCACAAGGACTTCCACTCTCTGTCGAAAATAAAACAGCTGGTCGAGAAGTCATTCAGGATTATTTGAAAACAAAACAAACGACCGTCGATATTTTTATTTAAAATTTATCTGTTACAAACATAAATACTGCTATCATTACAGTATAGTAACCCAATGCAATAGTGTCGAGAAAATATAAATTACAATAATTACATTTATATATACTTAACAAAATTTTGCCCGCGCGGTTTCGCCCCCGCTCTTCCCTATTCCACTCTACTATACCCTACTCTACCGTACTATACCCTAATCTACCCTACTCTACCCTACCCTATCCTACCCTACTTTACCCTACACTACACTAATTTTCATTTTTTTACATAAGAACCTTCTCCTGACAATAACAAAACAACATAAAAAGAATAGCGAAATCGGTCTAGCCGTTCACCAAGGAAATAGGGATTCATTTTTATTTAAATAGATTTATCTAATGTGATCACTAATTGTATCGTATTTCTCGTGCGGTGGGACATTTAAAACGCCTGTCATAATAAGTAATAAGTGTTCTCCCAAGTCCGCCCCTGTGCGAGCACTTATAGCACGCACTCAGTTAGTAGCCAGAGAGAACTCGGCGACTTTGTGACACTTGCCGACCTGCCGCGTCATACCACTACTCACGAGTGTTTCACGAGACGAGAACCGTGGATCATGGAGCCGTGGACTGTTTTTAATAGCTGTAAACTGTTCGCCATGAGGTACGGTTCAAGCCGTAAGGACAGTCACGAGCTATAAGATATATAAGTAATAATAATATAATAAATGTTTTATTAGCACAAAAGGGTTGCATTAGTTTGTACATAATGGTGGTAGCAACTATTTGAAATTCATCAATTGTAACCATACAGTTTATGAACCCTGCCTCTCAAACTAGGGCTACCTGTATTTTGAGAGACAGTTTTCGGCTCAAATTTGCTACTTATATTATTTATGTAACTAATGAGTAAGACATGGCCAGGCCCCCTAGCCAAGTTACGACCGTTTCGTTTCAATTCTCTTGCGTCGAACGCCTTGAGTTGTCCACGCCTCCGAATTTTTTTGTTTATCATGATTGAGCATCGTGACTGAGCGTTGAGATAAAGTCAGAACAAAGGAATTGGAAAAGATATTAAAGTGTTTCGTTTGGTACCTATAATGTGTGACTGCGGCTTTTCTTTTTGTTCTGTTCTGGTTTTTCCAGTTACCTTGATTTTTTCAGTATCCTGAACATCTCGTTTCATACTTTTTCAGTGTTGTTTTTTTGTTGCCGTAGTCGGGTTTTAGTTTTTTACTTTTGTGCAATAATGTTTGAAGCTCGCGGTAATCATGATAGTTCGTTTCTTTACGTCGTCTCATAATGAACCTTACAATGTATCCAGTACTGGAACTCATGCCATTATTTCTAGGAGAAGCCGTAGCCGGGTCGGGACCAGTGCGGGTTGGCAAGTCACATGTCTGTCGAATATTTGGTTCTAGGACATGTCGATTTCATCATGATGCAATGTTTTTCTTCACCATTTTAAGAGTAATGAGGGTGAAATAAATTAAACATAGTAAAGCACCTGTCTGGGTTTGAATCCACGGCCTACAAGCCGAAGTCGGGATCAGTATCACCGGGCTGCTAACCGTAGGGGCAGGGGCGAGGCCTACTGGGGCAATGGGTTGGCTTCCTTGCTACTAGCAAGGAAGAAAAACTCAAGAAGAACGCAATGCAAAGAATATATAATACCACAACTATCACACAACGCCGTCTAGTCACAAGCTAGGGTCAGCGTAGACCAAATTGCAAAATGCTCGCGCATGGTCAACCAGAATTTTTAGATTTTAAATTTTTAGCATAAAAATTTAGGCGTGTATTCAAGTTTGCGATGTATGATGATAATCATAAGATATTTTTTTCAATAATCTCAGAAAATGCTCTGCTCTGCTCTTGGTGTGCGCTGACCCCTAAGCAGAGCTTGTGTTATGAGTACTAGACAACTGATAAACATTTATACTTATATATGTCTAAATACATATTATATATTATACGAGTAGATAAATTACACCAAGACACAGAACAAATGATCATGCTCATCACATAAACATTTGTCCTGGGTGGGAATCTTCCGCTCTGCCCTAGGAAGGGAGAAGTCATTGGATAATTTTCCACTTTAAAAAAACCTTATGCATGAGAGACGGGCGCCTCAACCACGCGGCCATCACGACTTATCTCCTGGATGTTTTAAATCTATAAAAAGAATCTTCAGTAAGAAGAAAATTCATTCCCACATTCTCATAATAAAAAATAAAAAACTCAAAAAATGCTAATACTGGCAATATCCCTCAAGAAAACACTCCTGACTGGCGTAAAGCGGTTCCGCACAAAAATTAGGGTTCCTCATGCCGCGGAACCCTTCTATTATTGTGGTTTTTATTGTGCCCTTGCATTTTATTACTTTTTTATTTCTTTTTAACGGGAGCGGGGGTCAGTCACTGATATTGTGCTTAGGGTTGCCACAGACAACATAATGCCATATTTATTTTATTTTTTTCCTTTCGTTTGTCATGTAATTCGATCGCTGTGGCATTTTCCTTGAACAAGGGTTTGAAGAATTGGTGAGCTAAGGTAACGGTAGTCAGAAACTTCACTTGTTGAGTCTTGTAATTAAGCTTTTGTTTTTTTTTTCTTAAGAGAGTTCAGGCAGATCAAGTACGTGGAAATTGGAAAGAGCGAGATGGAGGGCGATTTATGTGAAATTGAACCGATTTTGTTTGGACAAGTGATTTGCTGCATGTAATGACAGATCTGAAAAATAAATCTTGCGGTCTATGTAATCGATCCTTATAATCTACGAAGTCACTCGAACGGTCTCCTGAGGGTGTTGTCTAGCGGTGGGACCTGTCCCTGTTACAGAGGTGGATAAAGCTTCATGTTAGGTTAGCGCTTCTCCTCGTATTGATTGGACTATTTTGCTTTTGACTGTGTGTATTAATTATTGTGTTTGACTAATTTGGTATGTTAATGTGTGTTATTTCATTTATATAATATACATAATTTATTTATTTATTTAATTTTCATGTGCAGTAGTGGTACATAGGCGGACTTAATGCAACAAGGCATTCTCTACCAGACAACCTTTGCGTTAAAAAAGACAACACTGGTAGGTTTGCATAATAAACAAATATAATTATAAATATATTATTAATTAGAATTTAATTATATCTATGCCATTGTGTATTTAATTGTATGTTACATTGCGTATGTAAGTTTAATGTCTATTTTTGTAATTTCATGGTTTGATTTTAATTTTTTGTACTTATGGACAATGTCTGAAATACCTAAATGAATTAATTAAAATTTACAAGATCCAGTTATTTCATAATTTAATCATGAAGTTAGAAATGGTGTAATATTTACAGCCAGTGTCTATATCTGTACACAAATGTTTATTCTTATTTTTTTCTTTTTTTTATGCACCTGCCATTTTGTCTCTGCTCTACGCTTGGTTGACTGGTACAGAATGCCTAAGGCATTAAGGCCGCCCTTGTATCTTTTGTTGCATGAAGATTAAATAAATAAATAAATAACGAATGTCCTGATTTAAATCACAAAAAAAAAACATGTGGTTTTCCTAACCCAATTGAAAAGTGAAATAAAATAAAATTTTCATTCCATCATTGTTTACTTAAGTTTATCATAATATCGTTTGCAACTAGTGAACCACTGCTTGATCAACTAAACTGCACCTTCTGGTGACAACCCTACTTGCTGGTGAAAGTGTTAGGGTCATCCATCAGTTGCAACACGTCGCTGCCCTCCGCGCATCTTCAGCATTCCAATTACTTCTTACTTTGAGAGTGCTTGAGATACTTCCTTCTTTACGATGGAATTTATCACTTGAAAAAAGATATTTATAATATTACTCACGGGCCCAGCAAGCGAGAGCAGTGTGGCCGGGTGGTAATGGCTCCGACTTACGAGTTGTAGGTCGCGGGTTCAAATCCTGCCAGGCGCAGTACTTTGTATAATTTATTTCATTACTTACCACTGCTCTCAAAGCGGTGAAGGAAAACATCGTGTGGAATCCGGAGTGTCTTAAAACAAAAAAATCGAATACATGTGACATCCACCAACCCGCACTGGGCCCGCGTGGAGGATTACGGCTCATTCCCTCTCCTAGAGAGGAGGCCTGAGTCCGATAACCAGCAGTAGGAAAATTAAAAAGGCTGTTGATGGTAATGATAATATTACTAGTGGTTCCGGCAGACATTAGCTATGCTTGCTGGCTTTTTAACCTGATTACAGCACCACCTACCGGGTCCGATTGTATTTTCAAATCATCCAAAGTTCCACTGAAAACACAAAAAAAAACATGAAATTCTTGATTGAGAGCCAATTCTCAATGTATTAGTATAGCCAATCACAAGTGTTTTTATCCTTGACATTATCTCAACTATGCTGCAGTTTGTTCAAAATACGGGTGGATTTATAAAACGGTTTATGTAGAACTAGCTTCTGTCAGCCCGGTTCCAATCGGTTTCCCCATACAGACTGCTTACAAGAAGTAGATACTGCGATCCCACCTGATACTCAGCGTGATGCAATCGATCCCTAGGGGCGAATTTTGGGAAATCCTCTCTTATTTCCTAGCCAATGTAGCTTCACCTGTGCTTTGATACGTTAGTCAGACAGTTTCTCCTTGTAGGTACCTATATGTCGTGACCAGATCTTAGAAATTGATTACTTTTTTTAAATTAGTATAAACTAGTGCGTGACTGCGATCCCACCTGATGGTAATCAGTGATGTAATCTCTGATGGTGAGGCGCACTAGTTTATGAGCCTATTCAATCTTGCCTCGAAGACAATTAAATTATAATCGGGCGGGAAGACCACAGCAGGCATATTGTTCCAGTCCTTCGATGTATGCGGTATAAACTTCAATTTAAACAACGTAAGGGTAATAAAATTTTTTTTTCAGGAAACGAAAAAAAATGTCGGCCTCACTATACAAATTGTCCAATCAAGTTTATCATTTTGTATGGTGAGGCTGATTTTTTCTTTCGTTTACCGAAAAAAAAATTTGTGGAAGATTGTTCAATTTTGTCTACTGAGCAAGCCCTTAAAGTTAGTGGAGAGCTGTCCCTTACACCTTGTATAGTCTATATCACTCAGGAATAAAGCAGCTTTCTATCGGTGAAAAAATTTTAGCTATCGGATCAGTACTTTAGGAGAATGATTCCCACAAACCAAAAAACATAAAAACTAAAAAACAAACTGTATCTCTTTATAATATTAGTGTAGATAATGTAAAGAAAACACGCAACAAAACCGAACACAACGCACTCTTTCTCCGCAATCGGAAAAAACAACTCGAGATTCAAAAAAGAAATAATTAAAAATAAAGAAAACCACAACACAGATGCGAACGGAAATCTCAAATTGGATTTTCAAAGAACGATCGAAAGAGATAGCCATACATGTTATTGTGAATGTTAGAAAGAGACGAACATATAGCCGAGATCACAAAGCCAAGTAATTGTAGACAATGGGAAACTGAAAAAGACGTTTCCTTTATAAGATTTCTATCTCAAGAACATTTTGCCTTAGGACGAGAGTGCCAACTTATATCTTGCGCTCTTTGAAACACATGTTAGCACTTTAACTTCAGGCACAAGAGTCCAATTTTGCTTGGCTATCAAAGTTCCAAATGGTAAAAGATAACATGGTAAGATCTAAGCGACTGTGAAACCACGTCTAGCGTAAAACAAGATTTTGTCAAAGTATAATATTGTACCAATATAAACTGGGCTCTGCTGTTGTTATAAACATTTGTTAAGTAAGTTCTCTGTAATTTGGGCACACATACATTTGATAATAGAAGTTTAGAGCGATAATTATAATGTAATTGTGAGTCTGTATTGTGAGTTGAAGGAGATTGTATGACGAAGTTAAATGCCACTGTTTAATGATATGGCTTTCATAGTCGGCCTTATAATGGTCCCACTGTTAGGACTCGGGCCTCTTCTCTAGGACAGGGAATGGGCCGTAATCCACCACGCGGGCCCAGTGCGGGTTGGTGGATGTCTGCGAATTTTGTTCTAGGACACGCCGGTTTACAGAGGTGAGAGAGCAGCGGTGATGAAATAAATTACATAAAGTAATGTGCCTTCCTGGGTTTAAGCCCGCGACCTACAACTCGTAAGTCGAGGCCGTAACCACTCGTCCACCACTGCTCTATATGGCTTTCAGCTAGAGTATTAAAAGAGCTTCAGTCAGACAAGATCTCTCACAGATTGGTAGGTCACAAGACGGGTCTGTAGTCGTTTGGGCCCGCTCGGTTTGGGTCCGCGGGATCAATCGACACAGTACCATTTTGAAGGTGTCGATTGGGCCCACCGCCCAATTTTATTATAAGTAGAGTCATGAAAGAAAGTCAAATCTGTTAGTTTTACTTTTATGATTTAAAATATGTATATAGGTAATATTATTTATATTACTGAGAATATATATTTTTGATGTATTCAATTACGTATTTAAATTTACGCGTATTTAATAACTTATTATTGGTTTCTTTGGTTTTTTCTTTTGGCTGTATTTTTAATCATTTTTGTATGAAATCTAAGAAAATTTGCGTTATTTTGTTGTTATAGTATATTTGTAATGTTATATTATTGGTTTTTCCTAGAAAAAAAAAGAAATATTTTTACTATTTTTTGGTGATTTAAAACAGTGCAATTTTCCGGGTCACGTGATCCCCTGGCGCTCGAGGGGACTCGAGGGGAATTCAAATAATTTCAAATCAATACGAATCGATACGATATAACAATACAATTTAGATTAACGCGTTTAAAAAAACGGCAATTTTATAGGTAAAAATCTATTATATTTTTTTTTTATCTTTTATAAACTAGTACTTGACTGCGATCCCGCCTGATGGTAAGCAGTGATGCAATCGTTGATGGTGAGGCGCACTAGTTTATTAAGAGCCTATTCACTCTAGCCTTGAAGACACCCAAATTATAATCGGACGGGAAGACCGCAGCAGGCAGACTGTTAAATTAGTGTACATAAGACTTCACACTACCTATAGGTATATTTTTTTGCTTTCAGTAGTAATAATATGAAAATTTGCCATCAACTTCACAAGAATGTTGTAATCAATGTATGTTGGTATAGCATTGTTGATTGTTATATTTGATTAATACTATTTACTACATTAATTTATATAACTATATTTATAAACGTTATTTTATCTGCCTATGATTTATACCATATATAATATGTTCCATATAATTTAAAAAGATTTGATTGAGAATAAACTTTTATATCAAACTGAATTGCGTTTTATTATATTTTGACTTACCACTTTTGCAGTTGACTGTATCCACCAGTAGCTTTAAACAATGGATTTTTTTTTTAAATTTGTATATGGGCCCAATCGACTACCAAAAATAAATAAAATAAATTGTGTGGTCGTTTGGGCCCGCGGGACCAACATCGAGCGGGCCCAAACGACTACAGACCCACAAGACGACCTCGGCAGTCTCAGGATGACTAGGTGTTTGCGGACGGCGAGCCATGGGCCTCATCAGAAGGCTTACATTCACCCAAAGGAAAATGGAAAGGGCTATGCTCGGAGTTTCCTTCCTTGATTAAATCAGGAAAGAAGATATCCGCAGGAGAACCAAGATTGCTGACATAGCAGGAAGAATCACTAAATTTTAGTGGCAATCGACAGGGCACATTGCTCGCAGAGCAGATGGACGAAAGGTTCTGACCCAGGAGTGGCAACTGCGTACCACAAAACACAGCGTTGGAAGGCCTCCTACAAGATGAGCCGATGACCTGAGGCCCAAATCTGCTATTTATATAAATCAAAACTGGAGGCTATTAACGGTAGCAGGGTTTGGTTTACTTCATCTAGGTACTATATAAGGTACCAGGCATCAATCTTTCTGGAACGCTTGCTGAGGTATAAGTATATCCAAAATTATTGGTTCCCTTTACTTCGAGCCGAGAACCTGTCTCGCTTCTATAACCCCGACGTCGAGTCTACAACCTACCTACCAACTGGCTGCCAAAAAGTTGGGAATCCTAGCAAAAGTGAGACGGTCCCTCACACCGGAACAGGTGCTCAAACTTTGTCAAGCGCAAGTTCGATCGTATATGAAGTACTGCTCTCATGTTTAGGGTGGAGCTGCTGGCGGTTTGACGAGCTTGAGTCGACGGAGAAAAAAGCTAAGGACGTCATCGGCAATGATGCATTTCGCTTTGACTAGACGAGAGTCAAAGCTCCAGAAGTCTTGAGCATCAATTCCCAGTTGTTAGCCTGACGGTTTTCTATGGGTTACATTTCGGGGACTGTGTCGAAATTGCACAATTCAATTTCGCCTAACCCGTTTCATCATCGGACAAAGAGACGTAGGGCGACACGCAAGCATAGTTAGGTGATAGACATTTCCCATCCATAAGCACAAAACATTTTGTGATCACTTTCATCTTGCGTACAGCTAAAGGGTGGAAGATCCTGGTGAAGTCTGTTTCCAGATAGCTACAACCTAAGGGTTTTTAATTAAGGATCATGTTCGAAAAATCTTTGCACACATACGCCACCACATCAGCAAGCCGTTTATGAGTGAGGCTGACTGCACAGGTGTCACTGAAATACGCACACGAACCATAAGATCCCCGAATTCCCTTATAGATGCCCTGAAAAACCTGAGAGGCCTAATCTGCTTTTGGAGAGAGCTGGGCTGGTTGGAATAAGCCCACCCAAGGTTATGGCCGCTATGGCCCACGTATAATGGTCCGCATAGGACTAAGTGCGGAAACCATACTCAGACATAGACATAGACATGAGTGAGCCTGATACTCCCAACCTCCAGTACATTAGCTGTGAGCACTGTTTGTGGGTGTGAATTAATCATTAAATATCTTGTCTCACTCTGGAAGACCCAGTAATGGCTCTGACTTTCGAATTATAGGTCATGTGTTTTTACCCAGCCAGGCACATAACTTCATGTGATTTATTTCATCACCACTGCTTTCAAAATGTTGAAGGAAAACATCGATTTTCTTTATAGCGATGGAATAATTTGCCCACTGCGTCCGATTATATTTTTGGTGTCTTCAAGTTAGGGAGTGAATAGGCTCTTAATAAATTAGTGCGCTTCACCATCAACGAATGCATCACTGAATACCATCTGGTGGGATCGCCTACTGGCTTTTATTACAAAAAAAGAAAAGATTTTTCATAATTCAATCCCTAGAAAGCTAGTCTACAATATTATCCATGATCCAATCACTTGTCAAACTCACACCACACATTTTAAAACGCCATGCCATATAAATTAGTTTCTTTGTAGTTCGCGCGTGGCAAGGATTAGTCGCGATGCCAATTAGTGGCTGGTAGAGGGCGCTGGTGAGGCGATCGAGTGTGTCGCGATTAATTTGTTTTTAATTTTGGGATGGGTGGTCTTGGTGTGAGAAGTTAATTGTTATGGTCGTGCCGGGGGGAAAAGGGTTGATAGAGGTTGAACTGTTTGATAGATTTTAATAAAATGATCTTTATTCTTTACTGTAAGGAGGTACATTGATTCAATGAGCCTTCGCGCTGCCGATGATTCGAGCTTATAGTTATTCAACATTTTGATGCATCGAGGGAGTGAACTGTCGCGCTCACAATTAATCGATTTTAAGTACTATTGAGTAAAGGTTTTCGAGCAACTGTTATTCGATCTCGCGTCATTCGATTTCAAGTAGGGAACCCCATTGATTCTGACACAAATAGGACAACTGATGTACCTACACAGGCAGGGACGATCGATTTACGACTATGAAATTAGGCTTTTGGTTTAACTATGAAGAAAATAAGGTACAGACCTACAGCACGCATATTTATAGTTATAGGCGATTATCACACTGCCACGCACTCCGCAGCGTAGTGCGTGATCGTGAATGCGTGTCTTAACGTTGCTTGTAAGTAGGTATCTCCGTTTGTAGAGAAAACACGCACAGTCCAACACACTGAACTGCATCCACGCGCGTTCATGTAGTGTGAGTGCGTGCCTGAATTAGAATGTGCGTGAATTTACTAGACGCACCCACGCGCGTGAGTTCGTAAAAAACTAGCACGATGATGCAGATCTACACTCCCACAAGTAGGTAGGTACGTGCGTAGGAGCGTTTTCACGCGCTACGCTGTGGGGTGCGTAGCAGTGTGATAATCGCCTAAATTAGTGGTTACAAACTATACCGATTTGATTTTTTTAAATAAACTTTAAGTCATGAGTGCTGCCATCTACTGTTGAATAGATAAACGATGGAAAAGAAGTATGCTGGCAGAGCCACCTATTGTCGAGTAGCTGAAGTACTAACAAGAATATTGTTGTTACTAACTAATTAGTAATACTATAAATTGCTAGATGGTGCTGAATAAAAATATTAACTGGGGATTCAAGACGGTAATCCTACCACTTGAAATATTGTACTAAGTACGTAAAATATCTAGTTATACCTACTTATGTTCAGTATCTACATTGGTACTTGTAGAGATATTAATAATGTATGAAGAAAGAATACATAAGGTAAGAAGTAGTTTTAAAAATAATATTTATATCAATCAATTGTGGATAATTTTATAATTAGTAAAAGGAACCAAAAACGAATCGAGTGACAAATGTTCAGCTGTGAACGAAGTTGAGTTGTGGTCGATGACGGTACGATTTTGGCGTGCTCGTCTTCAAAATGGCGTAGTGGTCATCTCCGTTCAATCGTTTGAGTATGATGGAGTAACACCTACATACAAACTTTCAGCTTTCCTAACATTAGTTTAACAGTAGAGTACAGATAGGAATGATAGGATAGGTACGTACGGACCTCATTCGCGTGCGAGTCGCAGGATCATTAACGGCAGTGGTAAGTCACATACGGCCAGTTCAGGAGGTACCTGCATCGGATTCTTGCGAAAGTGACGCCCGGGTGTCACCATTGTGTGGACCGCCCGGAAGAGATGGTGAAGTATATTGTAGAGGTGTTACTGCCTGAGCAGAGCACCGCCGTGTCATCGCGGGGGTCGGGCGATCGGCGGCAACGATGTCTCGCGCCGGGCCTTGGTACAGGCCATGGTCCGGAGCGAGGAAGAGTGGCAGGCGGCCGCCTCTTCTTCGAAGCAGTAATGGTAGCAAAGGAGGAGGCTGCACGCGTGAGGTAACGGCCCTCACGCCCCAGCCGCCGCCGGGATTCCAAACCCGATTAGAGGCCACCGCGATAAGCGCGGTCTTGCGAACGGCGAGCAATGGGTATCTCGCCGTCCGGTAACCGTCCGGACCTGATTTAAATATCCTCTAGATTGTTTTAATTTTTTATCGGGGATTTACTTCATTTACTGTAGCTAGCAACACTAAATACAACACATCTAATCGCTGCACTCTTGAGATAAAAAATCCTGAAAGTCAAAATCAGTGGTAAGTAAAAGAAAAGGTGGAGGAGAACCAGAAAAGCGCGGAGGCAGTGAAGCACGATCTGTCCTTTTTTTTTCTTTGTTTAGGTGGGAAAATCATCTAATGACATCCCCCGCTCTTGGGCGGAGCGGGAGATAGTGTCAGACTTTTACTGACTAAAACCCACTCCTGTTCCTTCGTTGCCTTTCTTACCGGAGCTGAGCTACTTTTCGGAGCTAACCCTGGCCCCAGTAGGCTTCGACCCGGCTGGGCCCCTGCTGTTGCTGACAACTCCTTGAGGCGCGCGAAAACAGTGCGCGCCGTCGACGATTTGGCCTCGGTTCGGAGTCAACAGCGTACTTATAATTAATATGACGACTCGACGATGACGTTTTACCCTTTAAAATTAGTGATTTAACAGACTAAGGAGGTAAGGAGGTAATAAAATAAAATAAGTAAATAATCGGGAATTTGGCGTCCCGATTATGGGCTAATCGAGACGTTCATTAAACACACAAAATCGGGATACCAGGCCCGATAGAACTGATGTTGCCAGGTCCTGGCAATATTAGTTCTATCAGACTTGGTTGGCCTAACACAAACAAACGAACATGTTAATTGAAGTCTAGCCCAAGTTTCTAATACCTACTTTATAAATAAGACAATCATGAAATAAATCAATGTCGTGATGTCGTTCACCCCTGTGGATCCTAAGATAAGTGATAATGTGTGTTCTCATCGCGACGTGCCATTATCATGACTGATCGGATGAAAATTTCCGATAAAATGACTGAAAAAAAAAATAAACAAAAACAAGTGAATGTCAAAGGAGATAATTCCAGAAACATTGATAAGGTTTCTTCACACGTACCACAACCATACCACGACCACAATCACACCTCAACCACACCTCAACCACACCTCAACCACACCTCAATCACACCTCAATCACACCTCAATCACACCTCAACCACACCACGTGGCCGGGAGTATATTTCGTATTGAAAATAACTAGGACTATTCACACGTACCTTAATTTGCAGTCGTTATCGACCGTGTATATGATACCGACCACATCGCAACCACAACGCACCCACCGGCGACACTTCATCAGATCGAAGTCATCTGATTCGAGATGATACTGTGATATCGAAAGGAGATCGCATGAGTTGCTTTTTTTATAACCAACGAACTGGCTTGTAAAATATAATTCGAAGGATTATGCTGTTCTAGAATAGTTTTGAAAGTTAGTAGAAAAAAAGAATATCTGTGGTTTTTTCAGTGCTGAAGTGATTTTTATAACGATAGCATGTATTCGTGAAATAAGTCAGAAAAATATAAGAGTGCGCCGTTCGAAGTGTTTAATTTCAGAAATATCCCTATACGAGCCTACCTACGAGCTGTGCTGCGTCACAATACCATTTTCAACATAACTATTCAGAAATATTCATTTGTATTGTCATAGTCGCTTAACTATGTTCATTGTGATATCTGTTTGAGTATGAAGTTCCGTTGGCCATTTCTGGTCTTCTTCACCAGTTCCACTTTAACAAATGTCACTTTTTGACTGTTAGGTAATGCATAAGCCCTCAATAATAATACCAAAATAACTATATGGTTGCCTATAATATTTGGTGAGTTCCCTCGATTTCTCATGGATCCCATCATTCGAACTGGATTTTGAAAAAATAGGACTAATCTGGAAGCATATCATGTGAGATGAAAAAATTTTTTGGCAAATCGCTCCATAAACGATGGAGTTCTGAGGTAACAAACATTAAAAAAAATACAACCGAATTGAGAACGACCTCCTTTTTTTTGAAGTCGGTTAAAAATGGGCTATCAATATAGGTACAGCTTACTTACAAAAAAAAAAAGTTTCTTCATGCTAGACTAGACGACATGGAGGCACACACATTTACTAGGTACACTCTGTGGCATAAATTACAAGAAACAGAGGGACATTGTCTAGCAGTGCTCAGTAGATACCATGGTAGTTCAGTCGGCAGATCGGTCCCCTCAAAGTCACGAACGATAAACTCAATTCTCTCAATTGATCATTAGGACCTGGCTGTGTGGACTTTGAGATGACAAGTCCAAGGGTTACAGTGGTATTAAAGATAATAATAAAGAGGTCAGATTCCGATTTTGTTTTCGATAACTTTTGTTCGGAACTTGCATCGGAGGTACAAACTAGTTTATACACACACATCTGTAGTAGTTAGATAGCGCCTTAACCGGCCACTGCAAACTAAACAGGCACCAATTTCACATAAAACTGAGTGACACTGATGTTTGCCGGTACTGCAATCAGGAGAGGGAGACGCCTAAGCACCGTTTGTGTGAATGCAGGCCCCTTATTTACAAACGCAGTGTCCATCTGGGCCGATACATTATTCGCCCGGAGGAGATTAAAACTCTAAAAGCTAGGATTATTCTAAATTTCTTGGAAGCCTCCGGGCTAAAAGAGTTACTCTAACAAGGTGGCGAGTCACAATAGATCTTTTAGGTCGCAGTGACTACATCCCCTACACTATGGGTGATGCATAGCCCCTTATCTTCTAAATAGATACTAATTGTTACAAAATCAATATAACTATCTTTCTCCCTTTTGGGTTCGAGTTCCAGCTCAGCCGAATACCTCTGACTACAAATGTTTTACATGGAGCAAGTGCTTATCTGACTTCCAAAGACTAGTGCCAACTAACTAACTGGGTACCATTGTACACTTTGGCAAGGCTGGTGCAATGTTCTTTGTTATGGAGATTGGATGCCAAAGTGAATTAAGGCGACACTATACAAGGTAGCAAGTGTTATTTCTTTTAACCATAACTGTATATAAACAAAAAGCTTTAAGATAAACCAAAATATCGTAAAACTCCTTATCACAGTAACCAAGTAATGTGCCCAAAAGAATGGCAGCGTTGCCACGTTGTATGGCAATGCTTATCCTCTAACCAAGACAAAACATAGCTTTCAGATCACACAAACACTTTGTGTGACCTTATTGATGTGTGAGCACCAAGAGTTTCAACTCCAAACGGCTCTTAGATCAACAGTTGCCCACGAGTAGATATTATTTTACGCTAATAAAAGTTCTCACCGCAGCAGCAGCGCTACACAGCTTCAGCTGCTGCTAGAAAGATGGGAGGGCACAAAAGTATCGACACAAATAGCATCCCAAACCAACCTATTACCTATTTTCTTTGGAAATAAAGATATGTCATGTCAGTCGGCGCTTGCTAGGGATTTGGTTTCGAACATAGCAGGAACGCCGACGGCGACAAGAGCAAGTCAGAAGCGGACATGGTGACTATAGCTGCTGTTGACTAATTTTACCACAGTGGCAGTGATGAGAAGTACAACAGTGAGGGCAGTGTTTAGATTTAGGAAAGCAGCCAGACGGAAGAAGTAACGAAAGATATTTATATAAATGTTTGAGAACTGGCTTCTTCCAGCGGTTTCAACCGAAAATTGTTCCAAGGGAATGTGATATCGGGCTAATAAGTACCGTATGTGCCAAATTTGATCGAATCCATTTGATCGAATCCATTCAGCCGTTCGAGCATGAAGACACACAAAAAAACATACATAGGTAGGTACTCGCAAACTTTCGCCTTCATAATATTCATATTTATGATGTTTCGGTGACTTGAACTACTGTTAACACTTTCCAATGTCCATCTTGATAGCACACGTAATACTGCCTCATCTCACGTTATCACTACTGGGACAATGTACGCTCATCTCGCCTCAGTTGGTGACTGCAGATCGCGGTGACCACAAGTCAATTCACGTGAGGTGAGCTGCATTGGTTACTGTACTCTCTCTATTGTTACCATTTCTTTTTTGAAAACCGTAATTCTCCTTTGTTTTGTGTTAAATATTTATTCTTATTTTCTTTGTTTTTTTTTTTGTACGTGTGTCTGTTTTTTAAAGTGATCTAGTGTTTTTTTTAACCGACTTCAAAAAAAGGAGGAGGTTCTCAATTAGGATGTTTGTATTTTTTTTTTATGTATGTTCGCGCATAACTTCGTCGCTTGCCAACCAATTTGAAAAATTATTTATTGTTGAAAAGGGTTTACTTCCCAAATGGTTCCATACTCACCAAGTCGGGATCTGATGATGGAATCTTGGCGAAATCGAGGGAACTCCTCAAATATTATAGGCAACCATATATTTCTTTTGGTATTTTCATCTAAGGCTTAAGCATTTACAGTAAAAAAATGACATTTTATGAAGTGGAACTGGTGAAGAAGACCAGGAATGGCCAACGGAAGGTCATACTCACACAGATCTCTTAATGAACATAGTTACAAATAAATGAATGGTTCTGAATAGGTTTGTTGAAAATGGTATTGTCGAACTGACCTGATGATGATGATGGAGCCGGAAAATAGGCACCGGAACTCCGTAATTAATCAATGTATCCCAGCCGTGTTTGGGCTTATTAGAATTGTCATGGGATGCACCTTCGGCTATAAGGTAGTATAGAACTGATCTGATGATGATGATGATGGAACCGGAAGATAAACACGGGAACTTCATCGGAGATAAAACAATGTATCCTAGCAGTTTAATTGGAGTTGCCATGAGAAAAAGGTAGGTACTCTGGCTGTAAGTGTATTGCAACTAAAAATGTGAAACAAAAAAACTTTTTACAAAAAAAAAAATAACCGACTTCACTAAAAAAAACTGGCCAAGTGCGAGTCGGACTCACCCATTGAGGGTTCCTTAACAGCAAGTAACATAATATAAAAGTTCTTGTAATGTGTTGTAACTTTGATCGATGTTTTAATAATACTGTATTTTTTTCAGTTTATGACGCATTAAAAAAAAACTACTTACTGGATTTCGTTCAAACCAATTTTCGTTGGTAGTTTTTATAGTAATGTACATCATATATTTTTTTTAGTTTTATCATTCTCTTATCTTGGAAGTTAGAGGGGGGGGACACACATTTTACCACTTTGGCAGTGTCTCTCGCGCAAACTATTCAGTTTAGAAAAAAATGATATTAGAAACCTCAGTATCATTCTTGAAGACCTATCCATAGATACCCCACACGCACGGGTTTGATGAAAAAAAAGTTTTTGAGTTTCAGTTCTATGTATGGGGACCCCCAAAATTTATTGCTTTTTTTTATATTTTTGTGTGAAAATCTTAATGCGGTTCACAGAATACATCTACTTACAAAGTTTCAACAGTATAGCTCGTATAGTTTCGGAAAAAAGTGGCTGTGACATACGGACGGACAGACAGACAGACAGACAGACAGATAGACCGACAGACAGACATGACGAATCTATAAGGGTTCCGTTTTTTGCCATTTGGCTACGGAACCCTAAAAAACACTAAAACCATTAAAATAATTTAAAGTCGGTGTTGAATAAGCAACAAACAATATCAAGAAACACCGACTTCCAAAATTAGATGGTATTAGTGTTTTTTTTAGTGAAGGGAGAGAGATAAATAAGATGAAAAGCGGGGCTACTGCTTGCAAAAATACTACCTACCTAAATAGTGTTCCTTCAAAAATGTTTAATAATAATTATTATTTATTTCAGGAAATTATTCCCATATAAATTACAAATTCCATATAAATGACGTACAAAAATAAAATTAAAATTTCATCACATTCACATAAAATATTACACATTAAAATCATTGTACCAAAATAAAGTCAATCAATTAAAATCAGTTTAATTAAATTAGAATAAAATAAAATAATTTAAAATTAAACGTCAAAATAAATTGAAATCTAACTAAACGAATTTGAATCAATTAAATATTTGTAACAAACGTGATCTTGATAAATTAAATTGATATTCATAACACAAGTTTTCTTAGTATGGGCTCCTGTCTCCCTACCAAGAGATATTAATATAATAATATTAATATAATATTCCACAATTATCACACTACGCTGTCTAGTCTCAAGTTAAGTCGAGCTTGTCTTATGAGTACTAGACAAAGTACCTATGTATATGTATGTATCTCGTGGGTGAAAATAAATATATTTTATTAATTTTCTCTTATATCGTTTTTTAACAGCCAGCTATTTTTAACCGACTTTAAATAAAGGTGGTTCTTAATTCGGTTGTATTTTATATAATATTTTGTGGATTTCAACGTCATTAACAGTGTATAATATGTAACTCCTATTGACAAAGTGGCTATATTATTGTATTCTAAACTGTTTGTATCCTTATAAATAGTTAAATAAAAATATATTTATCATAAATATTTATTTTAACAAAAAAAAAAGAACATAAGTACCTACAAACAACTGATAAATAACTGTCTTTAGATTAAAATTAACTTGTTGACATTGTTTATAGTCTGTTTCGTTCTGTACACGACTATAAGTCAACTTATAAGAACAGGTGGAACTTCATGTAACCTGTTATAAGCTTGGTAGTAAAACCTGGAACCACTAATAGGGAGCTACTAGTGCTGTGAGCCTATAAACTGTGCGCTACAGGACAAATTTGTTACTTGGGACGGCTGTTATTATTTAGCAACGAGCTCCTTTTCTGCAAATTATGATTGATACCTTATTTCAACCTTCAGAAAATATGGCAAATACTTCAAGCAACCTGGAACCAGGCGCGGTGATTCGCCCAGTCATCGACCATGACGGGGCGAAGCTGCTAGCGGAACGACTCTACGGGATCTCCGTACTAGAGCTGTCAGAACTAAACAGCTACAATGACAAGAACTACAAAATAGTTGAGGACCCCAACGTGAAGAACCCATTGATCACGACTCGCAGTGAACATGGATATGTGTTGAAGATCATGAACTCCTTGGAGTCCCAAGATGTGGGTGCTATTGATGCCCAGAATGAGGTTATGAATTTTTTGGGTGAGTGCTTTTGAATTTTATACTTTTTTCTGTCTTGCTTTGCGTTTAATAAGAAATATGGACATTTTATCCAGATGCTGGATTTGACCAGTGACCCACTGGTTAAATCCAGGATCTGGATAAAATATTCTTGCTTTTTGAGAGGTTATTTTAACTTCAATAACATTGGACTTTCATACAAACTACCACCGTCTGTTTTGACCCCATAAGAGTTGTTTTCTAAAGATACATTATTAGTAAACCTCAATGGCACTATCTATGGAGCATACTCGTATGTTTTAAATTTCAAGTCTCCAACTTCAAAAACAGGATTTACATACAAACTTCCAACCCCTTTTTGAGATTTCGTGATTAACCTTTCGTATGCCGTAACTAGAGACACAACTAAAAAGTTATTGTGTCCTGCGTGGATCCGCGTTCCGGACATACAACGGGTTAATCAGTATTTCGCTTTATGCTAATAATTATATAATATAATATTCCACAACTATCACACAACGTCGCCTAGTCCCAGACTAAGCTGAGCTTATGTTACGGGTACTAGACAACTGATAAACATACTTATATATTTCTAAATAAATACTTAATAGAGATAAATTACACCCAGACACAGAACAAATGATTATGCTCATCACATAAACATTTGTCCTGGGTGGGAATCGAACCCACGACCTCCGGCATAGCAGTCAGGATCACTAACCACTAAACCAACAGACCAGTCAAAGTTTATATATAGATAGATATATGTTATACTAATCTTTCTTGAACTATTTACCACCTCCAACCTCTAATCTTTCAGCCACCCGCTCCATAACCTGCCCGAAGCCGATCCGTAACGTGTACGGCCACCTGCACTCCATAGAGAGCATCGGAGGCAAGCAGCACGCGGTCAGACTGCTGGAGTACGTGCCAGGAGACCTGCTGCAAGGGGTTCCCAAGTCTGAAGCGCTGTTCTATCAGCTGGGCGAGTTCGTCGCTAACCTGGACAACAAACTGCAGGTTAGTTATGGTACACCTTTTTTTTGTATCACATGGGTAATATAACGCTCAGGACCGGTCATTGTGGCGACGCTTGGGGGAGGCCTATGTCCAACGGTGGGCGTCTTTCGGCTGATATGATGATGATGATGATGATAGGTAATATTATTATGGGGGTTTTGCCATAAACGCCACGCGTGGTGTGCGGGTTGGCAATCGCAGTGTGGTAGTTGTAATGCACAGAGAATGCTGCTGCCCATTCTCAGGTGTGTCCCTTAGTCGCTACTTACGACATCCACGCAAAGCGATGGGATGGTGTTATTTTTTACGTCCTGACACCATAGGGAACAATCGATATTTTCTCTTACAACATACCACAGTGACTTATGACGAAAGTGTATTTGACCTGTAGCCTGATTCACGTAAAATCAAACAAGCCAAATATCGTCGAAGTTTTATAGTCGTTCGATCGAAGTCCTATCCAAAAGCGGGATTTACGTATTTCTTAATCGGGATTGGATAGAACGACAACTTAACTGTTAATTTATACTATGTAATGAAAAACAATTTTTTTTTAAATCGACTTTTCGACCAAACGATTTTAAAATCGGTGTCGTTCAAACTCGATTGATGGATTTGATTACGTGAATCGAGCTACAGTGCGTGTTGCCAGTGATGACATAATGGCACTGAAATGGTCGCTTACAACGTGCCTCATCAGAAGGCTTAGAGCGGGTTCACATTAGGCCGGACCGACAGTTTTATCGGACCGACAAAAGTATCGGATCCATATTGGCATATGTATTTCAATAGCGCCGTTCACATATGAGGGACCCGACAAAACTAACAGAGCCGATACTTTTACCGGCCGTTCAGCCACGATTTTTATCGGGTCGGCATAATATTGGCGCACTGGCAAGTATAGCGCCGTCCACATTGATCGGCTCCAGAGCCAACCGCCCACCACCCTTTCACCCGCTCATTCTCCGCTCTGACCTGGTGAGGGTCGCATCCGCGGCCACCAGGTCATCGGTCATGCGAGAATTCGATGGATGCGAGACGCACAGGACCGGCCATTATGGCGACACTTGACCCAGAAAAGTAAAAAAAAAAATTAGAATAAACTTCTTCCTCAGAACTTCAACCACTCCGGGCTGGTGTCTCGCGAGTACATGTGGATGCTGACGAAGGTGCCCGACCTGGACAAGTTCAAGTACGTCATCAAGGACGCCGAGAAACTCGACCTGGCTGAGGAGGTAAGGAACATCACTATTTTCTAGTCGTTAGCACAGTGGTGGTTTTTGGTGATTTTGGTTTTACTTACCCAAAACTTGATGATTTGGCTACAAAGGACAGGAGTTGGAATGTAGTTTACGGTACAGCTCAGCAGCCGCACCCTGCTGCTGTATCGTCGATTTAAATAATTAGGTTTAGGTTTTACGAATTTATTACTCATCAAGAACATAGTTCACTTTATAATGAGCTAAATTAAAAATAACACATTTAATATAACATACAGCGATCGAGCTATTTTTAGTAAATTTAAAAAAAACAAAAAAAAAAGTTTTTTTTTTTATTACAAATAATATAATATATAGAAGAATATGTAAAGAAATCAAAATTTTCGACCAGTAAATTTCGTACAAACTTGGGGAAAACACGAAAATTAAGCATTTTTCAAGGAAATCCAAGTTGTACAGACGTATGTACAATCAGCGCTCGAGGGGTTAAACACTGCAGGAAATTTACTATCCTTAATGTTAATACGAGTATTATTTGGTAGATTTGTTCCTTCATACGTGATAGCTTTTTTTGCCGTATTTAGTTATGTGATAAACTGTGATAGAATGATTTTTTAGTAAGATTTATTGATATATATATACACCTATTTCTCGCAAGGTTAAACATGAGTTTTACCTTGTGAGATAATAGGTGGAAGGTGATAGTTAAACAGGTGTGCGTTACCATCTATATAGGTATCTACAATATATTATTATGTTGAAAGCTTTTAAAGCAGTATGAATATGTTAGTGTTTTACTACGAAACAACGAACATTAATTACAAGAAAAAGGGCAGAAAAGATGGATGGTTCCATCTTTTCTTGTGGTAATGCCGGCCGCCCTTGAACTGATAAACGATGACCTTATTGTGAATGACTGTAACTTCCGACCGGTGAGTGTGTGTGATCAGAATATAGCACCTCGCTCTCCGCCTGGGGCAAAGACCGGGACTGACCCCGCTCTTGCCTGCTCCCCCCTTTTGGGAACTCCGTGGCACCAGCACGGTCCAGCACGGCGGCCTCCCTCCCTCTGAGGATGCGCTTCCCCAGCGCCTCCGCAATCGAGGTATTGGCCATCTCGACGGATCGCTTCTCGGCGGCATTCTCGCGCTTATTAGCCACGCTCATTATGACAGCTGCCACTACTTCTTTAAATTTGGCCATAGCGGACTTTCACCCCGGCGTTGCATCTCCACGCGCATATCGTGCATGTGTGCAAGAACTGTTGCCTCCAGATCCCACGGTGGTAGGCCAGCCAGAAGGCTCGCCGCTTCGCGGGAGACCGTGCAGTATCCCCGCACGATCCTTATTGCCATGACCCTGTGGCAGGCGTTCAGCATGGCCGTCGGTTGCGTTTTCAGCGACGACGGCGCCCACACCGGTACCCGTGGACCGAACGATCCCCGCGTAGAGCCTCCGGCATGAGGCATCTGGACCCCCAAGGTTGGGCAGGAGCCGCTTGAGCGCAGCCCCAGCCCGGTTGAGTTTCGGAGCCAGACGTCGACCCCCACTGCCTAGTAAATTGGTTTACACGATACCCCTTGCCTCCCTTGGTATAAGAATAGCCGGTTGTAGCAGTAGACGATTTTATTTATTTATTTTTGATATACATATTAGTTTTTTTTTTGTTTTGTTAATGGTTGATAATTACAACCATTTTGGGCCAGGGATGAAACGCACGTTACTAAAAGAGTTGTGAGTTAACATGTGGATGGATGGAGAGGGAGGCCAAAAAAAGATGGGTTAATTATGTGAGAAGTGATATGAAAGAAAAGGGAGTTAGTGATAGCGTGACGGGTGACAGGACAGAATGGAAGAAAAAAAAACGTGTTGCGCCGACCACAGATAAAACGGGACAAGGGTAGGAAGATGGTGACAGCCATTTTCTAAGTGGAGTCATCACTCCAATAAGACGATGAAAGAGACTTAATTTGTATTTGATAGCAGTTGTATGTTGTCAGGTAATCGAAGAGTTCAAGTACGCGGTGGTGCCGCGCCTGGACGAGCTGGAGAAGGGCGTCATCCACGGAGACGTCAACGAGATGAACGTCATCGTGGGGCTCAAGCCGGGAGTCAGGTGAGTGTGTTACTAGATTCATCATTTCAGGCGAAAGACGATTCTGTCGTCTCGTAACTTAAGTGGTAGTGGGCAGGGCACATTATGTTAATCCACACTAATATAATAAAGAGGTAAAGTGTGTTTTTTGTTTGTAGGAGGTAATCTCTGAGAGTGCTGGTCCGATTGTCAAAAGTTTTCACCGTCAGAAAGCTGCTTTATTTCTGAGTGATAGAGGCTATATTTTATGTACGAGGGCGAATCTGCGGGCAAAAGCTAGTTAAATATATTAGATTAAATATACTGTTGTCTTTGTTACTGTATCAACCCACCCTCTGGATTGAAAAATACTAGACCCCACAACAATTCCCTGTGTTGGGTGTGGGTCCACAGTTTGGGGTTCAATGCTTAAGCTACGTTTGAGGTTTGTGAATTTAGTGAGACTTTTTTTTCTTTAATACTAAGTATCACGTGTAGAATCTAAAGAATATCCAAAAAAGGTACTTACATCTTTCTTAGCATAACATTTTAATAAACAACTCTTTTATCACAACAGATAGTTGGTTTGTTTATTTTCCACGCTATTGCAAAGATAATGCGGCATCCCAGAATATCTTATCACGAGATTGAAATGATGAAACACCATTGAGATAACGTTTTTATATACAGTGTACATATATGTACTCAATTTATGAAAAAAAGGAGCGTCTTTTTGAATTTCCAATTTTTTGGTTTTTGCTATTCGACAACAGATGGTGCTTTTTTAAAGGTTTCTAAATATTGTTTACTATTTAATTTAGGGTCCGGAAACCATCAGTGTTGAGGGTATGCTCTCAGATTCTTAACGGAATATTGTTGAGATGAGCCAAACATGTTCATACTCTCTCAAACCTGGAATTATAGATGTTGTTGGCTTCAAAAGTGATAATTCTTTCTTGCTTCAACACTCAGCACTGATGTGGTAGGTATGTGGTTGGTTGGGGAATGGGGATGTGGTAATTTAACGCAAATCTCGGTTTACTAAGTCTTCGTTAAATAAACTATTTTATTCATTTAGTTATCTTCGTATTGATTGATGAACCAAACAAGACAGATGTTTAATAATTTTTAGGATTTTAATGCGATCGTATAAAGACTACAAAAATTCATTCCACAGCAAAACCGACTACCGTATCACAGGCATCATCGACTTTGGAGATATCCAGTATTCCTACTACGTTTTCGAAGTGGCAATCACGATGACTTACATGATGCTGATCACCGGAGACCCTCGAGTTGGGGGATACGTCCTGGCTGGCTACACCGTCAACAGGCGCCTGCCTGATGAAGAATATAGGCTGCTGAAGGTAAAACAAAAGAAAAATAAACACTAGTATGTTTACTCAATAACAGATGGTAGCACATGTTGACAGTAATGGTCTTAATAGTTCCGCTACTTGTTCATAGATATCGCTAGTAGTGCTAATTATTAGTATAGTATTAATTATTAAAAATATCTGTTTCTCTATTTACAGACGCTAATCTCAGCCCGCCTAGTCCAGAGTTTAATTCTCGGCGCTTACACCTTGGAGCAGGATCCCAACAATACCTACGTTACATCAACAGAGAGAGCCAATGGCTGGGAATTGTTGAAGAAGATCCGTAAATCAAAACCGACGGAAGATTCTGACCCTACTAACTGGAAGGAGATTGCTAAAGAGTACTTGACAAGGAGCTAATTTATGTTGAAAGTGTTAAAGAAAAAGGAAATCGTTTTGAATTCGTGTTAGTTTTTCAGAATCGTCTAACTATTGGCTCTTTAATGGACAAGATTGTGAAATATTTTCTTTTGACCAGAGTTCATACAGCCAGTTTTGTTTATTAACCTGTAATTCTGAGGATTTTACATGAATTTGAATGCATTACTATATGCATTATTATTTAATTTTTGATTAATTACGTGATAATAATGCTATATTGTAAGTAAATGAGAACGAATTATCAAATAGTATAAGTATTGTAGGCCATTTTATATATTCACAATAGTAAAAATACCTATGCATTAAATACAAGAAATCAATGAATATTGTTACATAGATGTTTTTTTTGAGATTATCATATTTCTATAAATTAAAAAAAAAAAATGTTAAGAAAAGTAGTGAATAAAGACTACTAATAAAATCAGAAATTAAACTGTTTCATTCTGAACTTTTTTTAAGTACATAGTTAGTTTTCGGCGGGAATCGTTTGTCTTGATATGGTGATGTAAAATTGTGAAGAGGTGGGATAAAACACATGTAACTAAAAGAGTTATGAGTACTCATCTGGGTAGATGGACAGGGAGAGGGAGGCCAAATAAAAGATGGATGGATTATGAGAAAAGTGATAACCTGACAGGATTGAAAGGAAGAAAAAAAATTGTTGCGCCGACCCCAAATAAAACGGGATAAGGGATGAGATCAGAGATGATGATAAAATTATAATTTTCATTGTCATTGCTGAGGTAGATGGCTAATGTTACATACACCGTAGGCAAACGATGGTGTGGTGGACAGTAAAGCATGCTGGCGTAGAATTAATCTATGCACTCTTGACTTATAAATTTCCAATATATAGCTACTAGGACGCCAAATTAACTGAACAGGAACAGACAATGCCCACAGATGGGGTTCTAGGACGTTTCAAATCTTTTCAGTGTTTGTGCGACGTCACTCCACTGACCATGTCCCACCTTCCATCCTACATTACGTGCCGTGTTACCTGTTCACGTAGGGACCTAATGACAGCATTAGTGAAAAGCGTTTCTGTGGCCAATTAGGTCAGGCCAAGAATTTAACTAGTTTTGCCATCGATACGTTAAGAAGAAGAAGAAGCAGGCCAAAGTCAAAAAACTTAAAAATAATGGTGTTTAAAATAACTATCCCCGTACAGTCTCAACCTTAGCTTCTTTCAATAGATTTACACAAAAAGCGTAACGACAGCTCATCAATAACCCATGGCTATCAATGGTCGTCAATGGCGGACCACACACATCACATTATAAAACATTGTTGTTAATGTGTAACGAGACTATTAAGTACAAGAAACACATTTAAAGTAAGAAATAAATTATTGTGACTTTTATTGTTAAAGTAAACTAGGTATAAAATATAGTAAATAATTATTTTTTCCATTGTTTCGAGACTAACTGTTAAATATTGTTATCTATTTTATTGTTCTACAAAAACCATAACGTAAGAACTTCTACGCCTGTGATACAGGTTTAGCCTAATACAGGCATATAACATAGTCATACCTTTATCAATTATTCCTAAGATTTTATGTTACTATTTTACCAAACTTTAACTCTGAATAAATATTATTATTTCCTTTATTATATACATTTTAACATATTTATTACATTTTTAAATATTCCTTAAAAATATATTAAAAAAAATATTATTATTATTATTATGCGGAACATCATATTACTTTTATTACCTTTTAGATCGTAATGGAGCATTTATTTAAAAACAACCAGTCGTGTTTATGATGTATGGCATAAAATGTGTAAAAAACTAATATTTTATTATTGCTAATCGCACCTCAAATGGTTTTACTAACGTTATTGTCATATTTATAGTGATCATTACTATACAATTTTTTCAAATAATGTTCCACTCGGTCATTAGACGTATAAAAATATACATAATTAAAGTAAATAATGTTTAATCAGCGCCATCTAGTAGCTAGTAGCAGTACTAAATTTACAATCCACACATTTCTTGATGTTATCAATGATCATCTTTCCCTCAGTATCTATACATATAATAAAATCGTAGGAAAGTCAAAACTGTACATTGAATATTTTTTTAAAAGAATACTTGGGGCGTGATCTACAATCGATACCGAAGCCAAAAATATAGTTTTTAGAATTTTTGTCTGTTTGTCTGTTTGTCTGTATGTATGTCCGGGATAAACTCAAAAAGTACTGCATGGATTTACTTCAAATTTTGCATGAATATTACTAAGAGGTCGGGTCAACACATAGGCTAAATATTATCACGCTATCACCTACGGGGGACGAGCTGTGAATCTTTATTTCTCTTACGCATTCTGTGACTGCGTGTAATCTAACGACGCATATATAAATGTTGTTTTTGAGTAAGTCATGCTATTATCTAGCTTTACACTATAAAAACTACGCCATTAAAGTAACTTGGGCAGAGAAACATAGTTTAATGAATGTTAGTAGTATAAACACAATTTTAAAGCAGCGCCATCTATGAGATTTCATCAAAATCAAATCAAGTTTATGTTAACAGTTTTTGGAAATTAATCATTTAAATTTGATCATGTTGGCGAGGTTAGTAGTTAGTTATTCTTAAAATTCATAGATGGTAATGTGCATTTTCTTCATATTATAGTTCGTTTTGACAAATTCAAGTTCCAACAAAACCCTCAAAATCTTGAGCAGAGTTGAGGAAGACAATTTAAAAAAAATGCGGTGTTAGGTATTACATGGTGGCATTTCTCAGACTCTGTGAAGTCGACCAGTTTGCGAAATCCCTTACGTATGACGAGGTGCCTTCATATTACACGTACGACAAGCAAAGGGGTGTATTCAACCGACATCGACGAGGAGGTGCTGTGGAAGGTTTTCCGGGAATTTTCAAGGACACCGCATTGGGTAGGGTTTATACCGTGCACTCGAATAGTGGCGAATGCTTTCTCCTGCGGTTGTTACATCACACTGTCCCAGGCTCAACGTCTTTCGCTTTTCTGAGGACATTTGATGGCGTGGAGTATCCCACTTACCGCGCAGCCTTTTGCCTAATTGGGATGACACCCTCGTGGAGGCAAGCGTCAGTGACAGTCCCAGCCACATGCGTCATCTACTTGCCGTCATCTTTGTGTTTTGTGGAGTCGCGAACCCGGTAGCTTTGTAAGAGAAGTAACGCCATCTTCTATCTGAAGATTTTCTACGAGCTTTGAGGCGTGCTACTAGAGACGAAGTAACTGATGAACGCGTGCTGAACACCTGTCTCAGTTCATTTCAAGATGTGGTCATTACTATCGGCGGCAATCCACTGATCGAATATGGGTTAACAGCTCTCTAATCATCACCACATCAAGACCGTGGAAATCGGGAGTATAACGCTGAAACAAATTACGATCCGGGCGAAATAACCACCATACGAAATTACCATGTCGCTTTGTTCTCTTGAGAGCAAAAACAAATTTATGACACCGTCCTTGAAAGCGTTGGGCAAAACCAGGGTAAAATGTTTTTCTTGGATGCTCCTGGTGGAACAGGAAAAACATTTGTTACCACTGGCATACTTGCAGAGGTCAGGCGCCAAGGCAAAATTGCTATTAGGTAGCGTCGTCAGGAATCGCTGCCACACTGCTTCCGGAAGGCAAGACAGCACATACCATGTTAAAAATTGCCATCGATTTAGAGAGCGCTGCCTGTTTGTGGTGTGTCACGTAACAGCGATAAGGGACACGTGCTCAAGGACTGCTCTCTGATGATGAGTGTACGATGGCCAATAGGAAGGCAATTGAGGTCGTGGACAGAACCCTGCAGGACATCCGCAGGAACTAACATTTGATGGATGGTGTCACAGTTCTGTTCAGTGGCGTTTTCCGGCAAACACTTCCCGAGGTGACGCGGGGATCGAGGGCTGACGAGATGAATGCTTCGTCGAAACGATCTTCGTTGTGGTTACGAGTTCGTACACTGCGCTTGACCATTAATATGAGAGCTCGGCTCGGCGGCAATGCACGTGCTCAAGAATTCTCCGATGTCCTTCTAAGTCTTGACGAAGGCACTCTACCAGAAGAGAGAAGTGGACAGGTGGTACTTCCAAAGTCTCTCGGTAGAGTGTTATCCAGCTTAGAAAAACTCATTCACTGTGTGTACGGGGACATCAGTCGTATACCGCACCAACAGAATTCTTGGGTGTGTGAGTGGGCCATTTTGACGCCCAAAAATGATCAGGCTGCAGCAATTAACGAACGCATTCTCTCGGAAATTGAGAAGAATGAAGTGGTCTACACCTCGATAAACACTGTTATCGAGCAAGATGATGCCACACATTATCCCGTGGAATTTCTGAACTCCCTGTCAGCAAGAGGACTTCCGGCGCATACCATCAAGCTGAAAGTCGGTGTCCCGATTATGCTTCGAAGTTGTGACGGGACCCGCCTCAAAGTCATCTCGCTCCACACAGACACACCACTGAGGCGGAAATTCTTACGGGTTGTGGCGTCAGCGAGGCAGTATTTATACCACGCATTCCCCTCATACCCCATAACTTCCCGTTCCAGTTCAAGTGCGTACAGTTCCCCGTGTGTGTTTGCTTCGCGATGACAATCAATAAGTCGCAGGGGCAGACACTGTGGGCAGCGGGTGTCAACCTCAGGACGAGTTGCTTCTCACACGGGCAACTGTACGTCACTTGCTCCCGCGCCACCAGTCCTAACTCTCTTTACATTTTGGCTTCTGGCAGTATCCGTACCCACGTAGTTTATAGGGAAGTCTTGTAAGGTATGATACCTTGATACGTATTTTTACTCTTTTGTGTCCTGGAATGTATTCCTGCATTATTTCCTCTATTTCCTTCAGTCACATCTTATGACTGAACTCAGCAGGATTCCCATATAACTCTCTTCACTAGCTTCGTTTACGAAAAAAACTTATATTATAATGCTATTTTAAAAGTTGTTTATTTATAATGCTATAGCGACACTGGCACCTTAGGTATTTTTAGTGCTATAGAGGCTTCACGCAGACGACGTCGCGGGCAGCAGCTAGTTGGCAATAAATTGGAGTTTTACTTATATTTTATACGAAACAGACATGATGTGGTTATAAGTGACTGATGAGAAAACTTGATAAAGCAGGCAGTGCCTCTGTCGGCGAAATGTTGAACTAAGTCTTGCTTTTTACCGCCATTGTAATTTTAGATTTTAAAGTTATTTTATTGGTTAGCTTATTTTATGTAAGATTTATGTACCATTATCATAAATTTTGCTGAAAAAAACTTTGCTGGCTGTTATTTTAATCGGAAAAGTTACGTGTGGTGACGTGACCCCGTGCGAAACAATGCAGCACGGCGTGACGTTACACGTAACTTTAATGAGCTATATTTCTGTCATTTTTATTTTAATATGCAAATAAAAAATACGTGTTCTTTTATATTTAAATCTAAAAGACGAACTAATTATTTTTTTTACGGCAACTAGCCTTTACTTATAACGAGAAGACCGCAGCAGGCAAAGTATTCCAGTCCTTCGATGAAACGACGAGGCGAAACGCTTAGTCCGGACCGTGGCAGTGTTAATAAGTCGGGTGGTCCGGTGGTAGAAAGGTGATGGCGGAATCAAGTTAGTTGAAGGCGCATTGTCTTCCATACTCGCCTTTAAAAGATATCAGCCTAGAGGGTCCGAAAAATAAAATTAAAAAATAAAGTACCTTTTTTTCAAAAAGCTGAGCAATTCCAATGACCTGTAAGTAGTAGTTGGAGTTGCGTAAAAACTATCTACAGGTCATTGGACTCGCTCAGCTGACGATTTCTTAAAGAAATTAATTTCGTACTTGCGTAAATTAATACGAGTACCTACTCTACAAATCCAGTGTTTCATGTACCGGATCGAACGATTAAAATTTAGCGGTGTATAGGCGAATTTTATTCAGTAAAACTTTGACACGCTCTCCCGTTCCACACATTGTAGGAGAAGCCTATTGATGATTTCCCAACTCAAAAAGACTTATCGCTAACAGCAAAATCTATTACGGCTGAGCGGCGCGACGAGCGGGGCTGAATTGGTAAGCCGTGCGGCGCTATGAGCGACGACTCGTGGCGTGCTTCAATCATTTTCATACCCTTGTCTTTACCGCTCACCGCCCCGCGCTCAGCTCCCGCTCACAGCGGCAATGTTTTGAACGGGTCCTTACAAAATATACCTCTTACACAATTATGAATTCTAATCAGAACTTGATCCAGCAGCAGAATCTCTCGTCTCTATTTTTGACCACACCGGCTAATTACAAGTCGTCTAGGCCGCATGGCGTCCCGCGGAGGTCGTGATCCTCCGTCAAAATAACGGTCTTAAACCCCAGCATCCTGGGGGTCTTTAAGTCAAGAGTGAATAGGTTACTTCTAAGTAAGCGTACTCCATCGTCGGCCACATCATCGCTTACTATAAGGTAGATAACGCCAAAAAATAATAAAAAAGTGTTTACAATCTCATTGTCACGAAGTAACACCTTGTATCGTGATCAATATATTTTGTTTACAAACTGTTAACTTATCAGTTACCACGAAGGAAGTTTTGACATGTATTTTTCCAATAGTCTTATAATGTTTGACACAGCAAAAGATATAGGTCGGGATTATACTTTTTAAAGGTGGGAAATCATTTCCTTGTTGTTTTTTTCCCTTGCGTTTCAGGATCCCGGGTTCCCCTTTTGGAACTCAACCGATGGCTTCGGCCCTGCTGGGCTCCTGCGGTTTGCTGACATCTCTTTGCGGCGCGCGATAAACACTCGCGCCGTCGACGACGACATCCGGACGGTTACCGGACGGCCGAGCGGTGAACAACCCATTGCTTGTCGTCCGATAGGTCGGAAATAAGACACACGGTACTGATAGGCCATATTTTTATTATTTTCCTCAATTTACACAATCACGTAATGCTGAAGGCTGTTCAATATTAACAACAAAACCTTCAATCATTTATGTAAAGAAACGCCACAGTAAAACACTGCGCGGAAACGAAGAGTTTTTGCTGTTTGAAAATAGAGATATCTTTGCATCTTCGTCATCATTTCAGTCGAAAGACATCCGACTACTGGTTATAGAGCTCCAAATATCGCCACATGAAACGGTCCTGAACGTCTCGCATCCAACGGATTCTTGAGACGACTTTGTGAGAAGCCTTCCAACGATAGGTACGTCGTCCGGTACGAGGTCACCACTTCGGAACATTTCGGCCCCTTCGACTATCTGTTCTGCGAGTAACCAACATGCCGTGCCGATTGCTAATAAAGTTAAGCAATGTTGTGGGCTATATTAGTAACCTTGGTTCTCTGCGGATATTTTCATTCCTGCACCACTAGCCAAGTTGATAATCTGCAATCGTTAACGCTAGTCGAAAAGCAATCATATTATACATTTATAATTTAACTTTTTGACATTTATGATTTAATTTATTGACATTTTTATTTTTATTGATTGATATTTTTATTTTTTGACATTTTCTTTTGTTTTGTATTAATAATTAAACTTAGTGACATTTGTAATTTAATTTATTGTTCATATTATGGGGTTCGCATTTGTAATTCATTTTATTGTTTTTGTTATTTAATTTAATTGATTTGCATTTATTTAATTGACATATAAAAATCAGATTGTTTGTATGAATTTGACTACATAAAAAAAATGTAGTACGAATTAAAATTTGCATGCTGGAAAATAAGGCAGAACATGAAGAACTTTGTTCCTGTTGTATTTTAAGATCTGTGCCACCATGTTTCAGGCAAATAAATGAATTATTATTATTAATTCAAATGTATGGGAATGACATCATCTCAACGTTAATTCACGTGGTCGGGACAAACGAATGGAAAATTCGTAGCCAAGGTCACATCGTCCAAAATGATAGAATGAATTTCTACAACGTTTAACGCTAAATCATTTGATAAACAAACCCTACATTATAGAACGAGCGGCCGATTATCGATTTCTACAATTGCTGACACCGAAGCGTTACCGATTGGAGAACGGAATTCGACACGATACGGTTAACTTGGCTAGGGGGGCTGATGTGATCACTCAAGGAAACTCCAAACATAGACCTTTCCGTTGCCTTTTGGGTGAAGGTCGAAGGCTTGAGGTTCCGCTTGCTGAAATTTAATTCAATTCAATTCTTTATTGCTATATCCACGGTGGCTATATCACATGTGTCGCAAAAGATCTTAGAATAGTTAAACAAGTGCACATCGACCCTGTCAGGGACAGCAATTTCATAATGGAAGTACAATTTTAAGAGAAAAATGTTAAAATCAGATATACAATCCAAACCACAAATGTTAGATAAAAATAGTAAATATTTTTTTTTTGTTTTTATGGTGGGAAAAATCATGCATTGACATCCCCCGCCCTTGGGCGGAGCGGGAGATAGTGTCAGACTCTTACTGACTAAAAGACCCACCCCGTTCCTTCTAGCCTTCATACCGGGGCTCGAGCGCCCTTTCGGATAACCCTGGCCCCAGTAGGCTTCGACCCGGCTGGGTCCCTGCTGTTGCTGACAACTCCTTGAGGCGCGCGGGAACAGTGCGCGCCGTCGACGACTTGGGCTTGGTCCGGACAGTTACCGGACGGCCGGACAGCGAGCTACCCATTGCTCACTGTCCGCAAGCCTGCGTCTACGTTGGCCGGAAATCGGGATCAGAATCCCGGCGACGGTGGCGGCGAATACGCCGTTGCCTGATGCGTTCGGCCTCCTCCTTTGCAAGCATTACTGCTTCGCAGAAGTCGGCGACCGCCTGCCACTCCTCCTCGCTCCGGACCATGGCCTCAACCAAGGCCCGGCGCGAGAGGTCTCCGCCGCCGATCGCCCCCACGAGGGCACGGCGATGCTCCGCACAAGCAGGGCACACCTCGACTGTGTGCTCCACCGTGTCCTCCGGGCGTTCCGCACAGTGGCGACACCCGGGCGTCACTTCCGCATGAATCCGGTGTAGGAAACTCCCGAACGAACCATGTCCGGTAAGGACCTGCGTCATGCGGAAGGTAAGGACGCCGTGAGGCCTTTCCAGCCACGCCTCAAAGAGGGGACTTACCGCCATGATTGAAAATAGTAAATATCATAAATTCATTAAATGTTAAAATACACTCTTTCAATTGAACAATTTTTTTTTTGAGAACTAAATTCATTTTAACTGTCAAAATAAATTCACTATAAATGTCAAAAAAAATTAGTAAAATTGTCTAATTACCTATATTAATTCCTTACACCTATGTCAAAAATAAATACAGGCCATAAACCTAATTCGGCAGCATATGCTAGTTGTTAGACACAATTGATTTTACTATCTAGTTGTTACATAGTTATGTAACTTTTAAGCAATAATAATAATATTCCACAACTACGAGTATCACACAGCGCCGTCTAGTCCCAAGCTAGCAGAGCTTGTGCTATGAGTACTAGACAACTGATAAACATACTTATATATTTCTAAATATATACATATTATAGATAAATTACACCCAGATAAAGAAAAAATGATCGTGCTCATCACACAAACATTTGTCCTGGGTGGGAATCGAAAACACGACCTTCTGCATTGCAATCTATAATTACTAGGCCAACAGGCCAGTCAACGCAAAGGTATACCAGATCGCCAGATATGGCTCCAGCCAACTTCTATCTTTTTCCTTAACTCAAATTACCACTTTGTGGCACCCGTTTTCAATCTGTAGAAGACATAAAGGAGAATTCGGGGCGAGAACTGAACTCAATTTCGGAAACAGCGTTTAAAAAATGTTTTGATGATTGGATTATTCGTTGGCGTAAGTGTATCGTTTTATAGGGGCATACTTTGAAGGTGATAAAATAAATTTGGATGAAAAACAAACATTTTGTGTATTATTGATCTTTTCCCGGTACTTTCTTGACAGAGTAGTATTTATTCTCACTTATTGTTTAATTGATATACATATACCACAGTGTTGTCTTTTTGAACCCAAAGGTTGACTGGGTGAGAATGCCTTCTTGGATTAAGTCCACCTATGTACCACTACTGCACATGAAGTATAAATTAATAAGTATTACAAGAATAATGGGCCAAACAGTATACAGCTTACTTACAAAAAAAAAGTTTCTTCAACTAGACGACATGGATGCACACACATACTACACCCTGTGGCTTCAAGCTAGGACTAGACGACATGGATGCACACAAAACAAGCATAGGTATAAATTACAAGAAACAGAGGGACATTGTCTAGCAGTGCTCAGTAGATACCATGGTAGTTCAGTCGGCAGATCGGTCCCCTCAAGTCACGAACGATGAACTCAATTCTCTCAATTGATCATTAGGACCTGGCTGTGAGAACTTTGAGTTGACTAGTCCAAGGGTTACAGTGGTACTAAAGATATTAAAGAGGCCCGATTGCGATTTTGTTTTCGATACATGTTTTGTTCGGAACTTATATCGGAGGTACAATCTAGTTTATACACACACATCTCCTATATACTATTTGTTACAAAATCAATTATATAGCTTTCTTCCTTTTGGGTTCGAGTTCCAGCTCAGCCGAATACCACTCACTACAAATGTTTTACATGAAGCAAGTGCTTATCTGTCTTCCAAAGACTAGTAACTGGGTAACATTGTACACTTTGGCAAGGCTGGTGCAACGTTTTGATTATAGTTAAAGTGCTTTTGACTAGCCGAAACGAATAGGTATATATTATTATTATTTTCTGCAGTTAGCTGAAAAATGAATCTCGTGATAATCAGCTACAATAATTTACTGAGCATCATTATTGAGTGTGGGATTTCAGGTTCCGTCTTCGAGTCGGGAAAATAGTTTGTTGTTACTGGTTGTTGTTGTTACTTACTATATAGTTACAGTTAAATATTTTAAAATTGTGTTAATGGTAGTTACTGTACTTTCTCTCTACTATTCTTCTTCAATGTAAGTTCCAAGTAACCTGTATCTTCATTCTTTGACCACGAAATATTTAGGTAAACAACACACACACAGGTACTTACCAGAAATAATATGATATTGTTAGAGCAGCCAGAGTCTCGTAATCTGTCAAACGTAGAGTCACGAACAGCGGCAGATAGCCGCCGAGACGGTACCCATTACGTGTGCCAATAGAGATTGGATGCCATGGTGAATTAGGCGTCACTATACAAGGTAGCAAATGTTATTTCTTTTAACTATAACTGTATAAACAAAAAGCCCAAAGATAAACCAAAATATCATAAAACTCCTTAGCGCTGTCACCAAGTAATGTGCCCAAAAGAATGGCAGCGTTGCCACGTTATATGGCAATGCCTATCCTCTAATCAAGATAAAACACAGCTCTTAGATCACACAAACACTTTGTGTGACCCTAGTGATGTGTGAGAAACAAGACTTTCAACTCCAAACGACTCTAAGATATAGATAGATCGGCAGTTGCCGACAAGTAACTAGATATATTTTTCCGCTACTTGAAGTTCTCACCGCAGCAGCAGTGCCACACAGCTTCGGCTGGAGCTAGTATATGGGATGGCACAAATAGCGTCTCAAACTATCGGTTTACCAATTTTCTATGGAAATAAAGATATGTCATCTGATCTTTCTAGCCAGTCAGTGCTTGCTTTGGTTTAGCCGGAAAGCCGACAGCGACAAGAGCAAGTCAGACGCAGACATGCTGACTATAGCTACTGTTGATTAATTTTACCCCAGTGGCAGTGATGAGAAGTACAATGGGGAGTGTTTAGATCTAGAAAAGCAGCCAGATGAAAGAAGTAACGAAAGATATTTATGTAAATGTTGAAGAACTGACTTCTTCCAGCGTTTTCATCCGAAATTTGTTCCAAGGGAATAAATATCGGAATAATAAGTGCCCTATGAGCCAAATTTGATCGAATCCATTCAGCTGTTCGAGCATGAAGAAGTAACAAACATACACACTCCAAACTTTCGCCTTAAAAATATTCGTATGATGTTTCGGTGACTTAAACTACTGTTAACATAATATAACTTCCCAATCTCCATCCTGATAGCAATAGCGAGTAGCACACGTAATAGTGCCACATCTCACGTTATCACTACTGGGACAATGTACGCTCATCTCGCCTCAGTTGGTGACTGTAGATCGCGGTGACCACAAGTCAATTCACGTGAGGTGAGCTACATTGGTCTTACTGTACTCTCTCTGTTGTTACATACCATTTCCTTTTTTGAAAACCGTAATTTTCCTTTGTTTTTTTTTTTTTTGTTTTGTGTTTAGTAATTTTATTTTTATTTTCGTGTTTCTATTTGTATATGTGTTTATTTTTTAAAGTGCTCTAGCTGTTTTTTTTTGGCAATTCATGTTTAATACAAATTGATCTGATAATAGAAAGTGTCATGTAATAAGTGCTTTGTTTACTTTTGACTTTTCAGTCATGTTTTCATTTTGTTAATTGGTAATGAGAGGATATAATTGTCTAATTATTTTTATTGGTCTAGTTATGTAATAATATTTTTAATAATCTCTTGGGGCTACTAAATTAAATTGTCAATTATTTTCGACTTGAACCTATTGTAAGCAAAGATGGTTTTGAAAGAAAATATACTAACAGTTCAATGGTTACAACAGTAAGTAGGTATGATATAAAAATAATATCTTCCCTTAGTAAATATGTTTATGATACTTATTAATAATATACATTTTTAATTTTAAAGGGAATATTTATACTTTTTAGTACTTAACTCAAAGAATCCTACTTGTAAGAAATCATTTTATAACCAACATTTGTGATATCTTTCTACAATAATATCCCAAAGTGCTTATCTAACAAAGTCGATTTCAAATGCTACTTTACTAATTAAAACAAACAATCAATTACTAATTCAACAAATATTGCTTAATACTCAAAGTTGGTTTTGAGCGCGAGATACCGGCAATCATGTGACGCTAGTTAGGCAGGCGGCCACGCGCGGCGCCACCGTCGCGGAGTATTTATAGCCAAGTCAATAATATAAGTGAATGCTACAAATGTGCTGTTGACTCCATTAAATAACTGATCCTTATACTTACTTCTTGAGGATTACAGCTGCGTTATGTGATAAACAAAACAATTGACACGCAGTGTTTGTTTTTTAATGGAAAATTTTGTAAAACATGAGGCGTTTCGTTTTTCATCTGAAGTTTTTACTTTTTATATGATAAAATTCGTGTTTTCTTTTTGTATACTTATAAAATACCTTTAAGTTTTGATTGATTAGGTTGAAAAAATATTCAATGTCAACAAGCTAATTTTGATCTAAAGACAGTTACTACGTATGTTTTTTTTATAAATACTTATCAGTTATTCAGTACGTTCTTTTTAATAAAAATAAATATTTATGAAAAGTAAATACCAATATTAATTTTTATGAGTTTATTATAATTTTAAAGGGATAACCAACAGCAATTTATAAATTATAAAACTAAACTGCTTTTTGTTATCCCAATAAAGTTATTATATTTAACACAATTTACAATAATATCGGTACTAAATCAATAGGAGTAACATATACACTACTAACGACGTTGAAATCCACAAATTAATAAACAAAAAAGTACAACCGAATCGAAAACATCTCCTTTTCTTGAAGTTTGTTAAAAATAGCTGGCTGTTAAAAGACAATATAATAGAAACATAATAAAATTTATTTATTTTCTTCTACACCTATGAATTCACTTATGTGCAGCAATTTTTTTTTTTAAACAATAGTTTTTTGGTAGGGAGACAGGGCCCATACTAATTGTGTGTTAAAAATCAATTTAACGAATTAAAGAGCTTAAAAATCACGTTTGTTACAAAAATTTAATTGATTGATTTTAATTCTAATTTACTTTGATGTTAATTTTAAATTATTTTATTTAATCTGATTTCAATTGATTGACTTTGTTTTAATTGTTTTGATGCAATCACGAATATGAATGGATGCAATGATTTTAATGTGTAATATTTTTTAATATATTTATGAGTGATGTAATTCTATTTTTGTACGTAATTTAAATTTTTATGGAATTTGTAATTTATATTCGAATAATTTCCTGAAATAACTAATAATTATTATTAATTAATTTTGAAGGAACACTATTTAGGTAGTATTTTCGCAAACAGTAGCCGCGGTTGTCATCTCATTCACCTCTCTCCAGAAACCTCGCTGTCATCTACTAACTAATGCAGCCACACGTAGCCTCAGATTTGCTCACATCGTCTCTCATCATAATACATTTCAGAATAACAATGTATGTGTCTGCGTAACCTAGAAACGTGTTGTTAACCCCTGCAAATATTGACCGCTAAGCGAGTAAGAGCATGCATCACGGATTCAGGACTTGTCACGAACTATTGTTATGTTACAGTGTTATATAGTTGCTTAGCTCACATGAACTGTCATTTGGTTAACTATCAGAAACATTAACTAGCGTAGCTTACTTATAATGTTTTCTCCATGTACGGCTCATTCTCCTCTCTAGGAGAGGGAATGTGCCGTAATCCGCCCCGTGCACCGGCGCCGGGGCACTTATATGTGGTGGTGATTATGAAACCTCTACAGTCCCGACTAAGTGTTTCGCCTCGTCATTTATGCAGCATACATCGAAGGACTGGAACAACTTGCCTGCTGCGGTCTTCCCGTCCGATTATAATTCAGGTGTCTTCAAGGCTATAGTGAATAGGCTTTTAATAAACAAACGAAAGCTAGCGCACTGTTGCAATTGGTCATTTCTTATGGATAAGAAAGGCTATGTTTACCCTTTAAAAAAAATGATTGATTCTATAATATTAGCATTTTACAATATTAATAGGTATGAAAGGACAGTGTAGACCAGTGATTTTTGTACCCAAAAGCACAAATACTAGTAACAGTACCTAATCCTCGGAGTCAATAGTGTTCTCACATTCACATTATAACAAGAGGGTTTTCAAAAATAAAATTCTGATTTTATCACAATGTTTCCGTTCACCTTTACTAGGCTTCTACTGCTCACACTGGCTAGCAATGGAAAAATAATTGTTTTGGCTTCTGACAACAGCTAAAGATACAAATGACAACCGGTACCAACCATTTAACGTGTTTTCTAAGGCTTCGTATCTTAGAAAAGGTCCCGGTTGGACTCTCAGTATTTATGGAATGGTCACGCATATGCAGATCAACCTCCGAAAGCGTTGTCTTCAACAATTAGCCATACGGCTGTTATTATTTAGTAACGAGCTCCTATGATTGATTTCTCCTTTCCACCCTCAGAAAATATGGCAAATACTTCAAGCACTCTGGAACCAGGCGCGGTAATTCGCCCAGTCATCGACCATGACGGGGTAAAGTTGCTAGCGGAGCGACTCTACGGGATCTCCGTACTAGAGCTGTCAGAACTCAACGGCTACGATGACAAGAACTACAAAATAGTTGAGGACCCCAACGTGAAGAACCCACTGATCACGACCCATTGTGAACATGGATATGTGTTGAAGATCATGAACTCCTTGGAGTCTCAAAATGTGGGAGTAATTGATGCCCAGAATGAGATTATGAATTTTTTGGGTAAGTGCTTTTGAATTTTATACATTTTTCTTTCTTGCTTTACGTTTGAGCAGTATTGGTTAATGGTTAAATCCAGGGTCCGAATAAAATATTCTTGGTTTTTTAGTGAATGTGGAGTGACTCAAAATACTTTTTGCTACTGTATACAATACTCTTGTCTGAATTTGGCCGAAGTTTCAAAAAGTTCGTATCCTTCACTTATAGTGAAACTGAAAAAAACTTACGACGTGCGATGTAGCTTACACATAACTATCAACCTGTGCTGGAATAATACAAGTCCAGTGTATTTGTGATAAAATATACAGACCTATATTTTACATATAACCATTTGGCATAAAATTACTGCAATTGTATAGAGTTAAATCTCAAATCTATATTGCAATCTAAAATGTTGTTGTAATAAAGACTATAATCAAGTTTAGTGTCCAATCTGTATCGCAATCCATATCGTATACAGGGTTATTTGTAAAACACTAACCATCTTGCAGAACTGTATCCAACATCATAAACAAGAAATTTTGTTCTATGACTTTTTACAAAACATAGTTCATTTACCAAAAACAAACCTTCAAGATTTCGTTGTTCTATCTAGTACATTTCAACTTTGTATTTTCCTACACCTACTATGTCTATATAACGCGACGCAAGCGCATCAAGCCCCCCGCCGCTCGATACCCGCTCCCCTTAGCTATTGTACTATCGCTTGCTTCGCGTAGACTTCGTAATATTTAGAACGTTCAGTTTAAATATTTTTATTTTTGTATGAAAATATGAAAAAAAATATAATATTTTTTTTAAAGTCATAGAATAAAAGTTATTTATGATGTTAGTAACATTGTTGTGCGAGGTTGTCTGTGTTTTACAAATATCCCTGTATAATCATAGGTTAAACTACCACTGGTTCATCACCACAGCTCTCAAAACGGTGAAGGAAAACATCGTGAGGAGACCGGCATGTCCTAGAGCCAAAAATTCGTTGACATGTGACATTCACCAACCCGCACTAGGCCCGCGAGGTGGATTACGGCCCATTCCCTCTCCTAGAGAGGAGGCCTGAGTCCCAGCAGTGGGAACATTAAAAATGCTGACGATGATGATGATGCTGATGACACACTATTCTTACTTGAACTATTGACCACCTCTAATCTCTTAACCTTTCAGCCACTCGCTCCATAACCTGCCCGAAGCCGATCCGTAACGTGTACGGCCACCTGCACTCCATAGAGAGCATCGGAGGCAAGGCGCACGCGGTCAGACTGCTGGAGTACGTGCCAGGAGACCTGCTGCAAGGGGTTCCCAAGTCTGAAGCGCTGTTCTATCAGCTGGGAGAGTTCGTCGCTAACCTGGACAACAAACTGCAGGTTAGTTAGTCATGATCATCTTTTAAGTATTCCGTACCTCAAAAGTAAAAAAACTGAACCCTTATAGGATGACTTTGTTGTCCGGCCGTCCGTCTGTCTGTCAATACCCTTTATCTCGAGAAGGCGTGGAGGTATCGAGTTGAAATTAAAACTATATACTCAGGTCTGCGGTCCTTTAAGCTGTGAAAAAATAAAACTTCTAAGTTAACGTTTAAAAAAGATACGGCCGTTTACGTCGCAAAAAAACGTATACTTTTATACTCTCAAAGATCGATATTCATAGGGTACTTCCCGTTGTTGACCCAGAATCCTGAAATTTGGCACAAAGCAAGGTCTATCGCCTGGATGGGTTTGAACCTGCGACCTACAACTCGTAAGTCGGGGCCATTACCACTCGGCCAACACTGCTCAAACTTCTTTGAAGTATAAATAAGTTAGAAGGCTTATTCTAAAGACTTTCTTCGCCCGGGTGGAATATTAATAGAATTTATCCTACTAATGAAATATTCTTTTGCACATTGATATATTACTACACAATGGTAGTTTCCAATCTGCATACATACCGAACTATGGTAGTTAGTGAGACAGCTCAAGGTTTTAGCAATTTGTATTGTACTCTCGTTACCAGTCTGTCGTGTATATAACACGATGTAGATAATCTACCTGTTGCATGCGCTCGGTGACTGAAAAATATTTGATATCCCATAATTAGCATGGATATCGTGGGAAACAAGCATTTGTATTGTTTTTGACTGGCCTGTTGGTCTAGTGGTTAGTGACCCTGACTGCTATGCCGGAGGTCGTGGATTCGATTCCCACCCAGGACAAATATTTGTGTGATGAGCGTGATCATTTGCTCTGTGTCTGGGTGTAATTTATCTATAATATGTATGTATTTAGAAATATATATGTATATTTATCAGTTGTCTAGTACCCATAACACAAGCTCTGCTTAGCTTGGGACTAGACGGCGTTGTGTGATTGTTGTGTGGAATATTATATTATTATTATATTTTTATGCCTCTAAATACAGTTATAAGTCTAAGTTACGCTGAAACATTAACTTCATCATCGTCATCATCATCATCATCATTTCAGCCGAAGGTCGTCCACTGTTAGAAAGCAACGACTAGACCTTTTAACTTATAACACGCGCACCCTCCGGTCAGATGAGAAGATCGCCGAACTCGATTAAGAATTGAGCAGGTTGTGATGGAGTATTGTGCGATTATCTGAAGTCCAAAGACAGGATTTTTTTTTATCTGTTATAAACTAGTACTTGACTGCGATCTCGCCTGATGGTAAGCAGTGATGCAAACGTTGATGGTGAGACGCACTAGTTTATTAAGATAATTCCAAAATATGGTAACCTGCTTTATTCCCGGGAGGGTGACCAGCAGTCCCGGGGTGGTGTCGAGTTTATCGTCCACAAGTCCCTCGTGAACAAGATGGTGAGGGTCGAGAGTGTGTCGACCAGGGTGGCGTCCCTTATGCTCAGAATATCATTGAGATATTTGCTGAAGGTTATACAGGTTTACGCCCCGACTTAGACACACCCCGACGACGAAGTGGAGTCCATGTATGAGAAAGATGAGGATACATCCAAAGCCATGCATGGTTCTAAGACTTACTCCATCCTGGTCATAAGGGACTTTAATGCGAAACTGTACAAACGAGTCGGTGTAGACGAAAAGGCTCTCTGATCAAACTGTCGAACTCTTGAAAGAGAGGCGTAAAATGATTCTGCAGTCTTCAGACGATGCGTGCATCTGTCAGCTGCTCAATAGGCGGATCTCCAAGATCTTAAAATGTGTCATTTTTTAATACCGAATGGATTAAAGACGCGATCGAGTGGCATAAGGGCTCAGGGGTTTTTGCAAGAAATCTGTCTATTGGGCAGAGCCAGCTCTCGAAACTGAAGATCGACGATGCCAGAGTCATATCCGCAAAATCGGAGTTTCTGGGAGAGATCGAGGCATTCTATGGACAGTTGTATACGCCAATCACTAAACCCACTGCAAATCTAGCAAACGACCCAAGAGCTAGATTGAGCCGACACTATACATACCGAAGATATCCCGGACGTCAGCCTGTACGAGATTAGGATGGCTCTGAAGCAGCTTAAAAACAACAAGACGTCGGTTGACGATGGAATTTCTGTCAGCTATGATGATGATAACGTCCACTGTTGGACATAGGCCTCCCCCAAGTGTCATCACAACGAACAGTCTTATGCGTCTCGCATCCACTCACACACAGTGACACAGTGACTCTGACCAGGTCATCCGTCCACCTTGTGGGAGGCCTTCTCACGCTGCGTTTTGCAGTGCACGGTCGCCACTCTAGAATCTTTTGACACTTAATGTTTCAAAACATTTTTAGTTTCGAAAGATTTGTTAAATTATTTGTTGCTATTTAAGAAGCGATTGATATTGTCTAAAGTTGTCTAAAGTTTTTTTTTGCATTTTGCAATACAAACTCAAGTTTTACGTTGATTAAAATATGATTGGCAGCCTTGATATATATGTATTTACTGAATTATAAATCAAAATGAAATGTATGAAATTCCGTGAGATGAATGTTTGACTGTGTCTACTATTTATTAAATAACCTCTAAATTCCTGCGCGACGTATGATTTGTCTGTTTCAATTTTAATTATTGTTTATTGTCTCTATTTTATTATTTTGTCTTTTTTGTATTCTGTTTGTATTTAAATGGCTGCCGTTCTGTTTAAATAAAATAAATAGAACTCTCTAAGTCATGCCAAAAAAAAGATTGATAGATTGTGTGACAGCTGATGAGATAAAATGGAGGAAAAAAATCTACTCTATTGCGTCGACTATAAGTTTGAACTTGTGATTAAACTTTTGAATGTCTTAAATTACACAGTTCGATATAAGCAAATGTCTTTCTATTGTGTCTCTAATTACGGCATCCGATGAGTTAAACGAATGTGTTCCTCAGAACTTTAACCACTCCGGGCTGGTGTCCCGCGAGCACATGTGGATGCTGACGAAGGTGCCCGACCTGGACAAGTTCAAGTACGTCATCAAGGACGCCGAGAAACTCGACCTGGCTGAGGAGGTAAGGAACATGTATTTATTCTGGTCGTTAACACAGTGGTGGTTTTGGTGATTTAGGTTTTATTTTCCCCTTGATACACGACGGTACAGCTCAGCAGCCACACTGTTGCTGTATCGTCGATATAGATTTAGGTTTTACGAATTTACTACTCATTAAGAAAAATACATAGTTTACTTAATAGTGAGCTTAACTAATAGTAATACATACGAGGAGATATATTACATACAGCGATCGAGTAATTTTAAGTTTATTTTATCATAAATGTATTTCATTAATGCAAGAAATTTACTATCCTTAATATTATTTGTTAGATTTGCTCCTTCATACGTGATCGCTTTTTTTGTCGTAGTTAGTTCTGTGATAAACTATGATAGAACGATTTTTTATATCAGTTTTACCTTGTGAGGTAATAGGTGTGCGTTACCATTCGAGTATCTACAATATATTATTATATTGAACGTTTTTATAGTAGTATGAATATGATAGTCACACTAATTACAAGATAAAAAAAGGGGCAGAAAATATGGAAACCATCCATCTTTTCTGCCTCTTTTCTTGTAATTGTGATGTATGATGTATGAAAAATGTTATTATGATGGACCAATGTGTAGTGGAAATGCCGGCCGACCTTGAACTGATAACGATGACCTTATTGGGAATGACTGTAACTTCCGACCGGTGAGCGAGTGTGACCAGAATATGTGAGCACGTGAATAGCTATACAAGTTAATTTATAAAATTCTAGCAGGTGTAATTTGAGGACAGGATGCATGTTCTGTCATCGGAAGAAAAAATAGGTAAATGAATAAATAGAAATAATAAAAAAAAGGCTAGAGTGAATAGGCTCTTAATAAACTAGTGCGCCTCACCATCAACGATTGCATTACTGCTTACCATCAGGTGTGGGATCGCAGTCAAGCACTAGTTTATATCAGATATTAAAAAAAAAGCGTTTCAGAGGGTGTGTGAATCTTTATTACTGCGGGCCTTGAGAATATTATTAGCTTTCTTTATTTTTTCCCTATCCGTCAAGTTTCGTTTGTCAATTTTTTTTAAATCTTTTATTAACTAGTACTTGACTGCGATCCCGCCTGATGGTAAGCAGTGATGCAATCGTTGATGGTGAGGCACACTAGTTTATTAAGAGCCTATTCACTCTAGCCTTGAAGACATCATTTCAGATATCTATAATTTCACGACATCGAGAGGTAGCCAAATTCTAAACTTTCAACCTAATTCACAAACCTCTAGGGCACAATATTGTCTAATCGCTGAAGGTCCACGCTAGGGTATACCTGACAGGTTTGCCTGTACAGTTGAGTTTAACAGGTAAACAGGAGCGTGTATGTTGCACAGCTGTGCAGGATTCCATACCAATTCACCTTTTTTTTTCCTTATTATTAAGAATAAATTTCTTAATAATTGATTACAATCTAGCCTAAAAGACTAATAAGTAATTTAACTCTAACTTATTTTTATACCGTTTTGCTTAAACTAAGAATAGCGTCCTTTAGCACTTATAGAAGTCCATAGCACTTTCTTAGAGTCTGATATTGATAAAAACACTTTGTTCATGTGTAATATGCATAGCACAGAATTGATCACTATTATACACTAATTTTAAACACTACACTAACTCAAAAGGTTTAGTTCTTTTTAGTCTACGCACTAGATCCGTATTGTCTAACAGCTGTTTAAAAGTTGCCAATTCACCTGACAGGTATAACTGTGCAGGCAGACTTGTCAGGTATACCCTAGCGTGTATACCTTAGCACACAATTTATATAATAATTTTAACTTAAAAAGCGATCATGTGTGTCTGTGTGTCAAGCCCAAAGATTTTATACATATCCTACTAGGACCTGGATCTTGCGTGACCAGAGGGCTGACTCGTTCTTCGCTCAAAGAATTAGCATTGCCATTCAACGTGGTAATGCTGCCAGTCTTCTGGACACATTATCGGATGACAGCGATGTTGAGGAGTACGCCTGAGTACACTTTGTGTTTTTGTATTTTATTTATACACGTTGTATTTATTTAGGTTTATTATAAATAGTTTAAGTTTGTTTGTTTGTTTATGTAGAGTAACGAATTATTTATAATAAAAGTCCTACTAGGTCAAGCCTAGATTTAATCACATAAGCCTATGGCAATGTCAGATCTATTAAAGTAATTTACGAGTATGTATCCAAGTTTATATGCATATCTAAACTACGGTATAAGACATGCTCCATGTCCAAGCTATTCAAACCTTATTTACTACGGTTAAATATTATGTTTATCGGACCTCATTTACATATATAACCTTAACAGCGAGGTAAGACTTCGTTATCAGTTGTATTAAACATTGATTTATTCACCTCTCTTTATTGTAGTTATTCCTTGAAAATGACAAAACATTACTATTGTATTGATAGATGATAAAATAATATTTATTTTAGAAGTTGGTTTAAAAACACTTTTACAAAACAATTTTTTTTCGTTCCCTGAGAAGAAACACCGAAACCGACTCAGGGGTCAAAGTCTCTTTTAAAGTCCATACAGTAAATATGTAATGGTCAAATCACATGAGAACCATGCAGATTAGTCTGAGATGGTCTTTTGAAGAAATAACCATACAGATTTGAGTGGACCTGTCCAGTACGTGCAAGCATTTGTCAGTATTCGCAAAGCTCAACTCCAGGACTACGAAGGAGCTCAACGACTTGATGAATAATAACAAGGAAAAGACATTTGGGTAGGCCGCAGAAAATATCCAAATTGCCAGATATACGTTTACGAGAAAAAAAAAGCAATCAACATAGTATTACTTACCTCCTTACTCTAGCTTGATATTTTAAGCGAAATAGCACTGGAAACCAGTAAGAATAAGTGCCAAAGCTCTCTGTAAGGTATTTGATCCCAAGCAGTACTAAATACATTGTTAGGATGCTACACTAAGCTTGAGATTGGGCTTTCAGGTCGGCTTCCAGTCTATCCATCAACGTTTCTTCAGTCATCAATATTTCTGCTATGCCAGAGGTCGTGGGTCGATTCCCACCTAGGACAAATGTTGCTTTGATGAGCATGATTATTTTGTTCTGTGTATGGGTGTAATTTATCTATATAATAATATGTACCGCAGACTACCCACTTTTTTAGTTGAAGTTCTCATATTCCGTCCCAAGGTTGTCTGGAAGACATCGCTTTCAGCAATAAGACTGCTATTGTACAACATAGGTTTAAGTTTCTGTAAAACTGTACTATTTTGGTATACAATATAGTTTATTCTATTCTATTCTATTCCATGTGTGTGTTTAGAACATAAATATGGTCATTAGTTGTCTAGTACTATTAACACAAGCTCTGCTTAGCTTGGGACTAGACAGCGTTATGTGATAGTTGAGGAATATAACTATAATTATTTCAGCTAAACGTCTAGCCAGCTTGACACTAATTACCAAAATTTTATATGATACGATGAGTATTATTTTGACCTGCACCACCTAATAAACTTGTTTACACGATATTCCTTGCCTCCCTTGTTATAAAAATGGCCAATTGTAGTAGTAGATGTTTTATTTATTTGTTTCTGAAATACATATTATTATTTTTTGTTTTGTTAATTAATTAACAACCATTTTATGCCAGGGATGAAACCACGGATATCGATGAAACGCATGTTACTTTAGTTATGAGTTAACATGTGGATGGATGGAGAGGCAGGCAAAGAAAAGATGGATGGATTGTGTGATATCAAAGAAAAGAGAGTAATTAGTGATTGCGTGCTGAGTGACAGGGCAGAAACGAAGAAAAAAAAACGTGTTGCGCTGACCCTAAATAAACGGTACAAGGGCAGGAAGATGATGACAGCCATTTTTTAAGTGGAGTTACTATTCCAATATGACGATGAAAAAGACTTAATTTGTATTTGATAGCACTTGTATGTTGTCAGGTAATCGAAGAGTTCAAGTACGCGGTGGTGCCGCGCCTGGACGAGCTGGAGAAGGGCGTCATCCATGGAGACGTCAACGAGATGAACGTCATCGTGGGGCTCAAGCCGGGAGTCAGGTGAGTGTGTTACAAGATTCATCATTTCAGGCGAAAGACGCCACAAAGACCGATCCGTCGTCTCACAACTTAAGTGGTAGTTGGCAGGGCACATTATGTTAATCCACACTATTAAATTAAAGAGGTAAAGTGTCTTTGTTACTGTACCCACCCTCTGGATTGAAAAATACTGGACCCCACAACATAGGGACTCCTAGGTTCAGTGCTACGCTTGAGGTTTGTGAATTTAATGAGACTTTTTTTTTAATACTAAGCATCACGTGTAGAATATCCAAAAAAGGTACTTACATCAGTCTTAACATAACATTTTAATAAATAACTCTTTTATCACAACAGATTGTTGGTTTGTTTATTTTCCACGCTATTGCAAAGATAATGCGGCATCCCAGAATATCTTATCACGAGATTGAAATGATGAAACACCATTGAGATAACGTTTTGTATATACAGTGCACTTATATGTACTCAATTTATGAAAAAAAGGAGCGTCTTTCTGCATTTCCAATCTTTATTTTGTTTTTGCTATTCGATAACAGATGGCGTTTTTTTTAAATGATACTAAATGTTTACTATTTAATTTAGGGCCCGGAAACCATCAGTGTTGAAGGTATGCTCTCAGATTCTTAACGGAATATTGTTGAGGTGAGCCAAGCATGTTCATACTCTCTCAAACCTGGAATTATAGATGTTGTTGGCTTCAAAAGTGATAATTCTTTCTTGCTTCAACACTCAGCACTGATGTGGTAGGTATGAGGTTGGTTGGGGATGTGGTAATTTAACGCAAATCTCTGTTTACTAAGTCTTCGTTGATGTAATGCATGCGGAATAAATAAACTATTTTATTTATTTAGTTATCTTCGTATTGATTGATGAACCAAACAAGACAGATGCTTAATCATTTTTAGGACTCTACCATAGAAATATTTCTTATATCTATGGACTCCACAAATGACTTTAATGCGATCGTATAAAAACTACGAAAATTTCATTCCACAGCAAAACCGACTACCGTATCACAGGTATCATCGACTTTGGAGATATCCAGTATTCCTACTACGTTTTCGAAGTGGCAATCACGATGACTTACATGATGCTGATCACCGGAGACCCTCGAGTTGGGGGATACGTCCTGGCTGGTTACACCGTCAACAGGCGCCTGCCTGATGAAGAATATAGGCTGCTGAAGGTAAAAACAAAAAAAAGACTAGTGTGTTTATTCAATAACAGATGGCAGCACAAGTTTGTAGTAAGCTGCTGCTCTAATTAGTTTTAGTATATGACAATAGATGGCTACACATGTTGCCAGTAAAGTAAGTCTTAATAGTTCCGCTATTCCTTCATAGATGTCGCTAGTAGGATACATTTAATTTTAAATATCTGTTTCTCTGTTCACAGACGCTGATCTCAGCCCGCCTAGTCCAGAGCCTAATTCTTGGCGCTTACACCCTGGAGCAAGATCCAAACAACACTTACGTTACATCAACAGAGAGAGCCAATGGCTGGGAATTGTTGAAGAAGATCCGTAAATCGAAACCGACGGAAGATTCTGACCCTACTGACTGGAAGGAGATTGCTAATGAGTACTTGACAAGGAGCTAATTTATGTTGAAAATGATAACAAAAAAAGTAAAAAAAATATCGTTTTGAATTCGTGTTAGTTTTTCAAAATCGTCTAACTTAATAATGTAGTTGAACACGGTCACGGCCAGAGTTCATAGAGCCAGTTTTGATAATTGACCTGTAATTTTGAGGATTTTACATGAATTTGAATGTCTGATTATTTAATTTGTAATTAATTACGTTATAATAATGCCCTATTATAAGTAAATAAGAACAAAATACTATAAGTATTAAAGGCCACGTTATATATTCACAATAATAAAAATATGCAATAAGTACAAGAAATCAATAAATATTGTTACATAGATGTTTTATTAGAGATATTTTTATAGATGTTAAATATTTTTTTAATGTTAAGAAAAGTAGTGAATAAAGACTACTAATAACATCAAAAACCAAACTGTTTCATTCTGAACTCTTGTTAGGTTGATTTAGTTTATAGTTTTAAAATTGGAGATCGTTTGTCTTGGTACGGCCATGTAAAGAGCTGAAACGCGCGTTACTAAAAGAGTTATTCAAGTATACAAGTGGATGGATGGAGAGGGAGAGGAAGTCCCGGGAAAAACGGATGGATTATGTGAGAAGTGATATGAAAGAAAAAAATAAGAAAGGTAAAGATAGCATGACGGCTGACTAGACAGAATGGAAGGAAAGATGTGTAGCGCCGGGCCAACATAAAACGAGATAACAGCAGTAAGATGATTTATTTATTTAGGTTCACCTACAGCATAAAACAAATCATAGGTACTAATCTAATAAACGAGTACATGACAATTACGGGTAAACACAACATTTACAGTATACATGCCAGCTTACCGCTTAGTTATTAAGGTATTTTTTTGTACACTGATCTTCTTCTACTTCTTAGAGGTAGATGGGTAATGAAATATCAAGCAATGATGTGGTGGGTAGTGCTTAGACCACGCTTTCTTGACTTATTTTCCAGGATATAGCTACCAGAACACAAAATGAAAAAGCAGGCAAATCGTAAAAGATCTTCAGAAAACTTTAAAATAATAGTGTTTATATAACTATCCCCGTACAGTCTCAACCTTAACTTCTTTCAATAGATTTACACAAAAAGCGTAACGACAGCTCATCAATAACCCATGGCTATCAATGGTCGTCAATGGCGGACCACACACATCATATTATGCGGAACATTATGTTACTTTTATTACCTTTTATATCGTAATGGAGCATTTATTTAAAAACCTGTTGTGTTTATGATGTATGGCATAAAATATGTGATTAATTGTTGCTGTTATAAGAAGCCTAATATATTATTATTGCTATCGCACCTCAAATAGATATACTAACGTTATTGTCATATTTATTAGTGATCATTATTATACAACTTTTTCAAATAATGTTCCAATCGGTTATTAGACGTATAAAAATATACATAATAAAAGCAAATAATTTTAAATCAGCGCCATCTAGTAGCTAGTAGCAGTACTAAATTTGCAATCCACATATTTTTTTATGTTTTCAATGATCATCTTTCCCTCAGTATTGGCAATAAATTGGAGTTTTATTTATATTTTATACGAAACAGACATGATGTGGTTATAAGTGACTGATGAGAAAACTTGATAAAGCAGGCAGTGCCTCTGTCGGCAAAATGTTGAACTAAGTCTTGCTTTTTACCGCCATTGAATTTTAGATTATTTTATTTTATTGGTTAGTTCATTTTATGTAAGATTTATGTACTATTATCATAAATAAAAACATTGCTGGCTGTTATTTTAATCGTAAAATAGTGTAACTATATAAGGAGTGCAATAAATCTTAAAACGCAACAACTTAAAAATTAACCATCCAACGAATTACACGAACACATTAAAATACCTTCGCCCTTTAAGCGAAAACAGAACTAATTAAAACGCAAATATTCAAAAAAACACAGTAAAAATATAAAGATGCAACTTCTCATAAACTAATTACAATTAATTAAGCTTACAAAGGCAAAAATTATCACTTTTTACTCTTGCAACACTGATTGGGTTTTTTATGGTGTCCTGTTTAATTATGCAAGCGGCGCACTCTCGTTGAAGCCTCTTCGGTAACCAATACATTACGATATGGCGAGTTAAAAAAACCTAATTAAATTGAAAGTAATTATTTAGTTGATTAAATTGGTTTCGTACAAGGGTATAGCCGTATGTGGGTGTAATGTAAGTGGTGATAGGAGGCTTTACAAATGAAGCTGACAGGATTAGCGAGGGATTATTTGAAACAGTTACTGAGATAGTTCGAAGGGACACGGAAAAAAAAGGTACCTATTTTTAGTCAGTAAAAGAGAACACAAAGCCTTGCCATTTGGAATAAGGTGATCTGATAAAGAACTAGAATAGTCGATATGGCTAAAAGATTGAGCCAGATCAAGTTGTATTAGACCTGTCGTATTAGCCAATATATTTCTGGGTGGGACGTGTTCCCACCTCATGGTAAGCAGTGATGCAATCGTTAGTGGTGAGGCACACTAGTTAATTAGAGCCACTCTTGCCTTGAAGACACCCATAATAATAAATCGGACGGGATGTCCGCAGCAGGCAATTGTTCCAGTCCTTCGATGTAGACGGTATAAACGACTAGGCAGAAACGCAGTCTAAAGACTGTGGAGGTCACTGGAGGTGTTAGCAATGTAAGGGTTGGACACTCGCCGAGCGTCAGGTTTTCTTCATGGTAGAAAGGTAACGGCGGAATAAAGTCATGAAATTATTGCGCACACTCTCCAAAATATATCCTATAAAATAACGCAAAGTCTGGCTATCTTACGCCTGTGCTCCAGGCTTTATGGATTGAATAAAATTAAATACATATATCACAAAAATCACGACATCCCAAACGTAGAAACATACCTAAATCTATTGGTACCTACTCTTATCGCTGGCCGCGGGTTCGTAGGCGACAACCGGTAGCCCGCCATCTGACTGCCAGTAAAGACCAAGCCTGAGTCGAAGCCGCGTTATGTTCCACGCACGCCTTTAGAAGATATCAGAAAAACCTAGAGGTCCCGGTAGAGCTGCGAGAACGGTTAAAAGAGTAACAGCGGCCCTAGAATGTAAAAGATAAATAATGGAATATTATATAGGCGAATTTAATTCAGTAAAAACTTTGACACGCTCTCTCTCTCGTTCCACAAATTGTAGGAGAAGCCTATTGATGATTTCCCACCTTAAAAAGACGTCTCATCGCTAACAGCGTTATCTATTACGGCCTACTTACGCGCAGCGAGCGGCGCGACGAGCGGGGCTGCATTGTAAGCGGGCGCGCGACGCTATGAGCGACGACTCGTGGCGTGCTTTAATCATTTTCATACTTTTGTCCTCACCGCTCATCGCCCCGCGCTTAGCTCCCGCTCACACCGGCTAGTTCATGAACGGGCCGTTAGAAAATGTACCTCTTTCATTTTGAATTCTAATCCGAACTTGATCCAGCAGCAGGTCGCAGCATTGCAGAATCTCTCGGCTCTATTTTTGACTACACCAGCTAATTACAAGCCGTCTAGGCCGCGTGGCGTCACCGCGGAGGTCGTGATCTTACGTCAAAATAGCGGTCTTAAACCCCAGTAATTAATCATTCATCTAACATTGATAATTATGCGTAATTATAGAGAAGAGCGATTAAAAATATTACGTACAAAAAATATATAGGTATATATAAGTGAAAATAAAAAATAGGATCAGGTTTTAAAAAAAATTAAATGCATATTAGATATTATGTAGATTTTTGCTTTCGACTTTCGATTTTTTTGCTGTGGGATTCCCAAATTGACAGTTTCTGTTGAACTCGGTCACCAAATCGGTAATTTTTTTTTTATTGCTTTTGAAAACACCCGAATGTGCTTTGGACATTCTGGTTCCCAGGTTGAAGTTCAAAATTATATTAGATAGGAAAGTACGTTACTCATTTTACCGTAGTTACTAAAACTGTCCACAGGTTTTCCGTGAACATCCACCTAGACAAAGGGCGTCCTACAATTCCATCCTTATACTTCTCACAAGCTGTCTTCTTCTCAGAATTGGACAAAAGACTATTCTGATGGCGTTCCCCCTATAGGTACGTAACGTATAATATGACAATGACTTTTCCTGCAGAGAAGTTGGGCATGCCATAATTATGGTGGTAAGTGCCCTCTTTGAGAAGTGGTTGGAAAAACAACACGGCGTCCGTCCCCGATTTCCGGCCACCGAAAGCGCGGGTTTGCGGACAGAGAGCAATGGGTAGCTCGCCGTCCGTCCGTCTGGTGACTGTCCCGACTTAGCCCAAGTCGTCGATGGCGCGTAGTGTTCCCGCGCGTCTCAAGGAGTAGTCAGCCACCGTAGAGGCCCAGCAAGGACGAACCCTTCTAGGGCCATGGTGCGAAAGAGATCCCCGGGGCCCTGGAACAATAGCAAAAAAGGATGTGAAGTGGGTTTTTAGTCAGTAAAAGTCTGACATTGTCTCCCGCTCCGCTCAAGTCAATAAACCTGTGGAGAAGTGGGCAGGTAGGTTATGTAAGCCGGTTGATACCAGTGGCGTGCCCGCCATAGAAGCCAAAAAGCCTGGCTTGCCCTACCAAAACCTCACCTAATTCATAGAACACGACCAATCAATTAATTATCACAAAAATCTAAACTTTAAACTTCGCGCGCTTACGCGGTTACGCTAAGTTGCCACTGTGTTATGTGAAATTCAAAAATCATTCATAAGACGATACCAGGGCGAAGCGAGGATGCCATTCTGAGCGAAATCTCTCCGATCTCACTCTAACACTTAACAAAAGAAAGAGATGAACACTAATGTGTTGTTGTCTTTTTCTGCCTCAAAGGCTTTTATGAGGCTTTATCTTCTATCTCAACTTTTGATATAAATACGTCAAATTTTGAGTGTGTGTGGGTGTAATTTGTTATTGTGTGCAAATCCTCGTCGAACATTTTGTTCTAAAAAAAAGCAGGGCTTTGGTAAATTTATGAATGACAGAAATTTTTACGCATATTATAATACGAGGCGCCCTCTATGACGCGTAAAGTTGTACGAACTAAAAAGTACTCAGTTCAAATTTGCTTTGATCGGTTATCGTGTTGTACGTAATTATTGTTTTGTTTTTTTTTGTTTTCCGTCATTTAACAGTTTATGAATTCGGAAACTATACTTGTGGTTGTGTGTGGATATTATTATGTGTGGAATTGATATCAATGGCCAGGTAGGGTTTGAGTTTTAAAGATAAATATAATCTTGTAACTTTACTATTTTGAATATTTCTCAGAAAAGTTAATAACAATGCTTGGAATACATCAGGTATGACTCAAATAACTTTGCTAGTGCCATGAAAATTCTCAAAAGTACCTACTTGAACGCTGTTATTTCCTTCTTTAAACATGGCTTTGACTTTGACTTTGGTAAACCGCCAATAGAAAGTTGGTTCTCTTTCTCGACAGTTAAGTGATAAGTGTGTTTTAAAAAAGCGAACAACGAAAAGCTACCGCTGTTTCAATTGTGAGTATTTGCCAATAATATTACATATTATTATAACGAACAAGTGTTTGAAACACCAAGATTTAAAAAAATATGTATTAGTTACACATTCATAACTAGATGGCGTTGGCGTCAAAACAGTAACATTAGATCAGTACCTAGTACTCGGTTGTTTTATTTCACAGTCAACTCAACCTTACATTAAATATTCATTATGTTCAAATTAATCGTTATACCTAATAGTATTGGCTGACCATCCCGGCCGGCCGGTAGGTACTCGACAACAAGAGCGGCTTTCCGAATTATCTTTGATTGCAATTGAAAATCAGCTGTTGGTAGAATAACGTTCACAAACTTTTTACGCTGGTTTAAGTAATACAATCATTTTTAAATAAAGATAGACAATTTGAATTAGAATACGATTTTTTTTTTCTATTCATGTACCTATTCAAACTTTACGATTATTGGTATGATGATAAAGTTGTTGTGGTGAAGCTTTTGTTATCATTATTTATTACTTACTATTAACATTATAATTGTTAATAGTAGTGGAGCAATTCAGAAAAATCAGCATTACTGCACTGATGACACGTGGTAGCACGAGATTTTTTTTTAATAGGTAAGTAGTAGTTAGGTCAAGATTCCTTGGCTTGCCCCATGTTAAGGTATCAGGCACGCCACTGGATGATACCATTTAATTTAACTACTGCTGCTGGATTATAAGACAGAACCCAAGTGGGTTTTAGTCCATTCATCCATCCGAGATTATATGTAACACATAATATGATTTAAAAGAGTGTCCATGGAGTTTCTTGCACGTTCTTCTCCATATAAATCTACGCTTTGGAACGTGCAATTCAGCTTCACTTTTCTTGGACTGTCCGACATTTGACTATTCAAAAGTGCCTGCAAATGGGCTATCTACACTAATATAATAAAGAGGTAAAGTTTGTTTTTTGTTTGTTTGTAGAAAGTACTGCCCCCCAAGATACACGGTAAATTGATCAACTAACAACTTGGCTAGCCAAGTTATCACCGTTTCGTTTGCGTCGAACGCTTCGAGTTGGCCGCATCGCTGAATCTTTTGTTCTGATCACGCGACTGAGCGTTGAGATGACGTCATTCGGTCATTCCCATACATTTGAAGCTTTCTACTAGCGTTAAATATTGCAGATTAGCAACTTGGCAGGGGTACTGGACCGATTGCTAAAATTCTTTCAACGATAGAAAGCTGCTTTATTTCTAAGTGACATGGACCAAATTTTATGTACGCGAGCGAAGCTGCGGGCAAAAGCTAGTTAGAAATAAAAACTTTTGAATTTGAGTCCCTTATTCTCCACCTAGAATGAAAGAACTTACATAAAGATTTCCCCGCCATAAAGAAAGATATATATGTAAGTTTTTCCGAGTAAGTTACGGTCAGAATCCAGTCCAAAGAAATGCAGATAAATACGAATCTTCACGAATAAGGGACCTACCGTCATTATCCTCCACAATCCAATTACCGCGTAATACCGATATCCTTACTGCGATGACAGTATTTCTTATCTTTGCAATATTTATGAACATATCGGACCACATTCAGGCATCGGGGCTAGTACGTCATTACTACTCCCTAATGATTTATAATTAAAGAGTAACGGAGTACCCCCGCTGGGCGCTGACTTCCTGGTATCTAGTTATGTTAAGATTTTTTTAAAGGAATGTTATTTTTATATACTTAGTGACAAGGAGAAAATGTGATTGTCATCAAAAATTTTTTTTTTTAATAATGGATGGCGAAGCCAGTACAAGTGCCAGTGATAACACACACCCGCCGTTAGAATTCGGGTACGCTAGTGTAAGACAACATAGTTGCAGATAAGGAGTTCAGTTAATAACCAAAAGAATACTTTTTGTTTATCCAGTTTTCCAAGTGAAGATTATTTGTTGATTTATTAAATTATTTTATGTTGGATTGCACGATCGTCAATAAAGGTTCGCCATCCCTGGTCTAGAAGCTTTTGGATAAGAAAGAAGTCCTGGGGTCGATCCCTAGCCGAGAAAAGTGACATTAGTTTTTCCTTTCAGACATTTAGATTCTAAAGTATTTATATCATATTTTCTCCATCCATACGCTTATTATTTATTATTATTATATAATGTATATAATCCATACGCTTACTCGGGCATGAAAATATCACAATCATATCTTTAGTACGATGTTCTTTATTTTCTTAAGTGGTTCTAATATTTAATCAATACCTACAGATATTAAAACGGTTAATATTAACAAAAAAAAAAATCTTTAATTCATTTTAAATTCTTTATTGTACAAAAAAAAAACATAACAGAATATATAGTGATACAGACAGTTCATATACAAAGGCGAACTTAACAATGAGTTTTATAAACTAGTACTTGACTGCGATCCCGCTTGATGGTAAGCAGTGATGCAATCGTTGATGGTGAGGCGCACTAGTTTATTAAGAACCTATTCACTCTAGCCTTGAAGACACCTAAATTATAATCAGACGAGAAGACCGCAGCAGGCAAACTGTCCCTCGATGTATGCGGTATAAATGACGAGGCGAAACGCTTAGTCCGGACCGTAGATGTTTCAACAACGTAACGGTGGATACTTGCTGTGCGTCGGTTTGTCCGATGGTAGAAATGAGATGGCGGAATCAAGTCATGCAATTCCTGCGTACATTCTCCAAAATGCAACCTGTAAAACACCGAAAGGCTGGAAGAAAACTTTGAGTTGTAGAGACAGAACATATTCGAGGGTAGGATCCAGTGCACAAAATAAACCTACATAACTAATTCTAATATATAATTATATTATACATACTTATACTAATTGATTCTTCGTTCAGTTCTGTTTGTTTTTCTGTGATCCGAAATGTCAAGGATATTGCAACAAACTGCAAACCTTTTAGAAATCTTCCGTCGTATCGTGTCTTGGAAAAACCAATATATATATGTGTATTAAAGTTACCAATTAACTATGTATTTATTGATATATTTTGGTATTTATAAACTTTAGTCGTTAATTGTTGAATGAAGATTAGCCGTTAACAGAAGTTTTTTTTACAGAAGATTTTTTTCGACTACAAAAAATTCTTCTGTAAAAAACTTCTGTTTAGGTACTAAAGAAGATTTTTATATTTTAATCTTTCGAATGCTGTAATTACAGACACAATAGAAAGACAAGGAGAGAGCAAACGTCAGCGTTTGCTTGGGGTTTAAGCAATTGCTTGCCGTAGTACAACAGGTTACTGTATGAAATCAGAAATCACAAATATTTATTTACCAGCAATGTAGGTACAAGTTTGAGATGGCAGAGATTGGGCGATCGTTGACCACATCATCGTGTTCCATCGTGTGAGATAGTGGTCAACAAATGAAAAAAAAAAACATATATTATAATAGATGCTCGTTACGCTACAAGACATATTATTTATAAAACCTGCGTTACCTGTCTGTTTACACCTTTGTCTACTCCCTTCGAGGAACTAGCGTGATGTTATGTTAAACTGCTACTAATGCACACGATAATTGTGTCAATCATACCTTTTATTTACTTACAGGCTTATCTAGATCTAGTGTTAACCCTTTACTGGTGATATGCTGTCAAGATTAGCTAACTCAGATCCTATTTCGCATACATTTTTTTGTTGCACACTATACTGTGTTCAAAATTACATTAGAAATTGAAAACCTTTTTATTTTTGTCCGTTCAACCGATTTTGACTTTTATTACGTTGGTAACATGACAAATGGCAGTTGTAGTAAATAGTTGGTGGGTACCACCTATCCTATATCATATTGGTACCTTTTGAATACCGTAATTAGAGACACAATATAAAGACAATGAGAGAGCGAACGTCGGCGTTCGCTTGGGGTTTAAGGAATTAATGCCATCCTTATGCCTACGAAATAGAAGTTAAAATCGGTTGTAGAGACAGTAAAAAAGGTTTCTTTAAATTTCTAATTTTAACGCGAACAAACTATAATAGTCACCAATAAAAATACCGCAGTTACACTATTGGCATAGCTTTGAGGACTCCAGCTGTGCTTAAACATGGTCTAGACTTAAAAGGAAGAAACAAACTGTTAGGAGGATCCTGTTTTCTGAGGAAAAGAACAGGTCTAAGTTTTTGTCAACTAAAAATAAAATTCACAGTCGGTAAACTCACTCATCAGATTTTTTGAGCAATTTGGATAAGGTCAATAATAATATTATACTAATACTAAAAAATATGGCATTTAGACAAAAGTTCGCCTTGAATTTAATACCCAGAATAAATATAAATAACTAACCATGGTTGGTTTTCAGAAACAGAATATTGAATACTAACTTTTGCCCATGGCTTCACTCGGGTACATAAAATACAGCTTATGTTACACAGGAATAAAGCAGCTACCTATTGGTGAAAAAAATTTCAGCAATTGGAACAGTATTTCCAGAGCTTACCTTCTACAAACAAAAAAACTATACCTCTTTATTATTATTAGTGTAGATTTACATCTTGGCATTCAGTCATCTTTGTGTAATCATATCAGAAATGATAACCGCAAGAGAACCAAGTTTACATAGCATGAAGAGTCGCCAAACTTAAGTGGCAGTGGGCAGGGCGGGGCACATTGCTCGCAGAACAGATGGACGATGGGGACGGAAGGTTCTGGAGTGGCGACCATGTACTGGAAAATGCAGCGTTGGAAGGCCAACAAGGTGGACCTATGAGGTTCTGGTGATGGTCGCGGAAATCTGATGTATGCGAGACGCACAAGACCAACCGTTATAGCGACACTTGGGGGAGGCCTATGTCCAACAGCGGAGATCTTCCGGCTGAAATGATGATAATGATTACGTACGATGAACCATGAGCCATGGTTTCATCCCTCCTCTTTACATAGTGCTACCAAGATAAACGATTCCCCCGCTCCTTCCTCGAGAGTGACATAATTTTTCTTCGTTGCAACTGTATTTTTTTTTAATTTTTGGTTAAAACAAAATGTCACATCACATGCTTGGAGACCTACACAGATATCTTCGAAGTTGTACTAACACTACAAGCTCTTTGAAAATCATTAAGAACCGCTACGATTATTATCCCTTCGTCAATTTCCATACAATGGCACCTTTTGACGGCGGACACAAATCAATACCATCAGATAAGCGCAATTATGTTCCTTATATGAACGTTAAATAGAGCAAACTATCGGCTGGCGGCAGATCTATTGCAGCAGAGAATAACGAGTTGGGATACAACTGATACAAGTGGGTTTTCTAACTTGTTTAGTTGTAAGTGGTGAACATACTCGAAATTAGTGGCTTGGGCTCATTCGTCTTCTTAGTGTTTTCTTTTGATCGCATTTATAGTCTGTCTAATAAGTCAACCGACTTAGGAATTTTGCATAATATATTGTATTGTGGCGGGGACTTTTAGTAAAATAATAAACGAGTGTTTTATTCAGCGTTCCGTTTATTACTGCTAATACTTACTTACTACTACAAACTCATCACCACACCGCATATTAGGGGTACTATTGAAAAAAAAAATTGTTTACATTTTTTTTTAATATAAACTTATATCTACTTAATTGGTAATGTTTTTCTCTGTAATCATTTAAAAATACTTATATTCGATACTTTTTTTAGGGTTCTTAACAGAAGAACCCTAAAAAAAGTATCGCATCTCTTGGGTACCACTCTGTTATTAATCTCGTCCATTTTTTTATTTTTGTCTCTTAACATATGACCTGTCTATTTCCATTACATAGATTTAGATACCACATATATGAATACAAAGGCTAGTTAAAGCGCAAAGGCTCGCCTTATACATAATTTAGGTTTGGCTCATAACTAATTTTGAACTGAAAAAAATGCGATTATTTTACTCTGAATACTTTCAAATTACTACTTCAGGTAGTATGTGTGCGTACAAACATAATTGCATTACATGTATTTCTCTACACAAATTAACCAAACGCAATTGCAAGTTGTCATCGTAACCGCAGATTAATGTGAAGTTATTTAAATGACATCGTCGCTGCGCGGATTAAGATTACCGATAGTGTCACATCACTACCGTATTAGGATCAAAGGTGCCGCGGTTAAGACTGCGTGTGAAACTAGTGAGGGGGCATCTTATTTTATATTTGTATCGATGACTTTATTCTAACTTTGATTTTGGGTTACATAAGAAAAGAGCATTTGTGTTTTTTACAATCGCTTTGAAGAAAATTGATAGCATTACTCTAATTACAATGTCGTCCATAGAGGCCATACATACCTACTACTAACTTCGTTTGCGTGGACTACAGAATTTTAGATTTATTTTTTCTAAAATAAAAGTAGCCTATGTTACTCCTTATTACATCAGCTACCTGCCAAAAACAGTCCAGCCATTTCAGAGATTAGTCCGGACAAACAGACAACCAAAAATTGTAAATAATGTTATTTTGGTGTATGTACCGTATACATGTTCATATGCATGTAGTAAAATGGAGTTATTTCAATATTACAGACAGACACTCCAATTTTATTTATATGTAAAGATGTCAACAAAAGTCTGGACGAAATTTTATATTTAAAATATATATAAAGTGCCTATACAATGTGAACATATTTAAGTTCATGAAGACTTTGATTGCGTCTTCGCCTCGACAATATACGCCAGATCACAACACAATAACAGATTTTAAAGACACAGAGAAGAAATAAACCATTTATTCAGAAATAGTTTATTTCTTATTGGTCCGTGAACCAAACCACTTTACTGCAATAAAAAATTAACACACAGCGACGCGCGTCATGTTTGGAGACATTTTTCCCTTAATGTATCTGAAGTTTGTATCGATAGATGCATGGTTCATGGCACAACACTGCTGAGCTAGTAATGTTGTCGAACCTCGGAGACGTCAGCTTAACGAGTAATTTGTCAATTGCGGCACCATCGGTGGTGTGAAGCCATTCATTTAATCTCTCTTCAATATGCGCTCAATCGAAATGTTAGCAGAAATCTAATTTATTGCTTATGCAACTGTACCATTTAATCAGTTAATAAGAAGTCAAGGTATCGTGTTACTCAGTAACTGGAATACTGGGATAGGAACCACATGGAGGACAGCGGTGGAGCATACGGTAGAGGTGTGCCCCTCCTGGGGTGGGTGTGGGCATGCTGGGCTGGTGTCCTTGTGGGGGTGCTTGGCGGCAGCGATGTACGAAATAATACATAAATAGAAAAAAATAATACAGACGTATGAACGCGTTGAAGTCTTTTATATGAAGCGACGAATTTTACGCTTTTACCAAGCCCTCCCTGCTTACTAGAAGACTCAGCCTTGGTGGGCTTCCCACAAGTTCGACTTGATGAGGGTCACCGGAATCCGATAGATGCGAGACACACAAGGCCGGTCGTCGTGGCGACATTTGAGGGAGGTTTATGTCCAACAGTGGACGTCTTTTGCCTGAAATGAAATGAAACCTATGCAAAATATAGGTTTGATAATATTCCTAAAATAAAAATTGCGAAAACAAGCACTTTAGTTACTTAGTACCTATTTGTTGCATAAGTTTGTAAACCGGTTTTGAATATATTGCTTAATTTCGTAAAAAAAAAATTCGGTGCCATGAATATTATTAAAATTCTATGCAAACCGCAAAAAGTGGTTTGTTTACATTCACATCGAGCTGCGGTCAAAACTGCAAATAAATAAAAAAATAAACTTGAAATCGAGAGAAGCTACAAAATTAAGAGAACAAGTTTATATTATTATATAAAAGAGGAAACTGACTGACTGACATATCAATGCACAGCTGAAGTTGGGCTGGGGTTATGACATTTTGTACAAAGGAAGCCTTTATAACATACATCGCTAAATTGTGATCGTTTTAAAATTTTCCCGTGGAGGGCCGATCCGGTACATGAAACACTATCGATTTGTAAAGATAAAATTAAAAAATAAAGTACATTTTTTTAAAACTCGTATTAATTTACGCATTTACGAAATTAATTTCTTTGAGAAAACGTCAGCTGAGCGAGTTCAATGACCTGTAGGTAGTAGTTGGCGTTGCGACCCTCCACGGAATTGAAACGATCAAAATTTAGTGGTGTATATGTTTTATGACATTATACTAAGAAGGGGTTTTGGGGATTAAACCTTTAAGAAGGAGAAAAGGGGTACTTTCATTTATATGTATAATCTCATTCAGTGTGATGTCACCCCGTGCGAAAAAATGCAGTACGGCGTGACGTTACACGTAACTTTAATGGGCTATATCTTTGTTATTTTTTGTTTAATCGAAAAAAGAGAAAATATGTGTCCCTTATTTTTGAATAATCTAAAGGGTAGACTAATTACATTTTTAACGACAACTAGCTTATTAGTATAGGGTTTTAATTTTCTTATATTACTGTAATTATAGTTACTTAAGTATTTTTTTAATGTAAATTATTCGTGTAAATAAATAAAGCAATATAATGGAAGATTAATACAAATAGTGACCTAAGTAACTAATAAAAGTTGACGATATTTGTTTTTAACTACTCTTAATAGTAACAAAATAGGGTTTTAAAGATTGTATAGAGGATTATTATTTCCTGGATTACTACTTGTACTAACTAAACTTATAACTGGTCATAAATTCTACTCAAAATTAATAACTATTATTGAGTAGAGACTGTCATTATTAGTTTTTCAAAACTACTCTCAAAATATGGTTTACGGCAGACAAAGTCGCAGGCAAAATGCTAGTAATTACACAAGAAATAGCAGCGAAAGAATAATTTATGTTTATATCGAAATCTACGGTAAATAATAAAACAGATATGGTCAAAAATCAATTTGTTTCGTGAACTGGGCCGCGCCACTCATAAAATAACTTTTAATTACACTGTTACTATCTCCTTTGATTACTTTCTTACGAAATACACAGATGCAAAAACAATTATAGAATCTACAGTTGTGTTTTCAAGTAGTTGTTGAGATCTCCACGGTTCGGACTAAGCGTTTTGCCTCGCCGTTTATATCTCGTACGTCGAAGGACTGTAACAATCTGGCTACTGCGGTCTTCCCGGCCGGTTATAATTTGAGTGTCTTCAAGGCAAGAGTGAATAGGCTCATAAACTAATGCGCCTCACCATCAGAGATTTCATTACTGCTTACCATCAGGTGGGGTTGCAGTCAAGCGCTAGTTTATATTAATTTAATAAAAAAAGGCGTTTGTGGTTCCATGGTTCGGAGGGATGTGTAATGGCAGGCGGTTGCCTTCTTATGCGAAGCGTTAATGCTAGCGAAGGAGGCGGTCGCACTCGTGAGGGAATGACGCCACTGTTGTCGTGGGTTTGCAGACAGCGAGCCCAGGCCTACGGAGGGCTACCGTCTAGTCCGAGCTCTAGTTGTCGACGGTTAGGGGCCCAGCAAGGTCGAAGCCAAAGGAAAAATACATTAAATATACAATTATATAACACACAAAATCCTAAAAAAAAATTATAGATGGAAATTGGGACCGTGGTCCCGGTCCAAAGAACCCCATATGTGTCTAAGATTTCACTTACAAAAGGTAGTAATAACCGGATAAATGTCTTATAATTTGTGTACATATATATACATACAGATTTTTATTTCACATAGACTTACATTGTATTTATAGAATGCCAGAAGCTAGTGCACGGTTCCAAATTAATCGTTTCCTATGAAGAAGAACCGGCAAGAAACTCGATGGTTACTCTTTAAAAAAAAAACTATCATTTATACTATCATCATCATCTTTTCAAACGAGTTTTTTTATATAACACGGATTTACACGATTCCTGTTTGACTTTGTTTGTGTCTAGTTATATTATTAGCACTCAAACTGATTTTTTTATTTTTGGGCAACCATCTTTTAAAAAAATGTTTGCCTTGACAAAACCTGCCTCACTCACGTCAAGTAAAGCAAGTCTATTGCATAGTAAGATGTTAATTAATTTATAGCAATTATAAAGAAGTCATTACGAGTAAAGCCGCAGGCGATGAAACGTTTTGCGAGTACAGCAAGTCTAGGGCAACATAAACGTAACTTGCTGTCCACTCGTTCAGTTAGCGTTTGGGCCGATCTCGAGTCCTCAACAGTGTGTATAAATAAATAAATAATAAATATAGCAGGGCTTTCATCTCGGGTCACGGTTTCGAAAATATCGAGAGTCGCAAAGATTTTTCCGTATTTTCGAGACTCGAGACTGATACCTCCAGTCTCAGGAATAACGAGACTTTCGAGACTTTGTTGCGTAGATTTTTTTTAATCGTCTAAACCAGATACTGCACGCTGCACAACGCAGAGCAGCACTTACCAGCAGATATCGTATTGAATTCAATATTTAAATTTTCAAAAAAGCTTTTCAAGCGCATTAAAAAAAAAAATCTTTTCACAAAAAAAAAAAACACTAAAAGGATCAAAACAACTTTAATTTCGGAAGTCGGTGGTTTTCGGAATTCTTTCTTATTTAACACTGACTTCCGAAATTAAAATTATTTTGGAAGATAATAAAAAAATCTCTCTCAAGAGATTTATTCGACTGCCCACAAGAAATAAACCTCACCTATACAGAATCAACAAACACGACCTTCGACCACGATTCTCTCCTCAATGTGGGATATATGTATTTTGTATGATCTGTATAATTTGTATATAATACTCGTACACACTCGAGGGTGGTAACAGCCCTAACTTACGAGTTGTAGGTCCCGGGTTCAAATCCGGCGCATTACTTTGTGTAATTTATTTCATCACCACTGCTCTCAAAATGGTGAAGGAAAACATCGTGAGGAAACCGGCTTGTCCTAGAACCAAAAATTCGAAGACATGTGACACCCACCAACCCGCACTGGGCCCGCGTAGTGTATTACGGCCCATTCCCTCTTCTAGAGAGGAGACCTGAGTCCCAGCAGTAGGAAGTGTGAGGATGGGAGAGTAACTCTGTATTGTCCATCTATATGATTGTGACGTTTTCTTGCTTACACAGTTGAATTCATTTGGATGTGTTTTGCAAAATCTGTAACGGTCAAAATATAGGGCAAAAATCACATTCCGTATAGAGAATCAACACGAACGTAGATCACGATTCTTTTTTCACTGTGGGATATATGTACTTTGTATGATCTGTATACATAATACTCATACACACACGTAAGAAGCGACGGGCAGAAGCTATAGGCTCGAACTAAAGTGAAAGTCAATTTGGCGACCCGATCTGAGTCAATGAGTCAAGTATTCAAAAGAATTTATTCATCTTTGTCGCCACTCAATATCTATGCCATCGACTCGGTAGGCAGATGATAGCGAAGTTAAAATGTTGAGCGGTTGGCTTCTGTGGGTGTGGTTTTGGGTTTTTATTCTCCGTAGAAATAATAATATATGGTAAACCTTTCGAATACCATCAATTATAGATACAATAGAAAGACAGAGCGAACGCTGGCGGTAAAATAGTGGTCAAACGCGAGCCTATCAATTATTAAAAAATAAAACCTCATTGCTAAAGAACTTATAAAGCTGGTAAATGAAACCATACAAAATGGCAAAGGCTAAATTATAATAAGAAGCCAGTAGCGCCAATTCTCTTGTCTACTAACTAAACTTATTTTCAACAGTGAATCTCTCAAACTTAGATTTGCCGTCATCAACTGCATCAGACAGATACACATACACTCGAAAAAGCTAATCATCTTTCTTGTGTAAACGGTTCAATGAATATTTTCATTGGATAAAAAAATACGAGTATATCAATTTAAGTAAGTAAGTACGTTCGAGTTGGCCACGCTGTATATATATATATATAAAAAAAAACTATTTATTAATAAGATAAAGTTGTCTAGAGATGAGATAAAGAATTAAATGATGGGTATGTAAATGATGGGGACCAACACATAGAAAGAAATGGACCAAGACTGGTCAATCTAAGTTAACCTAAAATAAAACTCAAAGAGATGTCAGTAAAATTATAAAGCCAGTAAGGTCCGACGCCTGCCAGGAATACGGAATGTTCGAAGGAGTTACCGTAGATCTTGCAATAAAGGTCAACTGGAATACTGCAGGTTTTAGTCAGTAAAAGTCTGACTCTCTATTCTCTATATTCTCCCTTTCTTAACATGAAAAAAAAAATATGTTTATTATAGATTTATGAACAATATTATCAAGCAAAAAAATATTTAGCAATCCTGCAACTTTTCCTTACTCTTCCGAAACAGCTTGGTTGGATCTTTAGAAACATTTTTACACATAAAAATTGGTAGTTAAATTTTCTTCAAACAAAACATAGCATCAATCAATATTTCGCAAAGAAAATGAATTTAAAGGTCAGCCGCGCACTATCCGGGCGCAATTAAATGTATAGATACGCATACTGACGCCTAGGCGGGTACGAGAGTTGTGTCCATTTAATTTCGGCCAGATGGTTCAAGGGACTATAAGCTTTAAACGATGATCCTTTTTTTAGTGTCCGTTTGAAAGTACACTTTCACTGCTAAATCTGACACAACGGTTCAACAATGGTCATAAATCCTGACAACGGGACAGAGAAAGGGTTCAGATGACTCAGTCTTACAACAAAGTTACGATCCCATTCCTCAGATTTTTAAAAAGGTCCAAAGAGCTGTCTTATGCCTCGTTTAGATGCGCTCACAGTTCGTCACCCTCCCTGCTAACTGTCCTAACTAGCAATTGATAATTTTCCAGGGCAACAGTTTTTTAGTAGTGGCCTTAAAGCCCTAAGGTACGACGGTAGTAACATTAAGGATATTTTTTTCCTCCTTTTGCACTTAAGCAAAACAAAATAAGTGATTATCTTCTAAACGGTAAACGACGCAGATACGACGATTAGAGTGAACTAATTCGAAATGATGTTATGAACACGTAGGTAATATCAATGCAGATACGCCAATTTGTGAGATAGGACAGTTAGCGGGGAGGGCGACGAGTTTTGAACCAGAGTTTTGGTCCGAAAAAATCGCTCTGCTTTTAAAAGTCTTTTTACAAAGCCCCAAAGAGCTTTCAAGTTGGAGGCTCGTTTAGATGCGCAGTCTAACCCCTCAGTAGTGTCACAAACCACGCCAGTGGCGCGCGCGCTCTATCAACACTTACTTAGATCACAAAAGTGTTAAAAAGTGATAGTGTGATCATAACAGTATTTAAAAACTAAAAAAAATATACGAATTTCGGGATCTCATTCGTAGTGATGGGCAATGCGTGAATAACCAGTGTGTTTTTTTATCGATAGTGATTTGTTTTTTTTATGGTAATTTGAATAACGTGTTTTTTTTTGTAAAGCTCTTGGTGAAATTGAAAGTGTGTTTTTGGTGCGTTTGTAAGGAAAATACGTTATTGTGTTGTTGTTATTGTATTTTTAGGTTGATCAGGTTTCTAGTATTTAATAATAGTATGATTTTGCCAACTGATCGATACTTTTTGGAAATTTTATTGCTTGCTCAGTGGGTGTATTGGTTATTGTCTGTAAAAGCCTTTGAATGGCATCCTTTTAAGGCTTTCCAGTTATTAACGGTGGAGATCGTGACATTTTTACCAACAAGAAGAATTTTTGCTTTTTTTCTTTTTTTAAACTTTGGCACACACTAGAATAACTCCTGTATCATGAGTGCGTTCACAAACATGTAAACTCACCTATGCAAGACACCCAGACTTGCAACACTTATGTATAGGTCATATAAATATTTGTACCGTGCGGGCATCGAACCCGCGACACGCAATACAGCAGCCATTCGCTCAACCATTGATCCAACCATGCCCTCAAATATATCTTTGTTACTATTGTTACTACCCCTTGGCAAGTGGAGATATTACCTTTTTTTAAGAATGGGAAATCTTCAAATAACTCCTCACTGTCTGGGTGGTGCGAGAGGGAGTGTCACATTTTTACTGACTGAAATACCAACCGTGTTCCTTTAGATGCCCTTTGCGTTTGAAGGACACGGTGATAACTATTTTAGCAGTTTGAGTGCAAACTTTTTTTTTTAATTTATTATTTGTTGGCCAGAGGAATATAATAGTTGCTTCTTAGTAGGGACGACTTTATTATTTTATATGTTCTCATTACCAAAGTGAGTTTGTTATTTAGAATACCTAGTTTGATAAATGCTTTGTTATTAAGGGAAAGGACACAGATTCTCAAATTTTCACTTACGTTACACAAGTACCTAGGCCTATTAATGTGAAATAAAAACATTTGAATTTTAATTTTTACATTTCTTTTTTATGATCTTTCTGAAAAAGCTCGATGTTTTGAACGTAAACTAATCCAATCAACTTCATAGGGATGTTCCATCCCATTTTCTCTCGACTATCGATAATTTATAAATCTTAGTTTGAGTAAGTAATTACATGAAACTTATTGCATTTAACCTGAGGCTGATTTTGACAAATGATGTGTCAACTGTAAGCATAAGCACGCTTAGAGTATACCTAAGCATGTGTAATGGATGATTGTATCCTGTCACGTTTTTGTAACTGCCCTAAAGGTACGAATTAGAATGATTTTATAAATTAAAGCAATATTTTAAATTATTCATATATGGACGAACTCGTATCGTGCACTTAGTAAGCAAATAACCTGGGTTGTTATTATAAAACTAATGTATAAAGATGCGCTTAGCACGAACAGTATGGTTTTACATTAAATAATAAGTAATAATATCGATAACACTAATGTATCTCGTCGGTAATGGTGACGCGATAATAACGCAATCCATTTTTTTTTGGTGTGAAATCATCAATAATAGTTATAGCGGACGCAGTCGCTCTGGGTAAAGGGAAGAAGGAGTGACAGACTTGTATTTTATTAATTATTTTCTTTTTTTTAACTTTGCTCTAGGTACTCTATGAATTTTACTATTGTATTTTATTGGGCACATTCACTTACAATAGATGCCCAGGTCCGATACAGCTATCTGTAAGCTATACAAATATTTGTTCCGTGCGGGAATCGAAATCGCGATACTCAGCGCGATATTCCAAACGATTAACCATCGCGCTAGCCGTACTTTGTTATTAATGATATTATGAGATTGCTCGCGTATGACCACTATCTCACCTGATGGTAAGCGATAATGGGACGACGATAGAGCACGCATGTCTAGACGTAACAGTTATCAGGAAACACAGACTCCATAAATGTGTTCCCACAATGCTTTTTACGTATGGGTGGGATGTCCACAATGTGAGTGGGACGTGCTATCAAAGACACTTCCACCTGCCCTCCGCTAAGTTTTTTGAGTGATCAGGTAAAAATGACTGCGATGCCATATGTAATTTGGACCATAAATGTTTTGTAACTTGAAGCCGGGGCAGGTCGCTAGAATCTAATAATACCGACTTAAGGAATGAATATTCTTATTATATTCATTTCGAATTATCATCATTTTACATAATATTATTATAAGAAACCTGTTTAGCGATGTTTCCTATGTGATTTATGAAATCTCGTTATGTTAATTTTATTCAAATATCTATAGACGGCGGATGGATGACACCGTACAGCGCAAGCATACAATTTGTAGACACTCGGGTTACATTGGAAGTATTTTTTTTACTTTTAAATAAAGATTATTATTAGTAATATATACATATTATGTACATAAAAAAACTTAAATATTAACTAGATAAACTATTTACACTAAAACCTAAATATGTATATAAATATAATACAAAATGACAAAGTACATTCAGGCGTCAAAGTACTCTTCCACATCGCTTCATCCGGAAATGTGCCCAGGAGACTGGCAACATTGCCACGTTGAATGACAATGCTAATTCTTTGGGTGAAGAACGAGCCAACCCTTTGGTCACGCAAAGTGTCGATCAGTCGGCGTGAAATTTCCTTGAAAAGGAGACACGCACTCGGACCGAAAAACTGTAATTACCAATAAAGTTACAGTATTTGCGAAATATTTTTATATCTCTATTTGCATTTAATATCTACATTTAGTTTTAAAATCCAAGAGCTTGGTCGAAGGCGTGGACTTGCGGACTACAAGTAATGTGTAACTCACTGTCCGGGTGCCCGGTAGTTGTCCGGACCGAGCCCGAGTCGTCAACGGCAGGTAGTGTTCCACCGCTCCGCCCAAGGGCGGGGGATGTCAATGCATGATTTTTCCCACCATAAAAAAAAAAAAAAAAAAAAAAGGTAGTGTTCCACGCGCACCGATATATCAGCAAAACCGTAGGGTCCCGGCAGGGCCGAAGGCTTCTGGAGCCATGGGTTGACTTCCAAAAGAGAAATCCGTGGTTGAAACACAAAAGCTAAGAAGGAACATAGGTGTAGTTTTAGTCAGTAAAAGTCTGTCACGATCGAGTGGGAGACTTAGGAACCTTAAAAAAGAGCTTGGTAAGAAGCTATACCATGGCACTGAACCGAAAACAGTAACTGAAAGAACATGGCTAAAAGGGTTCCGCAAGGCTTCTAAGAGTTCCGTTTTACTCTTTGGTTACGGAACCCTAAAAAGCAAACCATCTCAATTTAAATAAACACACTTGTTTGATAGACTTCTTGACCTCTAAAGAATCATTTGGACCTGTCTCGAAATGTTGAGTTTACCAAATAAACATAATTTTAGCTTGTGCAACTAAAATGGTATTTACAATTTTGACAGATTCGTTTGGATTCCATTATAAAGTGTGAATTTCATTCATTAATTCATTAAATCCCAAGCGGACGAGAGTGTTCGCTCTCTCATTGTCTTTCTATTGTGTCTCTAATTACGACATTCTCAAGGTTAATTAAACTTTACCTACTCTATCTCTTTCAAACTAACTAATAAGGAACTGTAATTAGATAAAAAAGTATTCTAGCTAACCGCCTCAATTTTGTACGGATTGCGGACGACGAGCAAAGGGTAGGTCGCCTTCCGGCCGTTCAGTAACCGTCTGGATCGAGCCTAAGCGTCGACGGCGCGTAATGTTTCACACGCGTCTCATTATGATATCAACAAAACTGTAAGGGGTTTATGTGATGAACATAATCATTTGTTCTGTGTCTAGGTGTAATTTATCTATAATATGCATATATTTAGAAATATATATGTATGTTTTTCAGCTGTCTAGGACTCATAACACAAGCTCTGCTTAGCTTGGGGCTAGACGGCGTTTTGTGATACATATGAAAACAAAAAGATAAAAGTGAATGCTCAAAAAAAAACTCAGCTCCGGCAGAAACGAGATGTATCTCAACTTATCAATAATAATATGTAGTAAAACAATAACCAGTTATCACCGGGATCCTTATTTGCAAACATAACTAGTTTTATTAATCAGGCGTCGATTTCAAAAAATGGCTTAGTTATAATTAATTCTTTTTAACCAACTTCAAGAAAAGGAAGAGGTTCTTAATTCGGTTGTATTTTTTATATTTGTTTTTTTTTTTTTTATACCGGTTCATCACCATTTCCACTTCATCGAATGTTACTTTTTTGTCTGTAAATGCTTAAGTTCTTGATGAAAACACCAAAATCATCTTATAATTGCATATAATATTTGAGGCGAGGAATTCCCTCAATTCCTCATGGATTCCATGATCTGAATAACCAATCTGGAAGCGTATCCTATCCTTTAGGCTAAAAAAAAACAAATTTCAAAATCGGTACATAATTTACGGAGCTCCCTGGTAACAACATAAAAAAATGTATATTTATGTATACAAAAAAAAACAAATATTAAAAAAATACAACCGAATTAAGAACCTCGTCGTTTTCTTGAAGTCGGTTAAAAAGAATTAATTATATAAAGGCTGATTCTTCCTTCTGATTAATAAGACTAGCAATTTGTGTATGTTTGCAAGTAAGGATAACGATAATAGTTGGTTATTGTTTTATTACATATTATTATTATTATTGATAATTTGAGATACATCTCGTTTCTGCCGGAGTTGTTTTTTTTTTTTCTATTGAGCCAGAGCATTTTCCTTTATTTACGTTAGTCCAATGACAGATTTTTACAATCTGCCCTAATAAAAGAACGGTTCTAAAATACTGAACAACCAACCTAAAAGACTCTCAAATCTAGCACAGGTAACAAAACACACAGCCTACCAACTTTCACTACTCATCTTGTTAGTGTAAGCAAGCGAAAGGATTCAGTAAATTCAATTATTTAATTCTATCCTTTCAGCTGTCAAACTGACAGTGACAGCTGGCTGACAAATTACGCGCCGAAGCTTACGTCCAGCGCAGTGACGTGAGATGAGGTTCGGCAAATAGTGATGGGATTTCGTATCGATATAATCGTGTTATATAAGCGCCGAATAAACTTAAAATAAAGTGCATTTACCTTTACCTAATATCTCCAATATATCGAAGGTACTCGAAAAACCATCAATGAACTGTTTTTCAGAAAAGGTAAAGGATCACGATAGATGTCGATTCAAGACAGTTTATGTTTTGAGCGCCGATTGTAAATACGTCTGTACAACTTGAATGACCTTGAAAAGAAGAATCCGTTTTGTACACACAAAACAAAAATCTAGAAACCAACATTTTTGGCCAAATAAACGTACAAACAATTTTGGTTTCTAGATTTTTGTTTTTCCTAGAAAAATCCAAAATCTTTTTTTTAATGTTTTTCTTTTAGTGACTTACGTAAAAACGGCAATTTTCAAGGTCATTAACTCCCTGGCGCTCGTGGGGTTAATTCCGTTTTTGAAATTAAGAATATCATTAAATGTAGAAGGGTCAATGTCCGTTATTCCACGTTTATTGGGCGCCTACTTTAGTGATAGAACTCTAGATAGAAAATAATCTTTAATTTATTGTGACGGTTACGAAATTTAATGCATACTGTTCGTTTAGTATATTAAATAATTAATTCAAACTTTCATTTCATTTGAAACTTTGGGTTTTTTTGGACTGTAAAATTTTATGACTTTTAAATTTTTGGTTTCTTAGTATGGTTTACCTTATATGTGTCAATGAACGGATTTAATTTTTTTTTGTGTTGATTTTTAGGGTTCCGTACCTTTAAAAGAACAAAACGGAACCCTTATTGGATCACTTTGTAGTCCGTTCGTCTGTCTGTCTGTCTGTCTGTGTGTCTGTCTGCCTGTTAAGACCATTTATGTCGGGAACGCGTGGAGGTATCGACTTTAAATTAAAAATATATACTCAGGTCAGCGATCTCTTGAAGTTGCGAAAAAAAATCGATTTGGAAGTTAACGAAAAAAAAGTTACGGTCGTTTATGTCACAAAATACGTAAATTTCGACACTCTCAAGGATATCAAAATTTATAGGATACTTCTCGTTGACCCAGAATCCTGAACTTTGGTGTAAAGCCCTTCCTTATGCCAAATTTTTGGAGGAGGACCTTTCTTAGAACACAAATGTAAGATAAAAATTTGAAAACTGCTTTGTAGTTACGTTATAAAAAAAAACCTTTTTTGGGTTCGGAAAAATCTTCGAGAATTGAAATATTTACATAGGTTATGGTACGGAACCCTCAGTGCGCGAGCCTGGATTGCACTTTCCCAGTTTTTTATACTAAACTCAACAGTAGACCTTTCATAGGTAAGTTTTGTGTAGTAATTATTAAAAAAAAAATAACTTGACTTAACTCTTTTGGCATTTGCAGTTATAAATAAGTACATTTGCAAGCTTGCAACAATACATTCATATCACGTCATATTTATTTCATATTCCATTCATCTTTTCTTTGGCCTGTCGCAGTTAAAATTAAGTTAAATAACCACTAACGATTATGTATGTACCTAGCCTTTTATTAAGGCCCAAGTGCCCAAGGTGTGCCATAAAAACCGTGATTTTCTGAAGCCTATTCCTCGGTGACGGCCAGGTTAATAGGTTTGAAAAAAATTATATGTCTATTATAAATTCACGCGAAAAAACATTAAACATTTCATTATCAACTATTGATTTTTTCGCGCGATTAATACTTTTGTCTAAAAAATATTAAAAAAATTCGCAATCTTTTACCTACTCCTTCGAAACGGCTTGAATCTTTAGAACCATAACACACACACATAAAAATTGGCGGTTAAATATTCTTTAAAATGACCATAGCATATGCAAATCAATCAATATTTCGCAAAAAAGAATTGGATTTAAACGTCAGCGAAACTCTATTCCTGCTCAGCTAGCCGGAATTAAATGCACAGATACTCGTACTGGCGCCTAAGCGAGTACGAATGTTGTGTCGATTTAATTCTAGATGTTCAAGGGACTATGAGCCTTAATAACAGGTTTGTAAAAATGAAAAAAACTAGTACACACATCACACATACATGGTGTGATATAGAAATAACGTAAAATGTAGGGAGTGGCTTCACTTTCACTAAATTCGCAAAGTTGATTAATTTAAATTTATTACACTTTGTCGACCGCTCGTACGATCGGGGTTCCGCATTGATTGCACGTAATGAAAATAATATTTAAAAAAAAAAAAAAATTTAAAAGTGTATCTGTCAAAAGAAAATAGCAGTAATCAGAATTCCGTTTTGTCGATAAAATAACGCTACCCATTTTCTGATATTTTTACTAGCATCAATATAATCTTTGCCTGAAACTACAAAGGTGAATATATTTGTAACTAATTTAATTGGATGGATTAAGTGAATTTTTGCAGTAATAAATAAATATTAAAGTTTATATTATTATTATAAAGGTATTTAAGGTATTTTGGTTTTATCAAAAACTAACTAATAAAGCTTCAAAACTGCTAACAAGAAAAAAAACAGAGATAAACTTCGACGTCAAAGTTCATCACGTTCTTACGATTTACGACTTCCATAGAAAACGGTGACTTGGCGAGAGATACAGATACATTTTGTTTAAAATAATTTTTAAATCTTATTTACATTTTTAACAATGTTGATATATTTTTATACCCTTGTTAGTTTTTTTTTTAATTATTTTTGGTAGGCTCGTATTTGACCACTATCTCACCTGATTAGTATTCTAGTGATCTTTATTGATAGAGTTAGAGTTAGAAAAAAAATTTTTTTCCATTCATGTTTCCTATTATGGATATTTCAAGTAAAATGCAGCTTTTACATAACATACTTTTAAATTTAAGGCTTGCAAATAATTTTGTCCTAGTAAAAAACAGCATCTCTATTTTTGACAGTTCGAACTTCATACCCAAGCTTCAAAATATTTAGAAATTCAAAACCATTAACCTTTTAGGCTACGGAACCCCCATACAAAACCAAACAAAAAAATAATTTCAATTAGTGTCGAGTCACACGGCGTCGAATCAA